>OZ010574.1:20306036-20618536 GCA_963932145.1 Acanthosepion lycidas | reverse complement strand
CGCCTTCCTACCAGCGGACAAGGGACGTAACTCTATTGTATTTTGAGTTATCGTCCTTTGTAGGGTGAAATAAGTAACATTCCCCCACTTTTTAGACTTGTGATCGTAGGACTTTTGTCAGGGATTTAATTGCAGTTGGTAGGGCTTGCTTCTTAGATTCCCTTGCTGCACTTTTTGTCGGAGTCCTGTCTTTGTCCCTTGGCATTAGATGGGAACTTTGGTAAGGCAGTTCGAAGGTGTCCAATACAATGTCAAACGGTAAAGTAGTTTAATTTTGTCTCTGGAAGGTTTGACGGTCGTAATTGGTTTGCATGTCAAACCCAAACTGAAGACTGTATATCCACGTCATGCATAACATTTCCAGAGCGACGTATAATGCGTGCTTGGATCCATTTTTCCTTGCCGTTACGGTAATCTTTTGCAAGTATAGGTTGTCCTGGTACATATTTGCGTTTCACTGCTCTATGATGACGGTTAAATTGTTCTTCCATCACCGGGTTCCTTTTTAGGGAAAGGTTTGTAGTTGGATGGATGACATCTATGTGTGAATTAACTTTACGGTTCATCAGTACGTTTGTATTGGGTGTAGCTTTTTAATTTCCGAGGAGTATTTCTTGAATTGTTCACCCCTCTTTCGAGTTCTTAAATGTATCTACAAAACAAAACTTGTCCATTTGATTGTGGATGAAAACTTGTCCTAATGTGTTGAATACCATTGTGTGCACAGAAAATTGAAAATGCAGCTGAAGTGAATGCAGTGCCATTATCCGAAACTAGTATCTGTGGGACTGCAAATCGACTGAAGATTTGTTTTAATTTAAGAATTGTTTCATCCGAGATGATGCGATTCATCTGAAAAATTTCTGGTTACTTAATGTAAGTATCAACGAGGATAAAGATTAGTCCAGCAAAGTCAATGTGAAGACGTGACTAGGGTGATTCAGGAATAGGTCCGGAACTGAGTATAGTTTTTCTGGGAGATGCTGCTGCCAGTTGGCAATTGGAACATGTGCATACCAATTCCTCCAACTGCTTGTCCATGTTTAGCCAATAAACATAGCAGCATGCTATGGATTTCATACGGCTAATACTTTGATGACTATTATGGAATTGCTTTATCACTAGGTCACGTAATGAAGATGGGACATTCACGTTTTCCGCAAATAATCCGTGAAGCCACAACTTCTGATCCAATGTTAAAAATGTGATATGCTTCCATCGTAAATAAAATGATCAGAAGTATGCAATGACAAAAAAAAAAAAAAATCACCCATTCTTTCAGTGTCGATCTTCACTGTCAGAAGTCGACGGTTATCAATTCATATAGAATGATGACAAGGGGTTAGCAAGCTTGTCTCGCCAGATCAATTACGATTGTGTAATGAGTTCTATTTTCACTGGGTGCTCCACACTTTCGGCCTTGTATCACATCTAAAATATGCTTAGAAAATCAGTATTGAATGATAAGAAATAATATAGTCAATTTGGAGAGGAGTGAAACAGGAATAATGGAAAGCGACTGATTGAGAAATCGGAGGACCGAGTTCGAATTCTAATGTAGATTCGTTACATTCACTTATGTGCAAATACGCTTGAAAAAGGTATAAAGCCATATTTTATCCTCCAGCTATGGGTTAAATAGCAGGACTGGTAATGCTCTAACAGGTGATGTAAGTACTGAAATGACTTCCGGCTATAGAGATAATGCTGCGATGAATGAGTCTTCTGTCATTTTATTTTGTGTATTCATGATCGAAGATAAGGCATAGGCTTGACCAATTATATTTGTTGAATTATGTTTTATAGAAAAACAGCATAGTAGGCCATCTTTGCAGACAGTCTGCAGTATACACTGGGATGCCTTTTTTACATCCAAAAAATACTAACAAGAGGCTTGTTATCCGTGATCAAAGTGAAATGACGTCCGTACAGTATCTTGTGGGGCTTTTTTAATAGCAAAGACTATTGTTAATGGTTCTTTTTCAATTTGGCTATAATTACGCTTTGCCGGTGTTAGTGATCGGGACGCGTGAGCTTATTGCCTTTTGGCTGTCATCAGAGAAAATGTGATAAATGACGGCTCCAATACCATAATTAAAAGCATCAGAGACCACCATAATATACATGGATGGGTTGTAGTGTGTCAGCAAAAGATTGAAAGAAAGTAATGACTTTACCTTTTTGAAAGTTACACGCGTCAGACCACTCTCATGCAAGATCTTTTTTTTTCAAAAGATTGTTGAGGGGCGCACGAACTCGATGAAGTTCAGGGGAAAAAAAGTACTGTAGTAGCTAACCAAAACCAAAGAAAGAACGTAATTTTGTTACATTTGTCGGTGCTGGCATGTTTTTTTTTATTGCTGAGATATTTTCTGGGTCTGGTCGTCTACTATTTTAGTTGAAAATAAACCATTGCTATTTGATTTGTTCTCAGAAAAGTTCACACTTTTCAGCTTTTACACGGAATCCGCATTGTTGAATTCGGCTGAAAATAGAAAATAAACGTTGCAAAAGTTCATCTTGGTTTGTTCCTGCAACGATAGTCATCGATGAATGCTGTAAATCTAGTCAATCCAATCAGCATGCTGTCTATTGTCTGTTGGAAGATGGCCGGTGCTGGTTTGACACCGAAACTAAGACGGTTAAATCTGAATAATCCTTTGTGGGCGTTGATAGTAAGAAGCTCTTTGGGCTCCTCGTCAAATTCTAGTTGAAGAAAAGGATCGGGAAGATCAACCGTTGCAAAGCAAATTCCGCTGTTGGGTTTTGGGAAAAATCCTCCGGCACCTGAAGTGGATACTGATGTGTATTCAAAGAATAATTCAAACCGGTCGAATAATCAGCACATATCCGGACTTTTTCATTTGTATTTTTAACAACTGCAATAGGTGCTCCCCACGCGGAATAATTTACAGGATATATTATACCTTCTTGCTGAAGATGTTTCAGTTCTTTTTCGACCATATTCAGAGCAGCATAAGCTACTCGGCTTTGTTGTCTAAAAAACTGGCTTAGAATGCAGAGGACGTGACTTGGTGATAGCAGTTGTGGCTCCTGGGGGCACAGTCCTATGGTTATAGAGAATCTCAGTTGAGTTCCACCACGGAATGAGCGAGCGGCGCTATATTGAGTCAGATTTGCTACCTCTTCGTCACCGAGGCCCATTGGAACAGTTGGCATGACGTTTGCATGATAACCTGTCAGTGAATGTGCACTGCTGATGAGTCCCAAATATAGGACGAAACGGCTTTCTGCATTCTGTTGAGGTTTCTTTCAGACTTGATGAATTACTTAAAATATAATTATCAAATCCTCCTAATAATTTCTATCATTTTTATATACAGTGTAACCCGGATATAAGAGTTGCCGGGAACGGAGAAGAAGTCTCTTAGATCCGGGTTTGGTCTATTTTGTTTAGGTAAGTATGGCTCTAATTTGGGACCAGAGAAAATCTCTCTTATATCCGGGTTACACTGTGTGTGTATATATATATATATATATATATATATATATATATATATATACACACACACACACACAAGAGAGAGAAGAGAATTCATACCTTTCCCAAGTGTATTAGCACGTAACTGGGTTCTATAGCCTTTGACGGCAACTGGTCTAGGAGAAGGACAACTCTGAATTCAAAACCTGCGGAGGGTCGTTTGGGAAACTTTTGGCACGTAGTGCACCAGCTCTCTGTATTCGGCCCTTCCAAAAGTGTGGATGGTTCTGCGCAAATCCTTCATTATAATCAAATCATATGTGTTGGTATCTGGGCTGTTGGTTCCTAGGAACTGAGCTTCTTGACATTTATACGTCGAATACGACGGGAGAGTCCACCATATATAAGATTTCCGGGAGAGTATATCTGTAAAAGGACAATGTGAATAAAGACAAAAGGAAAACTTATCGAGGCCAACGCGTTTCGTATTCTGAAGTACTTTATCAAGGCAAATGTTAGGATTTTATTTTGTGACAAGTATTTATATACAAGAGCAAAGTTGTTACTGGTTCCTGGATGTGTCCTTTCTTGAAATCTGAGTCACTGTGTTGGTGTTGGTGGGGGGGTATCATAAAGTCCGTTATATAATTTTTCTCTAACCCAGTTGGAAATTTACGACCGAAGCTAAGAGCTTCCAATTATGTATCCGATGGTTTAAATTTGGACAAACTTGTAATTAAGTTTATCCAAATTTAAACCGTCGGATACATAACTGGAAACTCTTAGCTTCGGTCAAAAATTTTCCACCGGATTGACGAAAATTTATATTATACTTCATGATAAAAAAAAACAAAAAACACCCACACAATGACTCATCGAATCAATAGCTGCATCTACAGCAAGGAGTGTTAGGGCACTGTGTCCTGCCAGAAAATTTTTCTCGCCAGAGTACGTTTTGCACATTTACAAATCTACCATTCGTTCGTGCATTGAATAATGTTGCCATATCTGGTCTGGTGCTCCTGCTATTCATCTCGAGGTTCTTAACAAAATCCAAAACGTATCTGCAATGTAATCGATCCTGACCTGGCATCTCGACGTCATTCACTTTCTCACCGACGTGACATTTTCATAACAACTGTTCTGACGAGCGTTTTTTTTTCCCTGGTGTCCCGACTACATGAATTTAAGTGTGCTACTAGATTGACATCTTCTGCCTTCTTGAATCGCGCTCATCTTTTGTCCTTTCCTCAATCCTCCCTATGTCCAGTCATTTCTTTCACTTTCACTCTCGGTAACCCACTCCGTAGTAGTGGCATTCCCGCCTTGCTTTATCCACTGGTCCATGTGATCATAATACATCATCTCAGAGATACAGATATTCAACATTCACCTTATCCTTCTGTATATTACAAATAAAGTTATTTTTTTTAAAGTACACACGAACATTATGGACACCCTTTATAATGCTTGAAATTGGTTTTATTTATAAGGCAAGAGTTTTCAATATCTGGATATAACGTTTGTCGATGTTAACACTGAGGCATAGGAATGAAAACTGCATGTCTACTCTAAGATAATCGCTCAAGGCGCGTCACTATGGGGACAGTGTATCATTTAAAGTGACACTGTGCACTAATATATATACACATTGTTATTTCTAGATAAATCCTCACCGATATGCGGATGATGGTGTTTATAACTTTATTTTTATTTGCGATAGAAATAATTTTAAAAAGGATTAGAAAGAAGTAAATCTATATTTTTTAAGGTTTTATTGAAATTTTATTTAAGTTTCCACATGTCCTCCATCATTAGCAATACAAAGGGTAATACGATTTTTGCAGTTCACGGAAAACATTTGCCAATTGATTTACAGTAATGCCTGAAATCACATTAGTTATTTTAGCTATACGTAAAACTAGGTACATTAAACTTTATAACATTTTTTACAGATTATTTCTATAATTAGTTATAATTTTTTAAAGTGCACGCAAACCTTATGGACACCCTGTATTAATCGGTCAAGAATATGGATTCATTTACTTTCGCTTTTTAGAGTTACGCGCATGGTGTCTGCGATACTGGACAGCGTTTCCTCCGCTGTATGTTGTATGCTGTATGCTACTGATTTTTGCTCTAGATGTAAGAAATCTCGGACTCCAATCTCAGTCAAAAAGCAGTGTAAGGATTTGAACTTTACCGAGAGACTCCCTCCCCTGGGCCATTCATTCTTTTAATAGAATCCTGTTGTTTAGCCAACATCACTTCGTTTTAAGTCTTTTTGCAGAAGAGGAGTATTGAGATAGGAGTGATGTTCTTTGCTTAAAACATATCGATTGAAGAATAGAGCGCGTTTGTTTGATTTATGCAGAGATGTACCTGTTTTCTTATATTTAGTACAAATCTCAGTGTAACCATTTCTGGTCGTTGACACGACTCTCACCACACCTATCACTTTTCGATTCATACACACAACTCCCCTGTCTCCGAACTCTGTCTTTTCTCCTTCCTTTTCTTAGTCGCAAGTCGCTAGCATGGTTGTGTAATACTGACTTTACAGTCAATCAGCTTTCTTTTCCCTCCTCGGTTGGGGCCGGTGTGTCGTTTCAGTAGGGTTGATTTGGGTTTCCTAAAATCTCATGGGATTGAGGGCGAAGTCTAGTGTGGACCCCTTATATACGTTGTGTACTATGAATAAGATTACGTAACTCCTGTCGAAGATTGCACAACCCCGTCCATAGCCGTGGTAAATTTTCATCTCTTTTGTCTGGGCGCTCGTCGGAACTCAGGCTTGAAAAAGTACTCCTCCAATGAAATACACAGCACTGTTGATAATTCTAACAGGTTTATTGAATATAAAGAAAACTGGTTGAATAAACTATCTATATTAGCTACTACTAGTCAAAAGACTCTACTGCAGTACTGGTGATTTGGAGACTGATTGGAACCGTTAAAGTGATGTCTAGTCAGCTCTTCGGTTTTCCGTAGGAGATTTTTAATCATAACCGCTCAAGTAATAGCCAGCTCGTCGACCTTCCTCAATTCTTCTGTTATGCGTGAGTCTGTGTTTTCATACCAGCCCAGAAATTGTGGGTGTGCCCTTTAGCGACGACTATCTTACAAGCAATTTTGGGCCGTACCGGGCCAACGAAATGCGGGTCGCCTGACGTCTACGCCACGCTCGTGGAAGAATGACTACTCAGCGAACGCGCGCTGGCGATGTATAGAGAGGTCTTTCGCAATAACAATGATTGATGATTTCTTTTACCTACACAGATGACAGAAAATGATAATTCGCAAAAACTATCTCCATGATTCACAGATGACATCTGCTGAAAATAAGAGCTGAAGTCACAAATTGCTTCATGACATTTTCCACTAATCATTTTTGTAACCCCCCCCAAAAAAAAACCCCCGCTAAGATTACAGACATTTTACATGGATAAAGTTCTTTGTAATGTTTGAGCTGAATTTGCGAGTACAATTCGTCGTATTTCTTTGAGGCATGAGTTACCAGGTATTCCTTAAATGCGTCTATCGAAAATCAATCCGAATCTTCGAACGGCAAACGGATTTATTGATCTCCTCATATGCCACATTTTTTAGATTCTCATTTCAATATCCTTGTATTTTGATAGTTTTTTGAAGATCTTCAAAGATACATTACAGTCAACAAGGACTGCTACGTCAATAAAAAAGCACATTCTGTTTTTGGTCACGATGTCTGGCAGATTAGCTTTGATTGTTCTGTCTGTGTGTATTGTTAAGTCTCATAAAATTACTACAAGCCCTATCTCTATAACCGAGTCCATACCAGTTTCTTGCAATTTCCTTCCCATAGAAGTTGCATATTTTCCAATGCAGATATTGGTTCACTCTATCAGGCCGAGTGTTATATTCACTTGATGCTAATACTGTGCAACCTGATACAAGATGGTCAATTGTTTCTGGATATTTATCACAGAATCTGCATTTCGGGTTAGTACAAACTTTCAGTATATATGCAGTTGGAAATTTCTATTTAGCAAGCATTGGTCCTGCGCATTAAGAATAAAACCTTCGGTTTCAGCTTTTGACTTTGCACCACGTTGGTCCCGATGGGTAAGGGATTTGTCTACATCAGCTTGTCTGGTACGGACAGAGTACTGGCCATAAAGTGGCTGATTTTGCCATTGTTTCTGTAAAAAGTATATTGTGCGGATCGGTTCCCAGGTTTGAGGATGACGTGGTCACGCCAACGTTACTGTTTATTGACAGGCCTGGTTTCGGTGAATGGTTACTCTAAATGCGTCCGAATTTTGACATTGCACCACATTGGTCTCCATTGAACTTTTTATTTTATTTGTTTACTCTGTTGGAAATTTCAAAATGTACAAAAATAAACAAATAAAAATACCTGTCCATATTTCTGAGATGAGGTATTATGTACACTATTTACATTATTCGGACTATTGTCCTCATCTTTGTCGCCATATTTATCACAACTGCAACTGCGGAAAGAAATATAAAGGGGAGAAAAGCCCACCTCCACTTAAGGTAAGGCTTCAAGATCACCAGAAAGCTGTAACACGAGGGGAAGTGGAAAAATCAGGCGTGTCTAATCACATATGGAGAGAAAAGGGAGATCACCGCCCTTTGTGGGGTCAGGTTGAGATCATAGACAAAGAACACCACTGGAAAAATTGTAAACGTAAGAAATCAGCACATATGCTAGGCCACAAAAATCTTCTGAGCCGACCAAGCATAGAAATGAATACAATATGGGAACCAGTAATAAGGAGGGCCAGAGAAAAGCGATAGCAACAACAAAAATTGCAATATGAGCTCTGGTAAAAACATCAAATGATCAGCCAAAAATTGCAATATGAACACTGGTAAAAAATGATTGCAGATGACATTAGGTTTATAATACCCATAAATTCATACACATATACTTAAGGACACATGACGCAGTGGATAAAGGCGTTGGTTAGATCCAGTAACAGGACCCAAAGAGTGTGAGTTCAATACCCGGTTAAGGCAGTGGAGAACTTGGAGAAGGGAATTAACAGGAGATAACTGATAACTGACATCCATTAAACATGGCACTACGAAATAAATTCAGTTCAACATTCCAAACACCTGAAGAAGGCCGGGGCGTACAACTGTCGGAAACGTTGTGATAAATATGGCGACAAAGATTATGACAATAGTCCGAATAATGTAAATAGCGTAAATAAAAATATATTTTCAAATTCCCAATTTCATAAAGTTCTAAAAAATAGACACGGAAAAGCAAACATGTTCTCACCACCATGCGAATGTATTAGTTAACACGTCCCGTAAGCGTTTACGAAAACATTTTGGCTTTCGTTATAGAGACCTTTATAAGGGAGCACCCAAAGCCAGTAGGGTGACACACGAGTACACACAAGCGTACGCACAGCAGAAGATAAATGTCAACAACATATCACCACTCATTCAGAGCAACACAAATTAGATGAAAGTTTTGCCCCAAGCACCAAATATGTCGAGCGTAGAAAAAGAATCTGCCTAAGTGAGTTACTTCTATTCACAAATAGATACGCATACATTCACACACATACAATATATATATTTTTACACCTCCACACACACACACACACACACGGACATTAGTTTTCTCAAACTTGAACTCAATAGACTATTTATGAACTCCCTTTACCTCTTTTAAGAACTTCTTTTCTATTTCACTTATTTGTTGCCATTGTTTTTAAATTATATTTAAATGGACGTTGTCGTTTTATTCCTCGTCTTCATACAACAGCGTTTCATTAACGCTTTCTTTCTCTCGTTTAACATCGTCTGTAACATCACTTTCCCTTTACTGTAAAGGGGATTAACAGTCAACGTCTTCACCGCTCAAACACGGCCAGCAACAATCAGCAGTAAACAACAAAGCAACGGCGATTAATGCTTCATTTCTTAAAATTGAGCAATTTCTTTCATAAAGTGTATTTGCTTGCAGTATTAGTGTTTCCCTCCACGTAAACTATTTTTTTTATAAATACGATCTTTGTTATATATGATGAGAGAAAGAGGTCCTTACCGGTATCGAATTCACTATTTGTTTTCCAAAAATTCTTTAAGAATTTACGCTAGGTTTTAAATGTGGAAAATGATATCGTTCATCAATCTAAACCTTAGTAGAACGTTTCATTCCGATACAATAATTGAAACATAAATTTAGAATGGACGTCACATTGTGTTTAGCAAGAAGATCTCTGAACGGTATCATTTTCGTCAGGGGCCGTAATCCGACACTTGCGAAAACATAGATTTTAGTAAAATCGTACGTCTCTCTAGATAATGTTTCTTCTTTTAATCTCTAAGTTTGATACTGAATTAATTTTTTTTTAAATCATTTCTTATTTAACCCTTTCATTAAAAATGATTTTAATCCCGTTCTTAAATGTTTTTATTTAGATGTAAACTCTAAAACCGTAATTGTTGCAGGGGTTAAAGATTACGGCGAGATTTCCGTTCCGACAAGTTTGTCAATTCTGTTGCGCATTTCTGTCAATTACATTTAACCATGGTCAACCACTCTAGAGTAGGGTAGGTTTATTTTTCATTTCTTTAGAAAATCAACATTGCACTCGATGTGACAGCTAGGATTTGATGTCATAAGTATTGTCATCAAAAATTAGAGTCATAACTTTTACCAATGTTTGTGCATTTAGTCCTATAGATTTGTAAAAGCCGGATTATAGATAGACAAATACTATTTATATTAACGATATTTTCAACTTAAAGGATTCAAATAAACAACAATAACTCCAAATTGTTAATCAACAAATATACATTGAAATAACATACAAGAACAAACATGCAATAAAATTGTGTTCAATGTATAGATTAAGGGAAAGAAGTTGTTCCCGTTTAACTGTAGATTGATTTGTAATTAATTGTTCGAAGAAAGTTCTCTTGAGAGAAAAATGTTCAGAAATCAATATTAGAGCAAAGTTTGCATGTTAAGAATAAATAACACAAGAATACAATTAATTAAAAATGTGTTGTGTTATAGAATGGTTTGAATCAACAAAGTCACAGAGAGAAATGAAGGTTTATATTACGAAATTCTGTGTCTGTGTGTGAGTTTGAAATGTGATGAGTAAGATCGTGGATTTGTGCTGACGGCTGGAATCTTACAGGATCTTACTGACGACTTGTGAAAAATCACCCCTTTTAAGAAAAAAGGGTAGGCTCCCACGGAAACGCGGGAAAACTTAATCATGCATTAAAATATGTGATTGATTAATTTTTAACCAATCACTACACTCGTACTAACAGAACAGGCAAGCAAGCTCAAAACCGAAGGATTTAAAGAAACGACTGCGATGGCTAAATTGTCCTATATAAAGGTAGTAGTGATTTATTAGCCAATCGCAGGCGAATAAAATGTGGGCGTGAAAAACATAGCACCCGCTACAGATTGTCTGAAAAAATGTACAGAAATATTTAATTTCCACAAGTTTCAAAATTTTATTATTTCAAAAAAAAAAAAAAATGTGATATCTTTTGTATTAAATACATTCAATGGAATTAATTATGAATCAAAACAAGCAATATGCAATTTTCTTTTACTGTATTCGATAAGTAAAAACTGTGTAAAAAATTGTAAAAGATTACAAAAAAGAGACTGCTCAATAAATAAAATTTGTTAGATCATAATAGAAACAAAAACTAGATAAACGTGTATATAGATGTAATCCGAAAAAATGCTATGAGAAATGTGTTATTGTTTTGGAATGTGCGATCGCAACGCTGAGTTTGAATTTAAATTTTAAGGTTGTGCGTTTTTGTAGAAATATAGCAATAAGAGAATTCTTTTTTACTGGTAGATTTTCCGTGAATATTTTTCGGATTACATCTGTATTTTCGTTGTCCTCTTATTACTGAGAAGTAAAAACAAGAACAAAATCTACTTCCATACCTGATGATGTCTGTAGGAACAGACGAAAGGTTGTGTAAAAAATTAAAAAGACCTTATGCAACTGGAATTTATAAACAGGGATCATATCATTCATATACAGGTTCGGGGTTGATGTATCTTATTTATATTGTTTGTGACGAAGTATTCTCTCCATTTAAATCATTAACTTCTATATTTGTTTTTTGTATGAATGCTTCATGAATTTATATATATATATATATATATATATATATATATATAATGGACTCTCCCATCGGTTGCGACGTATGCGGATCTAACTGCTTATTGATTCAGTTATGAAAGTTTGTGCGATAATCTTAAGTGGTATTTAAGACCCGCTAGTGATTTACAAAGGAGGCCACATATGGAGCAAATGTGAGGATTGGGAGATGAGATCACTGTTAGATTGGATGACCTTTTAGATCTTGCTCTCGCTTCTTGAAGATGATTCAGACAAGCAGATTGAAAATTGCTGAGTCCACTAAAACACGTTGATTTCCATTCTACCCGCTCCAAGGCTAAGCGCTCAAGGGTGTTATGTGATATATATATATATAAAGACACAAGGAAGCGACGTTAAGGCAGTGTGAAAGTGAACGATCTGATATGCCAGGTTAAGACCAGTAACATTGCAGATTTCTCTTTGGATTTTATCTGGAATCTCTAAATATGTAGCAGAAGCACCAGACCAGATGTGATAGCGATATTAAATAAAAGGATAAACTGTAGGCTTATAAACGTTTAATGTAGATTCGAGTGAGAAAAACTGTCTAGCACCACACAAGGAATCAACTTTCCTAGTGGCAGACCTCACAATTGATTTAATGTAAAATATTGTATGAGTTGCTAGTACACGTTCTTTAATAAGTGTTTTGATGATCTAGGCCGGTAGACGTTAATTTCAATGGTAAAAAAGAAATATGGATTGACTCTCAAACGTATAAAATATCAAACGCTAAAACAACGTTTATCGCAATAAGAAATAATTCACTATGGAACATGATTCGGGTGTTGCATGCGAATTTCCACCCTCAAACTACTGACTCTCCGGTCGAATATTTTTCTCGTGAGTTAGCAAATAAATATATACAGTTCTTCTTTTTTTTTCTTCTTTGTATCGTGTCACTTCAGAATGTGGACAATCATGGCTCTCCACAACTTCCCATCTCTTGTATCCCTTGACTGTTCTCCCTTTGCTAAGCCCAACGCCCGCCACACGCTCCACCATCCATTCACACAAACTCATCAGCTAGGTGGCCCTCTGCCGTCCCCTATTTCTCTTGCTCTCAATATGCCCCGTGAGGGTTAAACTTTCTAAGCCGTCTTTCCTCATTTTGATTCCAAGAAAGATTGACTACCTTTCATGGTTTTGACTATAACAGTTCGTTTTTTTTTAATCATTCTCTTTAAGACTTCCTCCTTGTTTACTAGCTTCGTCCATGAAATTCTCAGTGTCCTTTTGTAGAACCACAATTTTGCTGCATCCAGTTTTCTCCTCATATGTGGAGAGATTGTTTAGCATTCACTGCCATATAGGATGATAGATATCACAATAATTCAGTAATTTTATACTTGTTTCTAAGGAAAATTTCTTATTCCGTAGTTGGTCGATTTTGTTTAGCAGCATATCAACAACTCTATGGGTTATTTAATGCTGAAATCTAAGTATTTTTAAAACAATTTTATGGTTTCAGTTAAATATATTTTGAACGCAATTGTATGGCTTTAAATACAGATAAATGTCTTTTACTAGAAATATGTATTGTTGGCAATTTTTTTATATAAAAATATATTGCTGTTTTTTTTTTTAATATAAAAATGTATTTTTATATTTTAATAGTGTTTTTGTTTGGGATTTCACTATTTGTCCGTAGCTGGGACCCTAACAAGTGCTACCACCGCGGATCAGGGTGGACGTGGGAACAGCAGCAATTAAGAGGTAGTTCCATGCTCCTCAAAACCGCTAAGCTCCCGACCAGCGGCCTCGCTACCGGAAATAGTTTATCATCATACCCAGGACTCCAGTTCGTTAGTACTTTGTTTAGCTTTTGAAATGCGTCTTTCGCTGATCCAATGTGCGTTCGGATTTCGGATTTAGCATTTCGCATTTTCCATCCTCTATTCAAACAATTTCCAGATATTTAAATTTCTGTACTTGTTTGATGTTCACATTTCCAATTCGTAGTTCGCATCTTGGCTTTGCTGGGAATCATGTTATCTTTTATCTTTCTGTCTTCTTACAATTGATGGTTAGTTCATTCTTCTCGTTCTCTTCTGTATTATCAAGATAAATTCTGCTGGGGTCTCCAGTTCTCTTATCGGGAGTTAGCAAGTACATGTCTACACTACCCGAAAAAGCAGTGGACAATTAAACACCTGACGAAAGTAGTCGAAAGACAGCCATACTTTGAAAAATATGTTGACTGAACAAATATGTTCTTTTGTTACTTCGTTGAGAGAGAGAAAAAGAAGTTGTAAAAAAAATCGTTTCTAAGACAGAAAATGGTGGAAGAGGGATGACTCATGAAATTTGTTATATAAAGCAATAATATCTTATGTAGGTCGACCTTAATATCATGTATTTGTGTTACGTATTACAGAATACAGCCTTTATGTCTCTCGGTGAACTGGAGCCAGTCAACCGATGCGTGTGACAGAAGGTTCTTTACACGACCTTTGCAAATTGAAATTTGAATCAAGAAAAAGTCTCACCCAGAATCCATTTCTATACAAAAACATGAAGTAAAACATTTTTATGATAAATACTTTTGCTATCACGTGTCCCGTAACCGATGAGGTGCGCCTTACGTAAGATAGCCTAACTGTGACCAACCTTCACCAGGCTAGTTTGGATTTATAATTTTACTTCTTCTTGACTGGTTCTCAACAAAGGTTATAGGGCCCAGATTGTCCTGTCATTTAGCCATAGCTAGTGGGGATGGGGAGATAGGGTCCCTACCTTTCACAAGTGCATCTGCGCGTAAGTGAATGCAATGAACCCGATTGGAATTCGAACTCGGCTCCCCAATTTTGCTATCCTTTACACCACCACGCATACTCTCGATAAATATTTTCGTCCTGCCCGACTGTATTGGTACTCTATTGGAGAATAATATAGTATAAAATTTATGGACGCCATATAAAAGATATCAGGCCAATAATATTTGTTTAGAATTTTATACAGTGTTATTTAATGAAATGGATGCACACGCACACATACCGTGTACGCTCGTGTATAAGTCGACTTTACGCATAATGCGACACTTGATCTCAACGCTAAGTGGGTGGAAACAGTCAGAATACCGAAAATGGAGTAATGCAGGACTGGAGCTGTACAGTCTTCACTCTCCAGTCTCGATGGAGTCCAAAAGCATCTACGCGGCCTTGTGGGTAACACATTATTTTCCACCCAATAAACCCTCTCTCGCAGACGTAACGTCGCAAGTCTCTCTCATCTCTATCCTTATTTCCATAGAAAATTTTCTGACGAGCTACGTTCCTTATTTCCTCCCGGCTTACGGTCACACTGGTTGAAAGACCGGTGTCCGTACAATCATCGAAGTTAAGCAAAGTCAAGCCTGGTCTTTATTTAGATGGGAATATCATGTGCTGTAAGCTTGGATTTACGGGTGGTGACTCGGAATTGTTAATTGGAAAGCCGTGTTCTAATTCCAGTTGGGTTCGTTATATTCTCTTAAACAAAAATAGCCTAGAGAAAGGTATGAATCTCCCTCTTCTTCCACGGGTATATGATAATTAGTAAGAATCGTATTGCGATTGGAAAAGGCATGAACCCGTTTCTATCACTCCATCAGCTATGGGTTAAATAGCAGAGTAAGCTTTGAATGGTAAACAGTCTGGAAAGAACATTTTGAATTCCAAGCAGTGTAGAAGGCTACGGGTAAATACTCTACTGCCATTCTTAAAAAGTTATGACAATTCATAGATAACTAGCAGTAGAGCCCGGCGTTGCCCGGTGATGTAACAGTAAGAGATAGATCAAGTATCGACCATCATAAAGACTGAAAAATAAAATTGACAAAGATTATTGTTTAAGGTTGACGGCCACACATGTCTTAATTATTTTTTTTTTTTTTACGAATTGGTCAAACACAAACTCAAACAAAAACATTGTTTTCAATCGTTATGAGTCTACCAATTGAATAGAATTTTATTATAAACAATTGTCTTGTAAATGGAATTTTTAAAGCATTCTGAATCTAAAAATAAAGAAAAAAAGTGTGCAAGACCATAAGAAACACTACCTGCAAAAAAAAAAAAAAAAAAGTGAAGTTTTGTTGAAATCGCTTGAAAAATGTAGGAAATCAGATCCCATATATAAACGAACACAGACACACTCACAAACAACCTGGGATTTATAAGTATAACTCGATATGAGTTGTCCCCCTTTAATTAATGCTTCTTAATCGTGTTTTCAAATTGATTTTGTGCAAAAACAATTGTGTTTTTCCAATTTTTGGCGCTGTCAGAACCACCGCAAGGTAATTTTACGTAGTCCTGTGAAGTTTTGTTGAAATCGTTTGAAAAATGTAGGAAATCCGATCCAATATATAAACGTACACACACACACACACACACACACACACACACACACACAACCTAGGTTTTATAATAAGTAAGATAACGAAATGAAAGCTGTGGAGAGTCACGATCGCATACATACTGAAGATCATGGCATTAAAATATTGAGAATAACATTACGGTACGTCCTCGGGGCAGATTTTTTTATCTATAGTGTTATGTAATGATTTTTTTTTCTTTTAATAAAAATTTCTTGTTAAACAGTCCTGGGTATGTCGATAAACTACATCCGCGTCCTCGTTATGAGTATAAACTACATCCGTGTCCTGGGTATATCGATAAACTACATCCGTGTCCTGCGTAAGAGGATAAAATACGACCAACAGCAAGGCCTCTGTTCAGGAGATTTTGAGGAGTATGAAAGCACCCCTTGCTAGTGTTGTCAGGTCCACTCTGACCCGGAGTTGTAGCACCTGTTAAGGTCCCAGCTATGAGCAAATAGTTAACCTCCCAAACTGGGGTCAAAACACTATGAAAGTGTAAAAATAGGTTTTAATACCAGCAATACTTTTTGTAAAATATTATTACTAGCAATGGATTTTTGAAGGAAAAAAATATTACCAGCAGTACATTTTTGAGGAAAAATATCTTGTCGGCATTAAATAATCCACTGAGGTTAATATGCCGTAAAACAAAACAAAACAAACCAACCCAATTAAACACACACCAAGAGAATAATTCGGTTTCCATAGATAGTTCTGTTCTCTTAAATAAAACCGGGCAATGAACGCAGATGTGGATGAAAGGCAATAAGAAACATGCAGCAAGATACACGTTCCTTTTATGGCAGTAAATGTGTTAACACAAAGTTACTCTTTGCTTGGAATGTGTTCTGCTCTGTTTGCATCAGAATGTGTTTTGAAGAAGCTGTCACTGAATATTATTGCTTCATGGATGAATGAAAGCGTGTTATCTAAACACGTCCATTTCTTCAAAAACAGAAATAGTGCAAAAGAAAAAAGTTACGCCCCTAATTTTTACTGAGTCATAATAAAATCTAAATATATGGTAAAGTCTATCTGTGTGACTGAAACGCCTCTAACTCTGGCCACACTTGCTCTACATGGACATATATCTTTTTGAAATCAGGGTGAGTGTAAATCTGCCGTTCATTTAGTGCTTGAATATCTAGCATTGGGATTTGTGTCTGGATGAGGAGGGAACGGTTAAAAATTCAAAATTTAAAATAACTGAAAAAAATTAATGATTTTAAAAAAGTTTTTAATTTTTATTAAGTTCAATCTAGCAGAAAAACTTTGTAAATTTAACAATTTTGTTTTAAATTCAGTACAAAATATCTGCAAAACTTTTTGAATTGAGGAAATCAATTTTATTTCTTCAAAATGTCAAGGAATCAGAGTTAAAGGTGAGAGGTTTCTTGAGGTGAGGTTTTGAACTTCTGCAGAGTTTCAGATTTGAAGAACACAATTTTGGGCCTGAATTAGAATTTCAGCACAAATCGGAGTTTCGGCCCAAATCGGTCTTTTGGCCGGAATGGGACTTATAACCTAAATCAGTTAAAGTGAGGTTTTGAAGTTCCATGGAGTGAATTGAAGAACTCAACTCAATTGAATTTCCACTGAGATGATGATTGGAAGAATTTAATTTTCAGCCTGAATTGGAATTTTGGCCCAAATCGATCATTTGGTCGGAATTGGACTTATCGACCGAATCAGAGTTAGGTTTTGAAGTTCTATGGAGTGAATTCAAAGTTATTTCTCGAAAATTATCATTTTTGTCTTTAAGCTGAATCCATTAAGTTTTGGGTCGGAGACGCAATTAACACACCGCAGAAGAAGATAACATACAAGACCCTCACGGAGTGCGACTTTTAAGCTCGCATAAAATAAATATCGATGCATGACTGACTTTTCGGAACATTTGTCTGTGAAAATGATTCCGATAGATTGTAAATTTTAAAACATTTAAGACTCTGCAGAACGTCTTTCAGTAAACAAGTGTCAAATCAGTAAAAAAAAAACAAAAAAAAACTCGACTCTATTTATATTTCAAAGATCATCCACGGTGATATAGCGAATGGAGGGCTTGGTTTTTCTTTTTGATGAAACTGCGAACTAAACAGAAAACTAAAATTTTTATCTCCTTCTCAGACTAGGCCAATGCTATTGATTGGTTGGTTGATTTTGTTTAGCGGCATGTCAACACCTCTATGGGTTATTTAATACAGAAATCTGAATATTTTCTACGCATTTTTTTATTTTTAGAGGTAATAATGGTTTAATGATACGTGATTTAAGTTTAGCTTGCGTGTGGTAAAAGGTGGTAGATTCAGATCATAAGCCACGTCTATAATTCCCAATCTTCCACTCTTAGGGCTTGTACGTTGATTTTGTTTAGCGGCATGTCAACTATCGGTTATTTAATGGCGCAATCAAATATATTTTGATTGGTTTTGTTGTTTGCCTTTGTTTAGCGGTATATAAAACTCTATGGGTTATTTAATGTCGACATCTAAATTATATTTTGATTGGTTTGGTTGGTTGATTTTGTTTAGCGGGATATCAATCTCTATGGGTTATGTAATGGCGGAGTCAAAATATTTTGATTGATTTGGTTGGTAGTCTTTGTCGAGCGGCATATCATCATCCATGGGTTATTTAATGGCGAAATATAGATATCTTGATTGGCTTGGCTAATTGTTTGTTTAGCGGCATATCAACCTCTATGGGTTATTTAATGCCGAAATCTAAATATTTTTATTGGTTTGGTTGATTGTTTTTGTTTAGCGGCATCTCAACCTCTATGGGTCATTTAAAGGCGAAATCTAAATGTTTTGATTGGTTTTGATGGTTGTGTTTGTTTAGCGGCATATCAAACTCTATGGGTTAATTAATGGCGAAATATAGATATCTTGATTGGCTTGGCTAATTGTCTTTGTTTAGTGGCATATCATCCTCTATGGTTATTTAACGGTGAAATCTATATATTTTGACATGTTTGGTTCGTTGTCTTTGTTTAGCCGCATATCAGCTTCGATGGCGAAATCAAAATATTTTGATTGGTTTGGTTGATTGTTTTTGTTTACCGGCATATCAACATCTATGTGCTATTTAATGCCGAAATCTAAATATTTTCATTGTTTCGGTTGGTAGTCTTTGTTTAGCGGCATATCAAAATCTATGGGTTATTTTATGCCGAAATCTGAATATTTTGATTGATTTTGTTGGTTTTCTTTGTTTAGCGGCATATCAACGTGTATGGGTTATTTAATGGCGAAATCTAAATATTTTGATATGTTTGGTTGGTTGTCTTTGTTTAGCGGTATATCAACAACTATGGTTATTTAATGGTGAAATCTAATATTCCGATTGGTTTGGTTGATTGTCTTTGTTTAGTGGCCTATCAACCTCTATTGGATTTTTAATGGCGAAATCTAAATATTTTGATTTGTTTGGTTGGTTGTCTTTGTTTAGCGACATGTCAACCTCTATGGGTTATTTAATGGCGAAATGTAAATATTTTGTTTGATTTGGTAAGATGTCTTTGTTTATTCGCATATCAACGTTTATAGGTTATTTAATGACGAAATCTAAATATTTTGATTGGTTTGGCTGGTTGTATTTGTTTAGCGGTATATCCGCACTATGGGTTATTTAATGCCGGATTCTAAATATTTTCATTGGTTTGGCTGATTTTCTTTGTTTGGCAGAATCACAAACTCTGTGTGTTATTTAATGACGAAATCTAAATATTTTGATTGGTTGTATTTGTTTAGCGGCATATCAACCTCTATGGGTTATTTAATGGCGAAATCTAAATATTTTGATTGATTTAGTTAGATGTCTTTGTTTAGTGGCATATCAAAAATATGGATTATTAAAAGCCGAAATCTAAGTATTTTGATTGGTTTGGCTGGTTGTCTTTGTTTAGCGGCATATCAACATCTATTGGTTATTTAATGGTGAAACCTATATATTTTGACATGTTTGGTTGGTTGTCTTTGTTTAGCCGCATATCAGCTTCTATAGGTTATCTAATGGCGAAATCTTAATATTTTGATTGGTTTTGATGATTGTTTTTGTTTACGGGCATATCAACATCTATGGGTTATTTAATGGCGAAATCTAAATATTTTCATTGGTTTGGTTGGTAGTCTTTGTCTAGCGGCATATCGACCTCTAAGAAAAAAGAAAAAAACACCTCTCATCTTGTTCAAGAGACCGGGGCGGATTCTGAACTGAACGATAGACGAATCTATCTACTCTTTCTCGTAGATGATATCTTCTCTGACCTGAATCTAATTGCTCATTGGCGGAAATGACTGACCTGAAACTTTCAATATCTCGAAATTCATGCTTGCATAGTTTGAAATTTTTGTACAGACCTTGCCTTTTTTTCAGGAAAAATGATGCCTTATTCTTTCTACGTCTTTCGGGATTCTAGTACATTCCAAACGTCAACTGGAACCCGTACATACAGTGTGGTCCGAAATTCTTAAATCTCCCTTACCAAAAAGTAATGAGAACATGTAATATGGTAATACAAAGCACCTGTTCTGGATTCAGTTCATTCATTTTCACTGACCCTGTCACACATCGAGGTCTGTATGAAGACCATCATATTCTTGTGAACCGTCCGAAATAGAAAATTATATTATTTAGGGAGTGAGCACCCTGTTTATATCACACACACACACACATATATATTTATATATATATATATTGAGGGATATTTTGAAGAGAGTGAACAGATTCTACACACTGATTTTAGGCAGAGCATATACACACTACAATGTTTTTCAGTATCTGTCTATTTTTTTGAGATAAGGTATTATGTACACTATTTACATTATTCGGACTATTGTCCCCATCGTTGTTGCCATATTGTACGCTCCGGCCTTCTTCATGTGGTTGGAATGTCGAACTGAACCCTTGCACTAAGCAAAAGTCATAAGTGTCGATCCAGAGACATCAGATAAAAAATTGGTCAGTATAAATAGTACCGTAAAACGTAACAACTACCTTGGGTACATGGAAACAACCCCAATAAACTGGGATAGGCGGGCACAAGAGAAGGACAACAGCACTCAGAAAACAGTCTGTCTGCCTTATGTGAAGGGGTTATCATACAAAATACAAAGGATCTTCGGTCCATATAACATCAGGACAACCTTCAATAGCAGGACGACACTTCGCAGATATCTTTCCCGAGTATGACACCCCCTTAGAGGAGAACATGACTAAACACTCTGTGTACGCCTTCCCGTGCAGCTGCGGAAAGAAATATAAAGTGGAGACACTCTGGACCCTTAAGGTAAGGCTCCAAGAACACCAGAAAACTTTAACATGAGCAGAAGTGGAAAAATCAGGCGTGGCTGACCACATATGGAGAGAAAAGGGAGATCACCACCCTCTGTGGGATCAGGTTGAAATCATAGACAAAGAACACCACTGGAAAATTTGTAAACTTAAGGAATCAGCACATATACTAGGCCACAAAAATCTCCTGAGCCGACCAAGCATAGAAATGAATACAATATGGGGACCTGTAATAAGGAGTGCCAGAGAAAAGCGATAATAACAAAATTGCAATATGAGCTCTGGTAAAAAAAATTGTGATGATAACAGCAATTTTGCAATATGAGTACTGGTAAAAAAATGTTGCTGAAGGTATTAGGTTTATAATATAATACCCAGAAATTCATGCACATATGCCCTCAAGATAAAGGTGTTGCTTAGATCCAGTGACAGGACCCAAATTGTGTGAGTTCGATACCTCGTTAAGGCGGTGGAGAACTTGGAGAGGGGGATTAACAGGAGATAACTGATTACTGACATCCATTAAACATGGCATGTGGAACTAGAACAGTCTACCCCAATGAGCGAAACGAAGGGGTCAGTTCGACATTCCAACCACCTGAAAAGGCTGGAGCGTACAACGGCCAAAACGTTGTAATAAATATGGTGACAAAGATGAGGACAATAGTTCGAATAATATAAATAATGAACATGGGAAGATTAAAAGACGTCATTTCGACAATAAAATTCACACTATTTACATTATTAGTGTGGTTAACTCTTTACTCTTTATTACGGATTACTTATTAATGATCATTATTATTACTTTTCATTGTGTTTATGGGAATATTCGTAGTTTCTGTCTATATTTATGAGGTGAGGTATTGTGTACACTATTTACATTATTCGGACTATTGGCCTCACCTTTGTCGCCATATTTATTACAACGTTTCGGCCGTTATACACTCCGGCCTTCTTTAGGCTGTCGAACTGAATCCTTTATTTCGCTCACTGAAGTAGACTGTTTAATGGATGTCAGTTGGAGAGGGGAATTAACAGGAGATAACTGATAACTGACATCCATTAAAACATGGCACGTGGAACTAGAACAATCTACACGAGTGAGCGAAATAAAGGATTCAGTTTGACATTCCAACCACCTGAAGAAGGCCGGAGCGTACAACGGCCGAAACGTTGTGATAAATATGGCGACAAAGATTAGGACAATAGACCGAATAATGTAAATAGTGTACAATGTTTCTAACTAGATAGGATTCCCGATCGATACAATCCAGGAATTTTGACGGGTACTTTTCTGATATTTTTTCGTGCCTTTTCTTCTTTCAGTATAAATATAATGATTATTTTTCTTCGTATTTTTGATTTTTAAAACTTTTAATTAATAATGGAAATACCAATATATATATATATATATATATATATATATATATATATATATATATATGTGTGTGTGTGTGTGTGTGTGTGTGTTTTATTAAATATTAGGTTGGTGCAAAAATAATTTCGTTTTCTAACATATATTACTATGTGAGAAAACGAAATTATTTTTGCACCAACCTAATAGAACGAACAAGGAATAACTTTAAATATTTAATATTTTAACACTGTTTTTTGTATTTTTAATTTTTTACGCTTATTTTTTTATTTTATTTTTCGTATTAACGCCTCCATTATTTTGGAAGCATTAATAGTAATAAAAAGGAAAAGGTTAACGCCCAGTAACATCAACTATGAACACGGACACAATTTGCTGACCGTGTTTGGAAAATAATGTTAGTAATAATAAAACATTCTTATCACTCCAGATGCATAAAGAAAAATCTATACATTCAGTTAAAAGATTAAAATAATAAAAAAAAATCAATCCTTGAAAATGGCTAACAGAATAGCCGAAAGCGCTCGGATATACAGAAGAATTGGACAGTTTTTTAAGTTTTTTAAATTTGACAGTTTTTTTACACACCCTCGTTCTCTCTCTCTCTCTCTCTTTCCCCGTATATATATATATATATATATATATATATATATATATATATATATATATATATCATGTATGTGTGTTATGTAGGGGTGAAAAGACTTTCGGACCATCCTGTACAATTAATTCTTAAAGCTGCTGGGAAAAATGGTCAGCTCATTATATCTGCTTCCTGCCATATATCTTTTCCATAGACAAATTCTTTTTTTTTATAGTGCAGTTCAACCCATACAAGGCCCAGTAGCCACTCGAGATAGAGGGTTACAGAATAAGAGGCGCATGCTATGCGGATAGGTGGGGAATATTTTGTGGGTGATGACGTATTTTCTAATCTGCAGCCTCTTTCCCAGTGACGCAACTTTGCAAGTCTCTCGCTGTTTCCATTTCAAATGTTCACATGCGCCCCATTTTTTGGTTCCAACAGTTCAGATATATGCATCTCGAATACGTCATGTTGCGTTTGTAGAGCCGAATCATCCTCATTTTCCCCATGTTCTAAAGGAAGTCCCGCTCAGAAGGGGTAGTTCACATGGATAGGAAGAGCAGATAACGGTTGAACAGGTTAAGATTTTAGTGATCGGGGAAATATCATCTAGGGAGTCCGTTCGGTAGGGCAGTGGTTTACGTGACGAAGCTGTTTGAATGAAACTTACTTCTCGACGATGGAACACGAAGGAAATGTGGGTGGTTTGCTACAATGTCAGTGGCATGACAGCTCCTACCCGTGAAGGTCAGAGCTGGTGGGACCAGAAGATGCAGTTCGTCCGAGCACTTTCCATGGTATTAGCGAGCAATGAGAGTCTCGCCACATCATCCCGCCTGTGAGACTTTACGAACGCCTTCCAATCCTTTCATATCACACGCTTCATTTATTATTAACAACTTCACTAAAACTTTCGGCTCTTGTATTGGGTGAAATTTAGGAAAAAGAATGAAAGAATCTACTGACAATATGGTCTTAACAAAAGATGCGTTTGTGTCCTTTTAGTCTCTCTTGTCACAAGATCAACTCACATTGATTTTTAGTAACACGCTATCCAATAAATAAACTCTTATCGTGGTTCACACACTTGAACACTTTTCTTTGCCAAATGCAAACACCGATTCATTTAACGTAAATCGCGACGTACAAGTGTAGAATCTTCGACATTAGCATTCCACCCCTTTCGGAATGATGCATTCTTCCCTAAAAAAAAAAGCCTTAACCAATCACCACTTCGTTTCAGTAAATTCAATCTTCTATTGTTTAAGAAGCACTAAACTGTAGCAAAGTAGAAACAGATCCTTTTTACCCCCAAGCTCTCTGGAACCGATTTTAAGACGCCAAACTTTATATAAACAGCCGCACGACTCAATTCAAGTCAGTCAGTCATCAAGTTGTTTTGGTGGACTCTTTCTGACCTTTTCTGACTGGTGTTTGCCGTCCAACTGTTTTTGGACTTTACGCTTTTTTTTTTAACTACATTTTGATTTTACTACCGCCTTTTTGTGTTTTTACGACTGTTTTGAAAAAGATTTTGATTTTTTCTTCTCCTTTTTTACCCTCTCCATTTTTTTTATTTTTACACCTTTATTTTTGCTCTTTTTCTTTTATTTTAATTTTCTTTTTTGATTTTGATTTCCTTTTTCTTTAATTTCTCTTTTTAAATATATCTTCGTTTTTTTATTATTTTGTAACTCCTTTTCGCTTTATTTTTTTTACGACTGAATTTAATTTCTTCTTTACGTGTAATTTTTTTTTTATTTGGTTCTTTTCTTTTAATATCCTTTAATTTTTCCGTGTTTTGTTCTTAAAATTTTCTGTGCCATATTTGTTCTAATCATTGTATTGTCTAATTTGTCTATTTATTTTCTTTTGTTTATTTGTTTATCGGGTTGACTCGCTTTCGTAGCGTCAGCCTTTTTGTTTTGTGACTAGCTCGGTCTATTGTTGTAAGTTTCGTATTTTTTGTATAACGTTTTCCTTTTTCTTTGTCTAGCGTTTTCGTTTTATTGTTTATTTCGTTTTTGTTTCCTTTTTTAAACTTATTGTTTCGCCTCTTTTATTTTTCGTCTATTTTTATTGTACATTTTAATTTGTCTTTAACCTTGTTTTATTTGTTCTCTTTCATCATTTGATTTTTGTAAAACCTTTGTGTATATTTATTTATCTGTTCTTTGTTTTTGTATTTTTTTGATGTCTCGCTTTCTGGCGAGATTTGTTTTTTCTCTGATTTTTTTATCTGTCACCTGCTGTTTTTGTCTGTCCATTTTTTCTTTTCTTTTCTTCACCTATAAGGCGGAATTTCTTAAATATTTTCCCCTTTTCACCCCCCCTTCCCTTTAAGAATAGAAAAGAAGGAAAAAAGTACATTCTTTTTTAGTTTCGAAAAAGAAGCCTAAAATGACTTCCTTCAGGAGATCGGCGAGTAAGCATCTTCTTAACCCAAGAAATGACCCGCCTGAAAAGGATGATATTGGAGAATACCCAGTCTTGTCGAGTATTCCAACAAATGAAGAAATCATAGATGCTTTAAAAAGCTTCTAAGTCTACGGAGGCCGAAAAGAGCCAAAATGTAGAAGCCAATAATGACCAGGAAAAAACAAGTCAAGTTAGAATGCAGAGGCCGGGGAATCGCCCTCTTGTTGGAAGTCTCCACCTAAATGCATTATCGATATTGCGGAGTTCTTGGAGCGTGCCAAGAGTTATTCACACCTTTTGGTAGAAGGTGGGCTCTTGGAGGATCCAATCGAACTTAAGAAAATCGACAAAAGAATAGTGTTCGTTTTCGTCGTCGACAAGCGTTCGCGTAAAAATTTGTCGTTCGACGAAAGACACAGTGATGAAAACACCAGAGTCCCTGGGGTTTAAGCCACTTCGAATCGTTAAGGGCAAGGAGTTTTTCATGTGGGACGTGCTGTTACCCACTGCCGAAGACCGCGTAAAAGCAACAAGCAGAGAATTAATCACAAAGGATTTAATTCACAGTACAAAGGCAAGCGAAGTACGTTGTAGTAGTATATGAGGCCCCTCCTCAGCTTATCGGGGAGCACCTGGAGGCTTTCTTCTCCCAGTACGGCGAAATTCTGGGTGCTTCCTGTGATAGCCTGACTGGGGGATGGAGCTTCCACATTATCCTAGATCGTAAGGCCTTCGTCTCCATCCCCAACTATCTTGATGTTGGTGGCCTGAAGCTGCCGGTCATTGTGACCGGCCGTAAACCAGTTTGTTGGAGGTGCAGAAAGACTGGTTACCCTCCTCTTCCTGTCCAGAGAAGAAGGCCTCTGGAAGCCAGGACTCAGTCGACCAACCTCTCCCCCTGAGCGAGTCTTCAAAAACCGCCTCGCCTGTAATGGGCTTGCCGACTTCCGGGACCGGAGTGGTCAAACCCCCGGTTGGGCCATCACCAAAGGGCCCATTCCCCGAACAGCCTTCTCCCACTGCAAGTGCATTTGAGAAGAAGGGAGAGGGGGAATGGTAGGTTGCTGGCAAGGACAGAGGGAAGCATCAGACAGCGGGTACTCAGTCCCCTGAACCAAGGACAAAAGGCACATACAGCCCCACTCCCTCTGATAACAGTAAGGGCGACGCCCCGGCCTCAATACCGAATATACAAGATTTACAAAGGAAATACGACCTAGGCTATGAAAATACCGAAAAAAAATTAAAAACCTCAAAAGAAAAAAAAAATTAGACCAGCAAAGGAAAACAAAATCCTCTCCCACCAAGGAAACACTTTCTTCCAAGTCTACTGCACAGTCCCCCAACCCTCTACATCCAGTCAGCCAAAGTCTTCCTCTTTGAAGGCCACTCCCTCCACATCTTCCGACCCACCATTTTCTTCCCATCCCTCAACCCCTCTTTGTAGAGAGAAGTCCTCACCTGCCACTCCTTCTACTTCTTTTTCCCAATCCTCAATTCCTCTCAGTAGAGACTCCAGCCCTTTTAGACCAACATGTACACCCCGCTTCACCCCCAGTCCTTCTCCGATTAAATCCCCAGAAATGCCCCCTCCACTAAACAAAAGGCACAGAAGCCCCACTCAGGAATCAACCGGAATAATAATAAAAAAACAAAACAAAAAAAAAACACATTTAATCCCGGTGAAGAGGTTTGCAAAATTTCGCCCATTCAAGCTGAGAAAGCTAGAGGTTATCGTAACAGGATCAAAAACTTAAAATACCTGTTATCCATAAAGCAATTCGGCGACAAGGACACTGAAGAACCTCATAATTTTCCTAACGCCCAAAGGGTTCTAACAGTAATAAGAACTGAGACGGGGGCAAAGCAAGTTTGGACAATGTTGGATGAAGCTATAGCCTCATTAATGTCCCCGCCCATTGCAATCGCTCAGAACGAAAAAATGAGAAAAATGAAGCAATTTTGTGCTGGGAGGGTCCCGGTTTTTGTTCACCCCTCCCTCTATAGAGAACAAAAACTGACTTTCTCCTGGGATATCGATGGAATCTCCCAAGACAGTAACATCAAGACTGAGATGGGCCATGGGTCTGTGGGAGAGGATGTCATTATCCTTACCCCGACCATGTTCAATTCAGGAAAGCAACCTTAATCGGTTTTCACTATGGCTCTCTGGTGAGCAAGTATAAATGTCCGAGGCTTGAGGTCGGAGTCTCACAGGGCGAGGATCTCTCGCGACCTTCAGCGCCTCGGGGTGAATGTTTGTTGTGTGCAAGAGACCCGGTTTTCTTCTCATAACCGTGAGGACGTGCTGTCTAAGGGGTTCTCCCTTTATTCAGCATGTTTTGATGGTCGTTCGAGGGGTGGCTCTTGGCTAGTTAGCAGGTCTTTGAAGGCTGCATGTACTCTTGTCTTCGCAGATCCGGCGAGCAGGCTTTG
The DNA here is from genome assembly GCA_963932145.1 of Acanthosepion lycidas. NCBI lineage: Eukaryota > Metazoa > Mollusca > Cephalopoda > Sepiida > Sepiidae > Acanthosepion > Acanthosepion lycidas. The sequence continues at coordinate 20,590,441 of OZ010574.1, read as the reverse complement.
CATACTGAATGTTACCATAAAGGATAAGGTTCTGCGTCTCATTGTGGTTTACGCGCCCAATAACCATTCTGAGCAGCCTGCTTTATTTCGGTAGATCGAGCCATTCTTGACGATATCTCGTCGGGTAGTTTTAGCGGGGGGTTGGAATGCCGTCCTTGACCCTGATATAGATCGTATAGGGCAAAATCCGAGTGCTAACAATCGGGATGTGAAACCATTTCAGGGCTTTATCGACGGGTTTGATCTTGTCGATAAGTACCGGAATGAACACCCTCGGGAGGTAGCATCGACTTGAATAAATAGTGGCAACTCGGCTCCTGCGACGCTTGCTAGCTACCTCGACCGAGTTTTATTTAGAAGAGAGGATGTAGGGCTCTTAGGGTGTCCAAGTTTCCATTATATAGTTTATTCGGATCATAGGCTTGTCCTGGTCCGTGTAAACTTAGATAAGCCTAAGGTTAGGTTGGCTGGTTACTGGAAATTAAACTGTTCATTATTTGGTGAGCAGAATTTCCGGGACCAGCTGCTACTAATGATACAGAGGGAATTGACGGGGCCGATTGTAGGGAATGCCTGGTGGGATAAATTAAAATCCAAAATTAGAACGTTTGCTGCCGATTTTAGTCGTCGACTCAATCTAGATAGATTAGCGGCGCAAACGGCTTTCGAACTAAAAGTTGATCGGGCAGTGATCCTTCCCAAATTAAAGACAAATCCGGTCCTGCGCGGAATTTCCCTGTCTGGGGCTACCACCTCAGCCAGGTATTCTGCCTATGCTGATGACGTTTCGGTTCTTGTGTCGAGCAGAGCTGAGATTGACGAAGTCAGCAAAGAGATCAGTGGTTATGAGACGGTGACAGGGGCCAAGATCAACCGCGATAAGGCTTGTGGGTGGGTGTGTAGAAGGGAGTTTCTCTTCCCGGACCTTTCCTCTGGATGGGCCGATCAAGATACTCAGCGTCTGGTTCGGTCCTGATCTCCAGTTGGAAATGAATTGGTCGGAGGTACAAGGGAAGGCCGAGATCGCGGTTAATCTGTGGACTCGGAGGAAGCGTTCCTTGAAGGGGAGGGCAGAAGTATGTGTTTCATGGTACCGCTATGGTATCTCGGGAGATCTGTTGCCTTCATCCATCTGAAGGCCGCTATGGTATCTCGGGAGATCTGTTGCCGCTATGGTATCTCGGGAGATCTGTTGCCGCTATGGTATCTCTGAAGGCCTAGCATTGAGATTCGTCAATATATGCTTCGCATCGCCTTCCTTGACCGAATGTGTCACGAATCGGATGAGGAGGGCGCCTTCTGGAAGGAAGTCGTCCGTAGAAACTTCCCATCCCTGAGAAGTGTGCACTCGTGCGAGGAGGAGGCCCGCCGTTTACCCGAACCGAATGCTCCTTCTATCGTGAATGTCGTATTGCTCTGAAACGGATGCCCTCTCCAACGCCCAGGCGTTGAATCAACTATTAGTCAGGGGCCCCGTTTGTGATGATCTGATTGACGAACTCGGTCTTACGAAGCAGGAGGCTCGTTCAATATGGCCTTGGGCGCCTGGGTTGAAATGCCTCAATAACGATGAGACATCACTCACGTGGCTGGGGATTTGTGGGGCCCTCCGGGTCGCCAAAATACTTTGTTCAGCGGGCTTGGAGAAATCTACAAACTGCCGACGCTGTAGTCGGGAAGTCGAGACCATTGGTCACGGCTTCTTTCATTGCAGTGTGGTAGCGCGGTTGTGCAGATTTTTTGAAGGCCTCATGGTCCGCATGCTGCAAGAAAAATTCTTTGTCCTTGAGGCCAGTTCTGTTTGTAGCAATTTGCTGCCGCAGATGACGAAAGCTGAATATGTTTTCTTTTGCTTACTAGGCTTTATGAGAATCGTGATTTGAACGACGCGTCAGAAGGAATTCTATGATGGCGAGAGGTTCACTTCTTCCCAACTGATCTTGTACTTTAAGCACCAGAAAGTCAAGATTAGGTCGGAAAGGCGGTGGGTAACCTCATCAGAATTTGGCAAAAGGTGGGTGAATCTTGCGCGCTTGTGCCGAGTAAAAGGGGCTGACTTGGAGTGGCATTTTGATGCCCGTTAGGCATCAGGATATTGTTTTCCTGGGTTGAACTTGGGCAACCCATCCCTGAATTTAGGCTAGAGTAGTTTTTTTGTAATTGATTCCTTAGTTTTTCTTTTCTTTTCCAGTAAACTTGGCTAGGGTGTGCTTGCTCATTGGCCCCTTTTTTTTGTTCCTTTTTCTTTTCCATTAGTTTAACTCCCCATCCCCTCCCTCGTTAGGTGGTCAGTGATTTCAGTTCTATGGGGGATGCGGGGCGCCTTTCGTTTCGCGTGTGTGTTTTTCGTATTTGTTGTTGTGTCAGAATGAGTGTATGTCTGTGTGAATGCTTGGGATGGATGAATGTTTTTCTATATTTTTATAGTCCCGCATCGATTTCGTCCAGTTAACTGATATTTCTACCACATTTAAGGTTTGTGGGGGTTTTTTTTATTACTAACACGACTTTGTTTAGTTTCTTGTAAATATTTTATAACCATATTCTATATAATCATTGGGGATTTTTTAACTTATTGATTTTTATTCCCCTAACCCCACAGACAACGATTTGTACATATAGAGACTAGTTAGGATTTTCATTGAGACAATGAGGTATTTTGGTGGATGTAGTAAGAAAGGTAAGTATGAATGTGTTGTTTTGGTGGTAGGAATATTGTTTCGTATGATTGGGTCAGTGGTTGTGGCTAGCTAAGTTTAAAATTAAGACGAATGATGACCGTCCTTTTCCCCAACCCCCTTTTTAGGCCTTGTGACACATTTTCTGTACTTTTACAGAAATAAATATTGTCAGTCATCAAGTTTCGTGAGATGCTACCAAACTTCACGCGTGTCAATACACTGACTCAACATCACTTCAAAATTTCTCAACACAGCACTCAATCGACCATTGTCCGCATAGTAATCAAATTACAATTGACTAAAAAAGTGAACGTTTTTACTAAACAAACAGTAATTGTACAATTCATCAATTTAGCCAAACAGTTAAAGGCAAACAACTCTTCACAACTTAAATTCTAACAAGTCACACACGCATACACATATTAGTATTTGAACGAACACATTTGAGATTTTTACTTGCAGAAACCAAATTTTAATTTCTCTAACAAATCAAAACCATTAACTTTTACTGACCAAATTTCTGCATGAACATTCTTCATGACCTTGTCTCAATTACCACAATCAAAAAACATTCTGTTATCCTTGCATGTATATGTATTGTATATATAAAAATCTCTTTATTGTTGGATCTCTAACCACTGTGTTTTTAGTAATTTCTTGCAATGTAAATTGTCCTTATATTCTTTATTTGATCTACGTCTTGTGGGATAATGCATAATAAGCAGGCATAATCTTTGCCTTTACATAAATTACTTTCTGATACATTTTCACTCAGCTACAACCCGCAATACAACTCCAGTTTTCAAGCCTAAAAAATATTTCCAAAACTGCAGGTGGATTCATATGGCGTGTATAAGATGTAAGCATTTATCACCGAGGTGCAAATAAGTGAGACAGCACACCTGACAATTATTGTTCACCACAATAACATAGCGTACGCAGCAGTAATATCAGAAAACTTCCTGGTATGATGTGCAACCTACGGCATTAAATTTTATAAACCCATACTGGTTTTCGCTCAAACAGCTGTTTTTATCTAGATGCTCAACAACATTCTTGTTGATCATAGCCCCAACAACTTGTTAATGATACTGAAGAGACTGATGTGTCTATACTGAGAGGAGGGTGCGCGTTCTGCTGCGTTCTTCAAACCGCACAGGCGCTTGATACTTTCCAAGGGATTGTGAAGGATTTCTACATCAAGTAACGGTTAGATAACTTTGCTAGGATCGGAGATAGTCCCGTAGGATTTTGTCTGGCCCAGTGGCTTTCTTAGGAGTAATGTTTTTAATAAGTCTTGAGACTTCTCTGGATGTAATGGAAATATTAGTGATATTGTACCCAGTGATACGTGGGGAGTTGGGAAGGAGATGGCCTTTGTCATCTAACGTTGAAATCGAGGCAAAGACCGAGACGAAGAGCTTAGTCTTATCTGTCGATGAATATATGATCTGGGAGCTATCTACAATAGTGGGTACAGCCGCTTTTCTTTAGGCCTATACATTTAAAGAGGATAGCATCTTTTCTTTTTTTTTTTTCAATATACCGTGTCCCTTTGGGATATGGGCAAGCATAGCTGTCTATAATTACCAGTCCTTTGTATCCTTTAGTAAAGTTTGTACTTTTCTTATCTTTCCTAATCCCTATTCTGCCAACCATTTACATAAGCTGCTTAAGTAGGTAATGCGATGTTTTCTTCTGTGTGTCTTGCCTTCCGATATGTGCTGTGAGTCGTTGTTTCCTCATCATGTTGATGTTCTAAGCCTAGGTTAGATGTGGCAAAAGGCCAAAAGTATGCGACACGCAGTGCGGATCGAACTAACTACTCAGCCGTAACTGACCCAGCTAGTTAACCATTACATCACGTCGAGATGTGCAAATTTCCCTATTTCCTCATCATGTGCCTTAGAAAATTCAGCTGTCTCTTTCTGGTGCTATGTCCTTTTTGTTTTAATTTTCTCTAAAAATTCGTCGATGTTCACGTGTTCAGTTCATGGTATTCTCAGCATCCTTCTGTAGAATAAAATAGGTCGCTTTTTCATCTGTGAACATAGGAATACTGCCCTATAGGAGTATCGATATTAGATAAGAGTCTAGTACTCTTCTTCGCTTCCTAATACTTTGATTAACTTTTGGGGGACATATTTCTCAATCCTAGCCCGCATTTCCCGTCCCCTGTTAAAACATTTCACAGATATTTAAGTTTTTTCACTCCTTTAATTTTGATGTCTCTAATTTATAATTCGCATGTCGGGCTGCTTCTTTTGCTAACAACCATATATTCTGTTTGGTTGCCAGCACCTTAATGTGTTGATTTGTTCTTTATTGTGATGTTAACGAACACTCGTTGGCCCTTTTGTAATGCTCGCTGTAGTATAGACTTTGTAATCGCAGATACAACTATAGTACGCCGTTGAACAATGCTGATGTCAGACGCCTTCGAATAGCACTCGCACTAATAGTACTCGCTCGATAATACTCGCTCGTATAGCAATTCGTATAGTGATTCGAATAGAGAAATAGTATAGAGAATAGTGGTCCGTATAGTAATAGGAAGTAGAGTAGAAATAGCGATCTGAATAATAATAGAGAATAGGCTAGAAAATATTTATTTTTGTAAAAAATACGAAATTCTGGCACAAGGCCGAATTGGAAGTGGGGGAAAGGCTGGTTTTTCACTGACTATCCTAGTCCTAGTTAATCACAATCATGACCCCTTCATTCAATACTCAATCACCACAAGAACTTATCCATCACCTCCCAATCCTACATGTACCACAATACCACATATTCCCTAAAGACCTACAAAACACCTCGTGATGTAAAAATTTAAAATGTTCATAAATATCTGAACATTTCACGAAAGAGGAAATGATGGGGAAGAGAGATGAACGCAGAAAAGAAACTCAAAATGTAAAGCAAAGATAAAACAAAAATAAACAATGTTAGTAGGAACCGTCCACCTCTCAAAATAATACGAGTGGCCGCTGTAATCTGTCGATAGACAGAATCAAGAAGCACACTAATGGAATAAGAAGGATAAAAATAAATGACGGAATGGGGAAAATCAAAGGCTTACCCTGTCGAGATGAAAAATGGGGGACAAAAACAAACTAGGGAGGTTGAGTATCTCAACACGGACCATAACAAAAGAGAATGCTGGGAGACAGGCCGGGAACTACACTTGTTCACATTAACTAGGAACACAAAAAAGTGTCTAACTCAACCACGGGGGCCACAGGAAACCGCCCCATTGCATTAAGGGGACTTAAAAGAGAAAATCAAGACTAGCGCCATCCACACGAACCAGGCTTACCTCAGTCACCCAACTTTCGCTGAAATCTGTCGAAATCAAACGCTTTCGACCAGATCTGATTTTCACCCTAAGCTGATGCTTAAAGAAAACAACCAGATCCTGATACAAATAAAGGTTCATTCCGCAAGATTCCTTCCTTTTGCGACGTCCACATCACCATTCTTGCCACTGCTAGCAACGCAAAAAATCACCATCCGTTTCACCCCTGAGAACGGGGGATGCGACATATTGTCACACGCGTACACCAGATCGATGGATATGGGCCGATCGGGAGCGATACGAGCCGTCAACTCGCCGACATAATTCCAGAAAAGGCGCACCTGAGGACAATGATAGAAGGTGTGCGAAGCCGTTTCCTCTAAGCCAAGGTCACACCGATGATAATCAGGCAAATCTGCCACGCCCCATCTGAAGGTTACGTCATTCAGAGGTAGCACGTTCTGAATCAATCGCCAGCTAAACGAAAACTCAGGGTTGCTGAGATAATCCGCCGCTGGCTCCCAAGACCAAAAAGAGCGTAACTTGATGCCGACAAGCCGAGCCGGTTACACACTGGATCCTTCGCGACCTCACTCCACTGATTCATGATACAATAGTCTCCCAGGTCAAGAAAAGTCACTGGAATGACTTTCAAGGCCAACCGAAATGGAAGGAGAGATGGTAAGGTTAGGGAAGGCATTCATAACACTCGGCACCCAAATCGAGTCCTCCGTCAACACGCAGCGTAGGAAAGCCAACCTTGAGGCATAGCGATGACATGTAAGGTGTGGCAATCCTCCCACTCCCAATCACACGGACGCTGGTAAAAGTCTTTTTTTACGGACCCAATGTTTGCGACCACCTCACAAGAGGGTGATCAACAAAAGCTCGATCACCTCCATACCGGATCAGTAAAGAAGTACAGCCAAGCGGTAAAGGGATTGGGGGGGGGCAAGACGTAAGTGGCAAACGCGCCTCAGCCCTACCCTTTAAGGACAACGTCCTTCGAAGCCAAGTCCGAACTGACGCTTCGACCTTTGCCTGTACTTCTGACCAATTCTTCTTCAGCTGGAGTTCGGTCCCGAACCACACACCAAGAATGCGGACGGGTACATCAGTCCAGCCGAAGGGCCCGAAAGCGCGCCAGCTTCCAGGCACCTAATCGCAAGCCGGAAGATGATTCAGTTAATCTTGGGCCCCGTCACCTTCTCGTGTCGTTCAAGCGCCTTCCGTTCACCTGTATCATAGCACTGGGGGAGCGATACAAGAGTCTAATCCACTTGCAGAAGTCGGATTCGAATCCGGCGGCCAGCAGGACAACAGGCACGTACTGTTAGTCAACACTGTCAAATGCCTTGGACTGATCTAAATTGATCAGCGCAGCCTCATCGTCGTCTTTTACACCCTCTATGATCGTGCGGATCAGATGCAGGTTGCTTTGAATTGTTCGTTCCCTCACAGCCTGCTCAGGTCCCAACAAGCTAGCGAGAACTGACTGCAACCTCTCCATCGGGATCTTGGCCAAAATCTTTAACTCTGTGTTTCGCAGAGTTATAGGCCTGTAATCATCTAAATCCCGCCCAACACCCTTGCTCTTTTTTAACAGCGTAATCACACCCCTGGAAATCTGGTTGGAGATGATCCCCTGTCAAAATCCGGACAAAGGTGTTCACAGTGTCAAGTACATATCGTAGGGCAGAACATCAAGCCCCGGAGACTTGCCTCTGCCGACTTTCTTCAATGCCAAGTCGACTTCGCCCTCTGTGATCTCACCTCTGCAGCTATATTCAGTGTTGTAGGACCTAATCCTATCCTTAAGCTTCTCCCACCACCCACTCCCGCATCCACTAATTCCGCTGCTGTTGCTGAAAGTCCCGCCTGTCCAGTAAGGACAGATTGAACTTCTAGTGTCCTGTCATTCTAGGCCTAGCACCTAACACCATCTGGGCCCACACTAGTCTATGATACGAATAGTCTAAACGGTGGAACGTGGGACAGTCTAGTAAACTAGACCCTTCTATTCTGTCCAGGTAGCTAGCCACCTGGAGAGACAGCCAATCACTAGCCCACGTCCTCATTTCTCCTTTCGGATGATCGACCCCGTATCTATCGACAAGTCCAAAGTCGCCGATCAGATCAACCAGGCTACGACCACCCGGTGCCTTTCCGCTAGCTCCCCGCCCCCTGTCTATCTTGGGGTACAGAATGGTATTCCAGTCCCCCATTAAGACTAAGCGCAATGAATCAACTAGAAACGGCACGAACTGATGGAAAAATGTCTACAGGCTCCCCCTGGTCGATGGGAGCATAAACCGCAACGACCCGACATGAACCACTGCTCACGGAAATATCGGCCATGATCGCGTCAACATGAACAAGGTCCGCCCTCGTATCCAGAGAACGTGTAACTATAATAACAAGGAAACACCTCTGGCCAGCTGGTCTCCGTATGCTGAATAAACAACAAAGTCACGAGAGAGCACAAGAGCATCAACGTTGCATACGAAGTGTGTTTTCTGGATCGCATCTCCAAAGGACAAGAGATCACGAAGCAGGCGGGCAGACTTACCTCGATCTCTCCAGCTCATTACATTCAAGCTGGCTAGATTGATAAACATAATTTAACTTTGAATCCCTTACACAGACTGGACGGCGGAAATCTCCGGGTGTCAGGACCTCGACGGATTGTCCCAGGCTCCCTGTAACCAACTCTGACGTCATCCGTCCATCCAGGATAATTCCGCCGACGTCTATGGGATGTGTTAGTTTTAAGGCCCTGTATAGAGAGGGGTGAAGATGTACCGGAACCCACCTTGCACAAAATCTCATGATTTTCTTCAAATCTACTGTACCCGGAAAAAGTCTCTTTTGCCTACTGTAAGTGGGACCACACCTTCAGATGTTTCCCCATTTACCTATTACATGAAATCCCTACCCCCAGGGTCATAGGAAAGTTGCGGGGATCCTTAACCGACTTCTCGACGACAAGGTCGATTTTGAAAAATGAACCCAAGAGGGCCTTTTTTGCGTTGAAAGATCCCTCTTTGCTTCCCTTCTGTCAACTTTACAAATGCCTTCCACATGGGAAAAGTGTTTTCTTCCCTTCTTTTTTCTTGATGGGTGGGCGGAGTGAACGTTGACATCTGGGTAGAAGTGGATGGTTGGGGAGGTGTGAAAGTGAATGTTGAAGAGGAGAGGCTCCTTGATTTGGGATTTGTATCAACTTCCGCTGGTGAAGCAGGGACAGATTGCGACCTAGCATTGGTCATTTCCTCCTCCTTCCTGCTTCGTCCAGCACACTTTTCTTTTTTTCATGGGTATCTCTTCTTTCTCCCCCTTTTCAACGAGGAGGACCGAGGTGGGGGCATTTCCTCCGTCTCCATATCAGAATCTGCACCCTTTGTTGCTTCTGTTGTTGTTATTCCTGCAGTTGTTGTTGCTCTAGTCGGTCTTTTTGTTGATCATGTCCCTATTGAGGCTTTTGTTGTTGCCGCTCCTTTTGCTGTTTTTGTTGGTCTTTACGCTGCTGTTGTTTTTTTGTTTTTTTTTTGGCTTCTGATCCTTCTCATGAAGCCCCTTTTGTGTCTGAGGTAGCGAGTGATAAAGTATTTCAGTCTCTGACTTCTTCTGGGGTTCTTTTTTTCTGCTGTGAGGCCTCCTGCCAAACACCATCGGAAGTTTTGTTAGACACATCTGTTTTTTTTCCGTTGCGCTGTTACTTGACTAGGCTGTGGTACTGTTTTTTTTTTTTTTGTTTTTTTTTTTTTGCCAGGAAACGCTTTGGACATGTGTCCCGAAGTCCCACAAGCCCAACAGTAGGGACGACGGCCCTCGACTACGACAATCATTTTGTTCCGACTCATCAAAATATAGGGAATCTCTAAAAAAATCTTACTCGTCAAGGTAACCTGCAGAACGAAATCGCCAGTTGAAATTACAGCTTTGCTGACTCTTGCCGCCACCTCCTCTACTAGTATTGGGCAAGAAAAGCCCCAAGCCTATCCCCACTGATGTCCACCGGGACTCCACGAACGGGGATCTTCTAAGTCTTGTACCTATATAGGTGGACTGTCTTAGTAGTCAGGATACTTCCTGTCTGTCTACTAACCTCTTCATCTGTCGCCAGTAAAATGTCCTATAGAGCATTCGACCTTCTAGGCAAAATCTTGGGCCCTGTTTGAAGGCTCTTTAGAACGTCTTCCATTGTTTGCCTGCTGACCCCAATAAGTCTCCGAGTTCCTACGTCGGTGATCAGCAGGGAGATAGTTCTTGTTTTCACTTCATTAATTGCTTCGAGGATGGTCAGGAGCTCATTGCCGTTAATGAACAAGTCATATTTCTCCGTTAAGCTATTGTAATAATTGGAATCATTGTTTTTTTTTGGGGGGGGGGTGCTGTTTTCGCTCCCAGCCGCATTTTCGGCCATGGTGGTACGAAATCCCCACGGCTAAACAAATAAACCTTCGCCTTAAGCTAATTCTTACAAATAAAGAATAGCTCAAATAAAACAAAAAAGTTTCTGCAACCAAATAAGACGAAATAAAGTCGTGGACGAATGAAAAAAAAAAATCAAACAAAGTTGATAACAATAAACACGTAAAACTAAAAATAAAATCGAAGTTGATGAAAATAAATACGAAAAAAAAAAAGAAGAGATTAAAACAAAAAGAGAAATAAACCAAAGAAAGAAAAAGCTAACAAATGAAAACAAATTAAACTGAGAAATGCAAAAAGTTTAACAAAAATAAATTGATAGACTTAACAGTTCGTAAAAATATCCAAAATTCACTTCAGGCGAACTTAGGTTGGACAAAATCAGAATTCGGACGTAACAACAATCCAAGAGGATAGACTAAAAATAGTGATCGTTAGTCGTTAGCTACCTCTTGCATCTATGCGTTTTCTTCTATGGTCACCTGGTCTACTTAATTCAATAATGGGATCGCCTGTGTTTGCTCATTGGCAATCTATCTTCAAACTCAACTGCCGGCAGCGACACTTTATTCCCATATATCAGTCTTGCCACTTTGCGGCCCCATAAGAATAACTAGGTTCTTATCGGTTGTCACGCATTTCGTGATGAAAAATAGAATAGATCCAATCAATGAAATATGCAGGTACCGTAGGGGGGTCAAATTTACAGGTAAAATAAACAAAAATCCAGATTTATATACAAAATATATAAGACTTGTCATTATTTACAGTATTTACATACGAAATATTGTCCTCATCTTCGTAGCAGTAAAAACATAACAGGCATCAACAGCACTAATCAGCAGTTAAGTTAGGTTTAAGGCTCCAAGTTCACTGCAAAGAATTGTTCTAGTGGTTGGTTCGTGAATTTGGTGACATAGTAATTGTGAAACGGTGTGTACTTGTACTGAGTGGAAACGGGCAAGCAAGAACTGAGCAATACTAAAAATAAGAACTAGACGAGATGTTCCTATACATGGGAAGTGGAACAGTATCTACTTGGACTTAGTCGAAACGGGCGAGCAATATTTGAGCAGTGCTTGAAATAAGAACTAGACAAGATATCCCTAGATATTAGCAGTGAAACAAGAACCGTCTACCCTCGTAGATTAAATAAAGGGTTCAGTTCAGAATTCCTTGTAGGTTACCCAGATATACACCTGAGGAAGGTCGGATGGTACAATAACAACAAAGATGAGGATATAAGTAGTGTAAATAATGATAATTCCTTTTTAATCATAGCCCACGCTCCAATTATTATAAGTGTAACTTGTTTGAAGGTGTCATTTTTTTTTCAATTTCAAGATCCTTATATTTACCTATTTTATCATATTCTTTAACAGATATATATATATATATATATATTTATCCAACAACACTGCCATACTTACGAGAAAGGGTCATGTTTTTAGTCTTTGTTCAATGCTTTTTATTTAGTTTATTAGCATTTGTAAAGGGTGTTTCAATAACTTGGACCAATTTTAAATGTGAATTAAGTTTAAACTCGGTCCAATTTACTGGAACACCCTTTACATGTCAGTATGAATAGTAAAGCCCCAAATAGTAGTCACTTCATTGGTTAGTGCAGAGTAAAGATCATACCATTTTTCAGCACGTGGTACACTAAAATATCGACATATCTTCCAATGAATATACCGTCTAATTTTATATTTGTCTGTTTTTGTTTTCCTTCGATGTCAGGATCAGACAACCAGACACTAATGGATAGATATCAAGAGGTTTTTCATATAAGTTATATATTACCTCTCCACCAGTTTTGTATTACGTTTGCTTGGTAATTCACGGCGAATGAGGTTGGTCCTGTGCAGCCGTTATAAATTCCACCGTCCCCGCTTTTAACTCAACACTCTTCAGCCACTTATGTGTTTTTTTTTGTTTTGTTTTTTTATCTATAACGACATCGTTACAACTGAGCGCACATTGGACATGTAAAGCTTTTGTTCTAGGTGGGTTTTTTAATGTTTAACCTTTGTTTTAATCTTATGATTTTAGCATCATTTGTTTTTTGAGTATTTTTATCTATTTCTTTCATAGTAAAGTTGAGTTGTTTAAGGTTAGGTTTAAGGCTCTAAGTTCACTACAAAGAATTGTTCTAGTGCTTGGTTCGTTAATTTGATGACGTGGTAATTATGAAGCGGTGTGTACTTGGACTGAGTGGAAACGGGGGAGCAATATTAAAAAGAACTAGACGAGATATCCCTAGATATGGAAAGTGGAACAGTGTCTACTTGGACTCTGTGGAAATGGGCGAGCAATATTTGAGCAGTACTTAAAATAAGAAATAAACGAAATATCCTTAGACATGGGCAGTGGAACAAGAACAGTCTACCACCGTTCATTCAGTTCAGAATTCCCTGTAGGTTACCCAGATAAACACTCGTGGCGGCAGGAGGACACATCAGCCGAAACATTGTGATAACAATAAAGATAAGGACGATAGTCCGAATATAAATAGTGTAAATAATGATGACTCTTCATCCAGAGATATATTTGGCATAATGCGCGTGTGTACGCGCATATCATTTGGCGTTTTTTTAGTTATTGTTATGGCCCAGGTTAGGACCAAGAAAGAACAACACGAACACAAGAGTAGAAATAACGAAGGTATATTACACGAAATAATAATACAAGATGTAGAAGGTGTTAGTATGACTGTCAGTCTGGTTTGGAGTGAACTACTATCGGCTCGAATTGATTCGGTATCTAGCTCCCCCGCCACGAGGGTTGCATGTCGCACAAGGCCGAGTTTAACGTGGGTTTCCGGAGTCCGTAGGCTCGGCCAAAAAATGCCCGTAGAAACTGTAAAAACAGAATCGTGTTGGTCAACCTCCCCGAACGAGACTGACCTTCGGCGGAGCCTCGTCCGGGTTCCTCTCTGCTCAGAGGCAGAGAGTTCGACCGTCAAGCCGAGAAGCTCGGCTTGATTCTGTATCTAGCCCCGCCCACGAGGGTTGCATGTGGCACAAGGTCGAGTTTAACGTGGGTTTCCCGAGCCCTTAGGCTCGGCCAAAAAAATGCCCGTAGAACCCGTATAAACGGGATCGGGCTGGTCAACCTCCCCGAACGAGACTCTGCCCTTCGGCGGAGCCTCGTCCGAGTTCCTCTCTGCTCAGAGTCAGAGAGTTCGACCGTCAAGCCGAGAAGCTCGGCTTGATTCGACCCTCTCTCTTGAGAGGCGTAGTATACATAGTATTAGGAAGAGTTCATTCTGTAGTTATAGGTAAGGACCCATGACAGTTATCAAAAGTTTCGTAGGAGATTAAAAGTTTATCCGAGAAAAATAAAAAGAAGACAATTCGTAATAGCAGAGGATGTGTTATAATACTTCCTTTATGCATCGTATCCTTTTTAGGAAGTAGGCGATTATGACTCTCCGCAATTTCCTATCTCTAGTACCTGAAAGCAGCGTCTGAGTCTTTGCCATCCTTCTTTGTCTTCGTGTAGCGCAATTACCAACTGTTGTTATAATTAATTTAGTGGCATTAGTTTTTAATTGGTTGGTTTTACGCCATGTCAACTCTTGTTAGTTTATTTAATGAATCTTTACAGGGTACCTAATGAGAATCGAACACTCTACTCATGGGGAACCATACCAGGCTCACTAAACATTACCCAACGCTGTCCTAGTGATGCAAGTTGATAGAATGAATATCTAATAGAAAGATAACGTTTGATAATCTTATGATTGCAGGGGTTGACGTCTCAAACAAGAAATGGGAATGAAACTCCTATCGATACTAGAAAGAGCTATAACAGTTAGTGAACATGAGGTGCGCACTTACCTGAAAAACCGTTTTCAGTGAAAGATCTTTGAACCATGTGGCTACAGAATCACAAACAAAGAACTGTACTAAATAAAAGAAACCCCATCATTTGTGGACAGCCAACAGAAGCAACAACTAAAATGGATAGCACATGTAACTCGAAGAGAAAATAATGACATAATGAAGTTATTAACAATGCATACCAAATAGAAGGTTAGAAAGGAAACATCCATCAATACTGGAAAGAGCAATAACAGCTACTGGACTTGAGAAACTTGATTTTTCCTTTAAAAAAATGTTTCAAGAGAAAGATTTTATAAATTTCAACAGAAAGCAGTACTGGTTGCTCGATCAATGAATGTCGAATTTTTCCCCGGAGGCAAAGGGCTAATATTATTATTACTATTAATAAATTTCATTCGACAATAATATTAACTGTTCCATCAATAAATGTCGAAAGCGGTTAATTAATTTTATCATCCATCGTATGAATCGGCCAACGACGGTTAACATGTAGACGTATGCTGGGAAAATAGGTAGGGATCCGACAATATCAATATGAAGGTGGGGAGTTCTGACGTCAGGCTTGCTTAAACTTCTCGCGGGTATTTTAATATGTTATATAAACATTTTTCATTGACAATGGAAACAGGTTTTTGACATCAGTTTCTATGTTTGGCTCGACGACACGATCACTGATGGACTGCTTGCTTGTGTGGGAAAGTTCATAGAAGTGTGTAAAATTCATCCGCCTCTGAGTGAGATTCATTGTATCGCAGTATAATATTTTATGATTGAATGAAGCAAGGCATTGTGCTAATTATAATGACGTGTTTATACGTTCAATTTGGGCCAGTCTCTTGTTCTTTAACATCCAATCTGTGACTTACGCGTCGTACGTTTTAAAAGTATTACCGTCACGTTAAAATGTATTAGCAATTAGGCTTTCGTTGATTTTTGTGTCATATAGATCTGCTGAAAATTGGATAGAGAAAAGCAAAAAAGAGACGCTCTGTTAAATATTTTCAGATTTGAATTCATTTGCATTGTTGATTAGCATATCTGGGTGAATGTATATTTAAATATTTTTCCATGTCGCATGTTCCTTGGGCAATCTCCACGCAGATAAAGAAGAGACTTGAAGTAACAAAAATGTGGTTCTACAGAAGGATGCTGAGAATACCCTGGTCCGAACATGTAAACAAGAACAATAGCAACAAAAACGACGGTTCTAGGAATATTCGCCGTAAACATTTTTGCCGTAGGAAAACTCGCCTCGGGAATTTCTGTCGTAGAAAACTTTGCCATATAGAATTTTTGTTGTAAGACAATTTCGCTGCAATTTTTTAATAAACGAAGTACCTTGATATCAAGTATATCTGGCTCACACTATTGGTACTTCAATTTAAACATTTTAATAAGTGAAGTTATAGGATCAAAATCCTTTATCATTGATCCTCGTCAGTGAGGAAGACTTCAACTTGACTCAAGAACCTACGTCACGAAATTTTATATTTCAGATTTAACGTTAAACTTTCTGTTAACATAATATCGAAGAGATGCAGTACAAATGAAATATATATATATATATATATATATATATATATATATATATATATATATATATATACTTTTGAATTCGATCTTTTTATTTTTTATTTTATTAAAAAAACTAACCATCAATTAAAGTTACACCACTACTAACGGTTAGTAACTAACCATAGGTATATCATACCCGATTTTGAAAATATCAAAAAAAAAAAAAAAAAAAAATTAAATATAAATCTTTATTTGAAATATTTTACATGCAGGCACTTCAAACTTCGTACTTTGAGTTAACATTAATAAGAGCTGAAAAACATTATTTAGGTAAGAAAATCAGGTACTGAAAATTGTAAATAAAAATAGAAAAATTTGCGCTTATATATATAAATATAGCCATGGTTAGTGTTCTAGGGTTAATTTGATTATTGATTTTCATACAAAAAATAACGATACGCCACTGATCTTCAAACGCCTTTTTTAATAACAGCGTCCTATTTAAATTAAAATTTATAATTCTTATTTTCAATCTTAAATGTTAATCTCGGCCTAAATTTAAATCCAAAATTAAACGACAATTCAGTTAAATATTTAACAACAATACTAATCCATTCAAACAATAAAATATCTCACGATAAACATAAATATTAAACAAACGGTGTTACCCTAAACTCGCACCTGAAGATTGCAAAAAGCATGAAACTCCGAGTTGTGCAATCAACGTAGGGTATTATGTATATTTTTAATATATTAAATACCTCTGTTATTTAACATTGACCACTTTTTTTACACTATATATATATATATATATATATATATATATAATCATTATATTATTAACCGATGTCTTAAAATAATTGTCGGACTTTGTCCATTTCAGAATGTGACGTCATTTGTTTACATTTGATACGCCATGAGCAGATATGATTGTACGTGAGAGATTCATAGAATATTGATTTTCAAATACAGTAAAATTCGACCTTGCTCCTCTGTGGACAAATCGATTAAAGGCACAGCAAGCTAAATAACGGTTCCGTATAGGATACAGGTTCGAATCATATCGGAGGAAAAATTTTTTCTGTGAAAATTTCTCGAAAATTCAGGCCGGTAAATGTTGTTTAATACTGTTTATTATAAAACAGAGCATTTAAATATTTGTATCTATAAAAAAAATGTATAAATATAGAGAATACTTAACGAATTATGTTAGTCCAAGTACGAGTGTGTGTTATAACAGTAACCAAGTACGAGTGTGTGTTATAGCAGCAACCAAGTACGAGTGTGTGTTATAGCAGTAACCAAGTACGAGTGTGTGTTATAGCAGCAACCAAGTACGAGTGTGTGTTATAACAGTAACCAAGTACGAGTGTGTGTTATAGCAGCAACCAAGTACGATTGTGTGTTATAGCAGTAACCAAGTACGAGTGTGTGTTATAGCAGCAACCAAGTACGAGTGCGTGTTATAATAGTAACCAAGTACGAGTGTGTGTTATAGCAGCAACCAAGTACGATTGTGTGTTATAGCAGCAACCAAGTACGAGTGTGTGTTATAGCAGTAACCAAGTACGAGTGTGTGTTATAATAGTAACTAAGTACGAGTGTGTGTTATAGCAGCAACCAAGTATGCGTGTGTGTTATAGCAGTAACCAAGTACGAGTGCGTGTTATAACAGTAACGAAGTACGAGTGTGTGTTGTAGCAGCAACCAAGTATGCGTGTGTGTTATAGCAGTAACCAAGTACAAGTGTGTGTTATAGCAGCAACCAAGTATGAGTGTGTGTTATAGCTGTAACCAAGTACGATTGTGTGTTATAACAGTAACTAAGTACGATTGTGTGTTATAGCAGCAACCAAGTATGATTGTGTGTTATAGCAGGAACCAAGTACGAGTGTGTGTTATAGCAGTAACCAAGTACGAGTGTGTGTTATAATAGTAACCAAGTACGAGTGTATGTTATAGCAGTAAGCAAGTACGAGTGTGTGTTATAACAGTAACCAAGTACGATTGTGTGTTATAACAGTAACCAAGTACGATTGTGTGTTATAGCAGCAACCAAGTACGAGTGTGTGTTATAACAGTAACCAAGTACGAGTGTGTGTTATAGCAGTAACCAAGTACGAGTGTGTGTTGTAGCAGTAACCAAGTACGAGTGTGTGTTATAATAGTAACTAAGTACGAGTGTGTGTTATAGCAGCAACCAAGTACGAGTGTGTGTTATAACAGCAACCAAGTATGAGTGTGTGTTATAGCAGTAACCAAGTACGAGTGTGTGTTATAACAGTAACCAAGTACGAGTGTGTGTTATAGCAGCAACCAAGTACGAGTGTGTGTTATAACATTAACCAAGTACGATTGTGTGTTATAGCAGTAACCAAGTACGAGTGTGTGTTATAATAGTAACTAAGTACGAGTGTGTGTTATAGCAGCAACCAAGTACGAGTGTGTGTTATAGCAGCAACCAAGTATGAGTGTGTGTTATAGCAGTAACCAAGTACGATTGTGTGTTATAACAGTAACCAAGTACGAGTGCGTGTTATATCAGCAACCAAGTACGAGTCTGTGTTATAACAGTAACCAAGTACGATTGTGTGTTATAGCAGTAACCAAGTACGAGTGTGTGTTATAATAGTAACTAAGTACGAGTGTGTGTTATAGCACCAACCAAGTACGAGTGTGCGTTATAACAGTAACCAAGTACGAGTGTGTGTTATAGCAGTAACCAAGTACGAGTGCGTGTTATAATAGTAACTAAGTACGAGTGTGTGTTATAGCAGCAACCAAGTACGATTGTGTGTTATAGCAGCAACCAAGTACGAGTGTGTGTTATAGCAGTAACCAAGTACGAGTGTGTGTTATAATAGTAACTAAGTACGAGTGTGTGTTATAGCAGCAACCAAGTATGCGTGTGTGTTATAGCTGTAACCAAGTACGAGTGCGTGTTATAACAGTAACGAAGTACGAGTGTGTGTTGTAGCAGCAACCAAGTATGCGTGTGTGTTATAGCAGTAACCAAGTACAAGTGTGTGTTATAGCAGCAACCAAGTATGAGTGTGTGTTATAGCTGTAACCAAGTACGATTGTGTGTTATAACAGTAACTAAGTACGATTGTGTGTTATAGCAGCAACCAAGTATGATTGTGTGTTATAGCAGGAACCAAGTACGAGTGTGTGTTATAGCAGTAACCAAGTACGAGTGTGTGTTATAATAGTAACCAAGTACGAGTGTGTGTTATAGCAGCAACCAAGTATGAGTGTATGTTATAGCAGTAACCAAGTACGAGTGTGTGTTATAACAGTAACCAAGTACGATTGTGTGTTATAGCAGCAACCAAGTACGAGTGTGTGTTATAACAGTAACCAAGTACGAGTGTGTGTTATAGCAGTAACCAAGTACGAGTGTGTGTTGTAGCAATAACCAAGTACGAGTGTGTGTTATAATAGTAACTAAGTACGAGTGTGTGTTATAGCAGCAACCAAGTACGATTGTGTGTTATAGCAGCAACCAAGTATGAGTGTGTGTTATAGCAGTAACCAAGTACGAGTGTGTGTTATAACAGTAACCAAGTACGAGTGTGTGTTATAGCAGCAACCAAGTACGAGTCTGTGTTATAACAGTAACCAAGTACGATTGTGTGTTATAGCAGTAACCAAGTACGAGTGTGTGTTATAATAGTAACTAAGTACGAGTGTGTGTTATAGCAGCAACCAAGTACGAGTGTGTGTTATAACAGTAACCAAGTACGAGTGTGTGTTATAACAGTAACCTTACAATAAGCAATTATAATAGTTTTTCTGGGCGTTTTGTTTGATAAATGCATGCAAGATTTCACAACACCAGCATCATTCCTATAGTCAGCTAATGAACTTTTCACCACCTTCGTACCTGGAAAGAAACAAAGCAATTATTAACTCCTTTTCAGACGAGCATTGTATTGATTTTCTAAGCGAGGCTTAGATGTGGCACAAGGCCGAAAGTAAGAGGCACCCAGTGAGCATCGAACTCACTACTCATGAGACAAGCTTGCTAACCATTACACCACGTCGAGGTGCCCAAGGCGAGCATTGTATATTGACTTGAATGTTTTTTCTGTTTTTTATAGAATACAGTGTAACCCGGATATAAGAGACCCGGATATAAGAGAAACCCGGATATAAGTGAGATTTTCTCTGGTCCCAAATTAGAGCCTGTGTTAATGTATACAAATTAGACCAAACCCGGATATAAGAGAAACCCAGATATAAGAGACTTCTCCGGTCCCGACAACTTTCTTATATCCGGGTTACACTGTAATTAAAAACGAACAAAAAGTGTGTTTTATTTTAAAGATCTAATTAAAAGGCCATTATTAAAAAATGATATTGTAAATTTCCAAAATGCAAAAATAGGTTCCATTTTATTTTCAGTAAAGAAATAGAACAGTTTGTCGTTCATAAAAATATGGCTAAAACCCAGAATCTCCTTTTTTGTTACTTGACGCATTAAGAAAACTGCTTTACTAATTATTGAAATTGTACTTGTCACTTGCTAAATATTAAGGTAAAAGATTTTGGGGAATGTTCAAACACTACACGGCACTAAAGAAGTGTTAAGCCTATGTAAGCTACTGATAAAATATGTTTGAAAATCATTTAAGCATATATAATTTATAGCAGAAATATTTACGTAGGTTGTATCTGTATTCATTAGTTGAAAGTATGAGAAATTTTTGCATTTTGGAACCAATTGTAATGACGAATGTGTTATCCTAACTGCTAATCATGCGTGAACCTTTAAGAAAAAATTTGGTGAATACACAGTTAGTTAATGTATTCTTTTTCATATATTTAAATAACTACAGTTGTTAATATATATAAATATACAGTGTAATCCGGATATAAGAGAAACCCGGGTATAAGAGAGATTTTATCTGGTCCCAAATTAGAGCCATACTTATCTAAACAAATTAGACCAAACCCGGATATAAGAGACTTCTTCTCCGGTCCCGAAAACTCTCTTATATCCGGGTTACACTGTGTGTATATATATATATATATATATATATATATATATATATATATATAAGACATTTTTATGTTTATACATTCTTTTTATAGATACAAATATTTAAGCAAATGCTCTGTTTTATAATAAACAGTATTAGTAACATTTACCAGCCTGAATGTCCGATAAAATATTCGTGCTCCGACAGAAATCGAACCAGTATCCTATACGGAACCTTCATATAGCCCGACGTGCCTTAACCGATCGAGCCACGGAGAATCGTTCGATTAGCTATGTCAATTTTACTGCTTTTAAACTTCAATTTTCCATGAATCTCTCACGAAGATTCATATATGCTCAAAGCGTATCCAAATGTAAACAAATGACGTCACACATTATGAAATGGACAAAGTCCGACAATTATTTTAAGACATTTTTATGTTTATACATTCTTTTTATAGATATAGAGCATTTACGAATATTTTCTATGAAGATTTCTCGGACATTCATTCAGGCCGTTAAATGTTATTAATACTGTTAATAATGTTATTAATGTCTTAAAATAATTGTCGGACTTTGTCCATTTCATATATATATATATATATATATATATATATATATATATATATATTAAATATAACAGGCAATTAATGTCTATTATATCTGATCATGAGCTGTTCGAATGTTTGCTTTAATTTCTGGTGAAAATAAAGATAAGATTTAGATATTTGTTATTAAGCTTTCGGCTTACATGAGCATTCCTCAGAGGGGATTATACAGACATGAAACAAAGGTATCCACCGTCAAAGATGATATTTTGTTATTTTGATATAGAAAATTGCTGTGCGAGGACAACGGTCACGGAATAGCAGACGCAGATCGTAAGTTCAATATGCGATTCTATGACGTCATACCAGGCCATACAACTAATATCAACTAATATCTGTCTAACAGATATCAACTATATATATATATATATATATATATATATATATATATATATATATATATATAGGGTGAGTTTGTGCTGCAGCGATATTTTATATGCACACGCACACACACACACACACACACACACACACACACACACACACACACATATATATACCATAGTATAGGATTGGTGTATACAGAATAAATTCCAATAACCAAAAAATACTATTCTTAAAAGTGCTCAATACAGAGTAGAGCAAATATTCACCCCCCCCCACACACATATATATATATATATATATATATATATATATATATATATATATATATATAAGTGAACACTAGGGTCAACACTAAGTGGCGACATTCTTTTTCGTGCTTGGGCGCAATCTTCAACTCATGCTCCAAGTGTATCTACCTAAAATAACATTTGAGGTGATAAAATGTCGGATTAAAAATAAATCTACTGATGCACACACACACACACACACACACATATACATATATATATATATATATATAATTTTAACTTTCAATAACTGTAATTTCTATTACTTTATCATTTGTGGTCCTTGATTTGTGCTCGATCATTATATATATATATATATATATATATATATATATATATATATATATGTGTGTGTGTGTGTGTGTGTGTGTGTGTGTGTAAAGAAATATAGTTTTAAGGTGTGCTATATTTGCGGGATAAAATGCTCAATATCAGAGATAGAGCGTATGTAAATATAAATGTAAATGTGAACATTGAAGTCAACACTCAGAGGCTACGTGCTGTTTGATATCAGACGCAATCGTCAGGCCACATATGTTGTATTTTTCCTTGACTATTTATATATATGGGTCAGTGTTGCATTGTGGGTAATCCATTCTGGCGTTTATTTTAGCGGGAGTGGCTTGTTTATTTATTTGGGTTAATTTATTTTACTTAAGGAAGGGGATCTTTGACACTACAATGGGAAGCTTTGACGGTGCATAACTGCGAAATCATAGGTATATATTTACTACTCGAACTAAGCAAAATAATAGATAAAAATGATAAAGGAATCTATAGGGTCGACGGTCTCATAATCTTAAGAAACTATAACAAACAAAACTAGAAAAGCAATAATAAAGATTTTCAAAAATAATGGACTTGAAATCGATATAAAACCTTACCTAAACGAAGTAGATTTCCTAGATGTTATCTTCAACCCAAGAAAAGACACATATAAACCATACAGAAAACCCAATGATTAACCATTTTATATAGTCAGATCTTCCAATCACCCGCCTTCAATAATCAAACCGATACCAAAATCGATTAGCCGCAGACTTTCCAACAATTCTTCCAATGAAACCATATTTAACGAAGCTAAGAAAGACTACAAAACACCCCTAAAAGAAAGTAAATTCCCGACAACACTCACATACTCACCACAGAGCACAAAAAAGGCCATCAGGAAGAGAAATATCATTTGGTTCAACCCACTGTACAGCAAAAACGTAAAAACAAACATCGGTAAAATATTCTTCAAACTCTTAAACAAACACTTCCCAGAATCAAGCACTCTACACAAAATATTCGGTAAAAACAATGTAAAAATCAGCTACAGTTGCACCGAAAACATGGCACAAATAATAAAAAAGCACAACAGGATTACTATCAGCAAACCACCCGAACAAATTAAACCCACGTGTAACTGTAGAATAAAGAATGAATGTCACTTAAACGGTAATTACTTACAAAATAACAAGCCACGGTAAAATCACCAGATAACGAAGAAAAAGTATAGATAGGAGTAACTGAAGGACCCTGGAAACAAAGAAACTATGCACACAAAACATCTTTCACAAATAATAAATACGCGAACGTCGCAATGCTGTCTAAGTATGTCTGTGAAATTAAAAGCAAAACGCACATCACACCAAAAATATCATGGAAAATAAGGAAAAGATCATCAGCCTACAACAATCAATCCAAAGCCTGCAAACTTTGCTTGGAGGAAAAAATAGCTATTGTTACCTTCCCAGACCAAAATAAATTACTAAATAAACGATCTGAGCTCATCTCAAAATGCAGACACGAAAACAAATTTTTACTACGTAACTTAAAAATCGAAAACTGAAAAGAATAAACAAAAATAAACAAAATAATATAAAAAGTAAGTAAAATAAATTAACCCAAGCAAATAATAAACAAATTAGCAAACGACTCCCATTAGAATAAACGAAATAGAACAAATAAAAATAGAAAATAAATACATAAAATACAAGTAAAAATAATCAATCCGAATAAATAAATAAAGTATACTATAAACAAATCAACAAACCAATCCCTCCAAAATAACCGTTAGAATAAATTTCAAAAATCAATCCAAAAGTTGGACGAGAAAATAACTATAACTGCTATATAACGATACAAACTTACTACGTTACTCAAAAATCGAAAACCGAATAGAGTATATAAAATAAAAAAGAAATAAAAATAAAATATAAGCAAATAAATAAGAAAAAAAACAAGTAAAAATTAATCCAAAATAAATAAATGAACAAATTACAAATCACTCCCGCTAAAATAACCGTTAGAACTAATAAAAATAAGCAGAAATAAGTATAATAATCGACGTAAGCAAATACCACCAAAATTTTTTACCACTTTTATAAAACATAGAAAACCGAAAAGAATAAATAAATATATAAAATAAAAAACAAGGAAAATAAATTAACCCAAATAAATAAATGTGACTATTTTGTCTAGCATGAAACAGCCTGTCGCTTCTGAGTGTTCACTTTTATATATATATATATATATATATATATATATATATATATATATATATATATATATATATATATATATATGATCGGGCAGAAATCAAGGACCACAAATGATAAAGTAATAGAAATTACATTTATTGAAAGTTATAATCCACCAATCCAGTATATACACATTGACTGATGGAAACGGCTAAAATTATCTATAGAATTATTGTTACAGGTAACAAAGTTTCATTTTAGATCACCTGACCACATTCCAGGCACAGATAATTGTTTTCAGCTGGCTAATCATCTATCTATCTAGACTGAAACAGATAAATAGATAGAAAGAAACCAGCATAGATTTGAGTAAAGATAGATAGCTATCTATTTATTTATCTATGTCTGTTTTCCTATTTATCTATCTATCTATCTATCTATCTATCTATCTATCTATCTATCTATTAAAAATATTATCTGCAAAATGTTCGAAAGGAGTTGAGATCGTTGACTCTTCACTGGCGTCGCTGTTTTAGTAATTCAGCTTCATGAACTGAGTTCAAAAAATGAGTTAAATTTGACATTTTCATAAAAAAGTTCAAAATCAGTATTAATAGCTTCGATTTTATGAGAAACATTCACAAACAACGAGAAAAATAACTTTGTATCTCTCTAAATTTGTAGAATCTTCTCCTTTTTGCTTCTTTATTTTCTTCTTCTTTTGCTATTTGTTTTCATCATCATCGAAATCGTAGTAGTTAGCAACGAGCAGCTTCTAGATTTTCTTGTGTTCATATCCCAGAAACAGCGCGAAGAAGAAATACTATATATATATATATATGTATTATAACACACACACACACACACACACACACACACACACACACACACACATATATATATATATATATATATATATATATATATATATATATATATAATCAAGTTAACCCCATGCAAGGCAGCAAAGCTACTAAGACACAAGCGGTTGCTGGACGTGGAAGAATTAAAAAAACAGAAATATTACAAAAGAGAGAGTAAAAGAGTAATCAGGAGAATAGTAGATGGCGATTGACATTGCATTTAGATTTGCTAAGATAAAATTTGTCTGGAATGCACAGAACCGGAAGAGAGTTCCATAAGCAAGAAATGCGAGAAAAGAAACTTGACTAGTGTTTCACTGATTTTTTTTTTAATCGAGTTTATCCCAAGCAAGACACTAAAGCCCCTAAGACCCAAGGGGTCACTGGGTGTCGAAGAATTAGAAAACAGAAACATTACTAAGGAGAAAGATCAAAAGAAGAGTAACCAGGAGAATATTTATGTATTCGTTTGTAACATAAATGCATCGAGCACTCGAAGATTAGTCGCCTGTGGTAGAAGGTTCGAATTTCGGATTATCCGAATACAGTTTAAAAATTCTGCAAATCTTTTATTTTACGACTTTGTTTCGAATGCAAACCATTATTACAACTAATGGAGTTTATTGTGTTACTGTTTTATTACTGTTTCCGTGAAGAGAATACGGACAGTTGGCTTGATCTCCGTCGCCCCCTTGAAATCGAGTTGAAATAAGTTAATAAGTTACCCCACCCTCTTCTAGTATGCCAAGATGCCTATTAGGTGGCGCTCTTTCGGGGCTATAAAGGAACGGTTACAATGCTTTCGCCTTCTCTCTTTTGCTCCGAAATGTCGGAGCGCCAACACAAGCTGTGTCCTCACTGAAAGTATGGGGGTGAGGGCTATAACCCCACCACTTCACCCTGGGTGGCTACCTCCTAGATTTAACTCACACATTCTCTCTGTCTGTCTGTCTCTCTCTCTCACACACACATTTAACAACAAAGACTATAAACTGTTTTTCTTCCTTTTCAGCTGTCTGTATTATTGCTTTTCTACATAAAAATTTATTTATCAAACATCTGTACCTGATGAGTGTTTCAACGCTGGTCCGCTAACCAGATGTCAATTGAGCTTTTCTTGGTTTATTGATTATCATATCTCTATCTCTCATTAACCGTTGAACGCTTTTTGGCAAAAGTGCTAATCTAAAAAAAAAAAAAAAATGAACACGTAAAATTCTCGCAATCTTAACGTATTTTTTCAGTTGTATTGTTATTACTAGTTTTAACCCGTGAAAATTTCACTGTTTCTTAATTTAATATTCTGATGGACCTTATTTCTTAAGTTAATGATTGAGTTAACTCATATCGAGTTCTCCGACAATAGGACATTCGTAGAAAGTCTCCAGTCACATCGTTAAATATTTGAGCTTAACAACTTTAACAAAATATTGCGAAAACAATCAGAAATATGAATGCTGGTCATTATTTTAAGAAGTGGGTACAAATGAAAAGATTTGAAATTGACAACTTTTTCCATTTCACTGAAACAATCATTAAATACTTCTTTCTTTCTTTGAGTTTTTCTAGTGTCTTTTCCCCTATTTCCATGCGATCAAAACGCAATAGTCCATTATTTATGGGTTATTGGCAGGGCATAACGGTCGTGCGAACTAACGAAGGAGGAACAAGCACAGTTATATTATTATTATTATTTTCTTGGATCTCTGTTGTATGTACATTTTCTTCCTAGTCCTGACCAGAGACCTAAGGTCAGAAATGGCTTTTTGACATTTTCCACTGGTCATTTTTAACAAGAACAAAAAACAAAGTAAAAGATAAAACCACACACATTTTGCATAGATAAAGCTCTTCCTAATGTGTAAGTTGTGCTTGTGAGTACAATATTATTATTATAATTATTTTTTATGCAGTTAGATACTAGATTTAATATATATATATATATATATATATATATATATATATATATATATATATATATATATAGATATATATATATATGTATGTATATATATATATATATAATTATTTATTTTTAAAGAAAAAAAATTTATAACATAAATATGTTATAAAATCACTACAAAAATAGCCATTTTGTTTCAACACCCTCGGTGTCTTATCAAGTGATGACGTTGAATGTAAAATAAATGGTTTTAAAAGTTTCAAATTAATTAATAATCCTACGCAAGGGGAAAACGTTGTTACAAAGGCTAGATGGACCAATCAAAACACAAGTACAGGAAAATTCAAAAAGCCCGATAACGAAGTCATGTTATAATATCTATTCAGATGTTTAGTATTAAAAAATAATTTATTCCAACAAATAATTACTAAATTATATGATAAAATTTAATATTAAAATTTAAAACTGCTAATTACAAAATCAAAATTAACATTTATTCGCTATCAAGTTTACAACTATAAAATTACTGAGGAGAAAAGAAGAAATATATATGTTATTCAATTTATTTTTTCATTGAAGTTACTTTAGCTATATTTAATATCCGGTCTTTTTACAATGTATACATTTTAATCCTCATGGTGTGTAAATGGGGTCCTAAACTCACGCGTAAAACAAACGCAGTCAGATTCTAATACATAAGCACCAAGACATATACATACACAAAAAAGGGACAAGACAGAGAACATCTCCACGGTCTGTCATGAAAAAAAAAAGGGTGGGTGGGAAAATGGTAGAAGAGAAACCAACACACACGTACATACATACATAATTAAAAGTGGATGCACTTTCCATACACATAGATACATATAAATACATGCACACACATCCACAGACATTGACCCAGACAGTTGAATACCCCAACCGATAAATATTTAAGGCAGAAAATGTCATTGCATGAATGTTACTTGGATATATATATATATATATATATATATATATATATATATATATATATATATATATATATATATATATATATATATATATGTATAGTATCTAACTGCACCCATTTGCATACACAATACGTTATATTGATCGACTACAGTATACACAGCTTACAAAAAAAAAAAAAAGAATACGTGTCATTTTGATTTTTACATGTGCAGAAAAATATTTGCACTGGTCACCATTTAAAACAAAAATATAGTGTAAATATTCACTTACTTTTGCATATCTTATTTTTTTTCATTTTTAATTAATATTTTTATTTCAGCATGATAAAAAATTTGAAAGAGTTTGTAGTTTTTTTCTTAATGAATATATAGTTTAATTAATTGAAAAAAGAAACAAATGTTTTTAATATCATCTCATGGATTCACTTTTTCGCAGCACTGTAGCTAGCTCGACAGTAAAACAATGAGACCTAATTGCTGATCTTGTAGCACTCTTAAATTTATGCAGTCGAGGCACTAAGGAAAAAAATCAGCAGAGAAGTTGCCATAAAAATATTTGTATGAAAAGACAGAGGGAAGCCACGTTACGTCGGTGAGAAAGTGACTGAAGTCTAGATGCCAGATTAGGACTGATGATATTACAGACCCTTCTTTGGATTTTGGTAATAAATAGGGAATAACAGTAGTTTGGGGGGGAAAAAATCAGATTTGAATAATCGGCCAAGCTCGTTTATTCAGGACGTGAAAGTATTGAATTCAATGCCGATGAAAATAGATTGTCTTGAACATTTGAAGCCAACGAAAGAAAAACACGTATTGGAACATGATATGTGGAAGGTTAGAATTAGTTTATTTCCCTGCATGATCGTCACAAGCATTCATAAATTATCGCTTGTCTATGTCGGGTGTTATTCTAACCCGCGTTGAAATGAAAACTGGGACAAGATCTAGTTTATGTGAAGTACAAATCACAAAACAAAACACCCACGACATATACTGCAGAGTGAGTCGCCATGGTCAAATGCAAAATGCCTGACAGAACTGCCCCACAAATAGAACTGACAGTTTTCAGTAAGAAATTACAAGAAACAGAGCAGGGCAAAAATAATATAAAGCAAACAAACAATATATGCAAGGTAAATTAACAGTAATAAGGCACAGAAACAGAAATATGGCAAAAAAGTTCACAAGCTAAGAATTGTCGTCGACACACGAAATCAAGTTCGGAAAAGCGAACTAAGACAAAACAAACCGGGACTGCGTCAGGTCAAACTGAGTGCCGGCG
The DNA here is from genome assembly GCA_963932145.1 of Acanthosepion lycidas. Lineage (NCBI taxonomy): Eukaryota > Metazoa > Mollusca > Cephalopoda > Sepiida > Sepiidae > Acanthosepion > Acanthosepion lycidas. The sequence goes on along the minus strand of OZ010574.1, from coordinate 20,560,993 downwards.
TATTTTATTAGCTAGGAAAAAATCGCAGCGCGCATTTGTGGGCTTCTGTCTATAAAAGGGGAGAGGCAAGTGTTTTGCAGTCATTCCTAGCCAGATTGGAATCAATATATCCATTTTTTTTCCAATTTAGGAAACCAGAAGAAGTTGTGTTTAGTATCCGAACAAATTTAGCCAGTGTTGAATTCAAATAGCGTGTGATATTGTTTGTTACCAACGCAGGCTGACATAGCATTATTAAAGTGGGCGTTGAAGATAATTTTATCTAGCCATCCAAGCATTATCGTTACTATACACGCGATTTGTGCAAAGGTGAAAACAAGGACATATGTATATGTTTGAGCGAAAACTCTTTACTTACGTATTTACAGAACTTGATTACGACAGTAGTTTAAGTAGCGAATCAAATACACTTTAGCACATATCGAAAAAGAATGGAATTAATGTTTTACTTGATAGCTGACTTGGCCGTACATAATGTGGTTAAAACATGAACGACAAGAGAATATGATTTCTGAATAAACGTGCAAGTGTTTCAAGAGATTGGCACCGACTAGCGAGGCAACTTACACTTCATCTCACTTGTGTGTAGAAAATATAGCCGATTTAAGATGTAACGATACCAGTTGTCAGTTGATATCTTGTTAAAGATACAGGATGTTACAGAAATCGTTTTGACAATTATCGTCTTGATAAAGAAGGTTAGCTGAGGGCAGCGGATTTCTCAAGGACGACATTAACCGAAACTGACAAAGAAGGTCAGCTAAGTGGAGCCAGATCCTGAGTTCTTGATGAATTACGTTTTTTAGATGAAAGCTGACAGGACAAAGAAGCCTTTTTCTTTATAAGACAGTGGTCCCTAGCAGTATAAACGAGAGGATCGCTCGTCTGCCACGCGAAGGAAGGCACGCACCGGTTAGAGCGATTGCCTCTTCACCCGCCTCACTTTTTCTCATTCGTCTACAGCCGGCCCTTAAAAGAAGATTGCAACGGAATAAAATTTATCGACTGCTACAATTTCGTCTTATTTTTTTTTATTTCTTGGATAACGATCCAGCCAAAGAATTATTTTCCTTGTATTAAGTTACAAGCGTTCGACTGTACTTTGCGAGCAAACCTAGAGTCTAGTCTGAGTTGCAACACTACAAACGTGAGATAATGAAATTGTGTAACGCTACAGTGAATTAAAATAATTAGGCGAGGTTATCAAGTGTTTGTTTTTCCCACCGAACATAATTTCGATGCAACAGCAGCTCAATCAGGGAAGTATTGCGAAAAAGACAAAACAAAAAAAATATTATCGCCGTAAAATGTTTCAAACCGTCGTCGATGAAGACAATTATTGCAAATTATTCAAAAATCCTTCACAGTGAAAGACGCTTTGTTCAATTTTGGTGGGGTAGTATCAAGCAGTCACAAAGTATTAGAACAGAGGCTTGCGTGTCAGTTGCTAAGACAATGAAACGAAAACCCGTCCAGATCAAAAGGTGACGACAGCTGGGATTAGGACATTCTGTAGACGTTGAGATCGATCTTTCGCAAACTGACGATCTATTCAGCAATGATTTGATAATCAATTTATCCACGGCGGAACAACGGCAAAGTACAGCGGTTGTAGCCAGTAAAAGAAATCAGATATCGATACCTTTATCTCCATCGATAATATACTTTAATTTATTCGAACTAATTTTCTCATCTAGATTTAAAACAATTTCACTCCAAGTAAGGCAATAAAGCCATTAAGACGCAAGGGTTTACTGAGTGTTAATGAATATGATAACATCGTTATTAAAGAGAGAGAAAAAAAAAACTGTAGTTGTATGACAAATATGTATCTTCTCACCGGACTTATTCAACCTATACCGGAAAAAGGATTCTGAGAGATTTAGAAATCCTATCAGGATTCATTATTGGCGGTTACAATCTTAAGAACATAACATATGCGGATGACACACTGTTGATAACAGAAGGGGAAAGAAAACTACAAAAACTCCTACAGAAGGTATTGAAAGAAAGCGAGAGGAACGGATTAAGCACCAATTGCAGGAAGACATGGTTGTTAGCAAAAAGGGGAGCCCAAAATGCAAGTTACAAATTGGAGATGTCAAAATCAAACAAATACAACAATTTAAACATCTAACATAGGACGGAAAGTGTGACACTGAAATCCGAAGGCGCAGTTGGATAGCCAAAGACGCATTGCAAAAGCTAAGCAGAGTATTAAGAAACAAACAAAAAAATTAGTTAGAAACAAAGAAAGAATACTGAACTGTTACGTGATATCTGTCCTTCAGTGAATGCTGGACAATCTCCTCATAGATGAAAAGACTTGTGGCAACAGAAACAAAGAAAATAGTACTGAACTGTTATGCAATATCAGTCCTCCTATATGGCAGTGAGTGTTGAAAAATCTCCTCAAAGATGAAGAAGTGACTTGAATTAGTAGAAATGTGGTTCTACAGAAAGTTGCTGAGGATACCACGGACAGAATATGTGAGAAACAACGAAGTTTTAGAGAAAATGGAAACAAAAGGTACACTAATACTTAACATCAGGAAGAGGGAGTTGGAATTTCATGGGCACGTAATGAGGGAAAAGGTCTTAGAAACTTTGCCACTCACACGACATACTGAAAGCAAGAACCACAGAGGAAAACAACATATAACATACTAATTTATTAAAAACTACAGCAGCAGAAAGGAAATTGTGGAGAGCTATGATCGCCTAGGTCTTGAGGGATCCCGGCACATAAAGAAGAATTAAGATGACAGAAGATAACGATTGACATTGCATTTAAATTTTCGAAGATTAAAGTTGACTTGGAAGCAAGAAGCGAAAAGTGCGATAGAAGAAACTATTAACATAGAACTTACGGTTATATCTAACAATTTCAACGGTAAAATGATGAGATTTGCTGTCTGTTATGTAGTGGTTTCACAGTGGAGGCTCGTATTTGTACTAAGTCGGTCCTAAAATAGGTTCGAGGTACAAAAATTTAGGAACTTGATATAATAGTTAATGACGCAGTAATCTAGTTGGGGTGGCTGATACTTCAATATCCGACTAACGGTCGTTCGACATCGACTGACTGACCAACTCTCTGCCGACTCAGCGACTGCTACTACTACTCCTACTTATTATAGGTGGGAGAGTCTATTAAGTATAGAATAGGTGTGTTTCAGTATAACACTGTCCATCTGGCATTGTGCTTAAATTCATAAACTCTTGATACCATAGAGGAAAGCGATATCTATTTATTCTGTTATCTACAGAAATGTGGCACGAGGCCGAAAAGGGGATTGGGGAAAGGACGGTCTTCTTCTGTCTTAACTATAACTTAGCTAGCCGCAAACACTGACCCAATCGTACGAAACAATATTCCTGACACCAAAACAACACATTCATACGTACCTTTCTTACTACAAGCACCATAATACCTCTTTGCCTCTATGAAAATACTAACTAGTCCCCATATTTACAATTCGTTGTCTGTGGGGGGAGGGGAATAAAACAACAATTCTAAAAGTTAACCCCAATGAGTATTTACAATATACCATAGAGGAAACCTCATCAGAACAATTACCATGAAAGTATTTATAGAAAAAGTCACAGAAAAATGCATTACGGCGGTGAGAAAGTTACTGAAGCCGAGATGACAGGTCAGGGCCAATAACATTGTAGATTCTTCTTTGGATTTTTATCAAGAATCTCTAAATATATAGCATGATCACCAGACCAGATATGGAAATAATAATCAATGTAACGACGAATGGTAGACTTGTAAAACATGTAAAATTGATTCTGACAAGAAAAAAATTGTCTAGCGTGACACAGGGAACCAATTTTCTTAGCAGAAAACTCAGCCATTGCCGTTTAATATAATCTTTGTACTAGATGTCAACAGAAAACAATCGATCAAGACCTCTGTGAGCTTAAAGGAACTCAGTGCATTTCAGGTGGACATATGTAAATGTATTTCTCTAAATTCTCCGCGTCAGTATTACGTCATCATTCTCTGCGTCTTCAGTACAATATTCTGTGATTTTATTTACATTATCAATTGAATAAAAATGAACAGTTTAAATCTGTTTTTTATTTTTTTAAAGTCTTCAGTTGATGTTCATTTTTGTGATGGGTCATTTATTCGGACAATCAATTATCTGATTAAAATTCTCCCCTCTCGTCTCGTGGTGTAAAATCGATGTTCTGCTACACACACACAAACACAGAGAGAGAGAGAGAGAGAGAGAGACTTATAAACGCACACACATGTAGATATAGAAGAAAAATTCGAAAAATATAAGCAGTAAATTGTTGATACGCTCTGAAGAGTGAACGGACAGGTTTGCCTCCGGAGTCGGAATGTTAAAGGTTTTTTAAAAATACAAAACAAATAAATAAATAAAATAAATTAGTAAAAACTTGTTGAATTTGATTTATCGAATTGATTTTTGCTGTGTAAACTTGCATGTGTGTATTATGTGTGTATTGTGTTTGTGTGTATTGTATGTGTATGTGCGTATAGTGTGTGTGTGTGTGTATGTGTGTACGAGAAAGTGATGAATTGACAAAAAAAATTCTGATGACTTTCCCTTTACATTTTTGGAAGTATTTTGGGATGGATGCCTTGAGCACCTACATCCGTGTATCTCTCTCTCTCTCTCTCTCTCTATATATATATATATATATATATATATATAGTTTAAGAAAAACTAGGTAATCCGTATGGGTAAACCTAAGGAGGATAAAATCCAGAGGGCTCAATGTAAATCCAGAGCAAATATTTTAAATAAAAACAGACCACTTTAAAGTTCCATGTAATAAATTATTTCACCACAGCCCTTTTAAAAGGACTGCGGATCATCAGACTTTACTTCCAAACAAAAAATGAAAAGAAAATTTACACATTTTTGGCGGGCCGTATTAAACATATGTAAATTAACGAAGTGAGGAAGTGAGTGGGGAGAGAGAAGACATGCGTGAGTTAGCAGATATTGACACATTTAAACGATTAACTTAACGGAAGTTATATATTGATATGGGAGGGACAAGAAAAAACCCACAGAGAGAAAAAGAGAGAAGGAAGCTATGAGAGAAGTTGTCACTAATTTTCTTTGTGAAAAAAGGTTGGAAACAGACGCTGTTATTTTGTTTTACTTTGAAAGTGTTATTTTGGGGGTTCATAGAGATTATAATGTTTGATATAAATTTGAATGTCTCTAAACTGTCTACAAATAATTTAATTTGATGTTTGTTAGTGATTTATATATATTTTTTTAAATTTTGGGGATTTTCTATGAAATAGTCGATTAGAAAAATATTCATAGAAAGTACATTAAAAGAATAAAATTTTATTTTAAAATATAAGTTTACTTCTAGTAAACTTTTTTTTAATCTCTTTAAAAAATTTTATTATTGATTATTAAGTTGACATCTCAATCCATTTGAATTTTGTTCATGAATTTAACTCGTGACTGTTTCTAGATAGGTAATCTCTTTTACTTAAATTTTAGTTAAGTTAATATGGGGTAATATTTGAAGGTAATATTAAAGATCTTGCTCTGTCATATACTGTATACACACCCATGCAAATATCACAAATACACACGTTCCTTTACATGTTCAATCACTCATATCGGTACTCATGTGCCGATATACACAGGTAACTTCATGTATTAACACCTACCTAAATATCAAAATTTTTTCCAATTTAAATATTTTATCATCAATAATGATTATTAAAGGGTAATATATTTCAACTTAAATTAAATTATCAATTTTAAAAATTTTCCTCTATATTATAAAGAATTTTAAACTCACACTTCCAATTGGAGAATATCAAATGAGAAAATGAGATAAAACACTAATAACAGGACTGTAAATCCTTCTTTTATAATATTCTATGTATCCATAAATATATACATGCACACATATCCGTACACATACACACATACATATACATAGATATCCATATATATACATATATTCACACACACACACATATATATATATACACATATATATATATGTATATACTCATACATACACACATACACATGTAGATATACACACATACATACGTACACATGTACATATACACACGCATATACCCATATATATACCCATGTTTTTAATGGATGTCAGTTATCAGTTATCCCCTGTTAATTTCCCTCTGATGTGTCCTTGAAAATTTGGCACGTGGAACTAGAACAGACTATCCCAGTGAGCGAAATAAATGGATAAGTTCGACATTCCAAACACCTGAAGAAGGCCGGAGCGTACAACGACCGAAACGTTGTAATAAATATGGTGACAAATATGAGGACAATAGTCCGAATAATGTAAATAATGTACATCTCAGAAATATATATATATATATATATATATATATATATATATATATATATATATATATATGTACATACAGTAAATTTCACCCTGTCCAAAGCCCGGGGGTCACTCAAGGTAGATGGTTACATTAAGGGGTAGTTTATATGTAAAGGAGGAGAAGATAACGGTTAACTTTAGACTTGAACAAGTTAAGATTGTAGTGATCGGGGAAAGAGCCTCTTGGAGGTCTGTTACCACAGGGCAGTGTTCCGCGGGAATAAACTATTTGAGCAGAACTTACATCCCGCTGATAGAATATGGAATGTGTGTGATTTGTTACTATGTAAGTAGCATGGCGGTTCCTGGCCGTGAAGGTTAGACCTGGCGTAACTAAAGAATGTAAGTTCGTCCGATCACTTTCCATGAAAGTAGTGATAGAGTAGTGACAGGCTCAAAGATGGCAGCAGTACTACATTTTCCGCCTGATCTCTTATAAAGGTAGAGGATAGCATGAGGAGCCAGGTACTTACTGGAGCGGTATAGAGAGCCGATCATTTTACCTGCATTTTTAGCGATGAATATATGTGTGAGTTTGAGGCCCAATATTCTCTCAAGGCAACGGAGACTCTTCCAGGGGCATCCGTTTATGTAACCAGTTTGGTTTCGAGGCATTGGATGTAACCAGTCAGTTTTTCCCCACTGGAAAGTTAGATCAGGAAGAGGGTTCAGTTGCCAAACTTTGATCGTTATGAGTTTTAGAAATGTGCCCCTATATCATCGAATCATTGGCATAGATATTAACAATTAATCGGAGTATATTCTTAGGCAGCTCATAAAAAGAATACGCTAAAATTAGCAGTTTCTCTCTGCCGAGTGCTGATGGCTTAGGAGTAGAAACTCCGACTGACACCAGATCGATCGGGTTTCGGTCCTGGCTTGAGGCATTCCGACGTCTGGTCACAATGCGGAATTGTAATACAGCGAAACAGCGAATGACACACACACACAAACATATATATGTTTATATATATAATTATTTATTCGGAAATTAAAACAAAAATATGTTATAAAATCACTACAAAAAAGCCATTTCTTTCAACACTTCTAGTGTCTATATATATATATATATATATATATATATATATATATATATATATATATATATATATATATATGAAAGGCTCAAACACTAATATTCCATGGTTATAATTTATTACATTGGAATTATAATCACGATCCAATTCATCAGACATTCAAATTCAAAAATAAATTGGAATATTATATATATATATATATATATATATATATATATATAATAAAGAAAGACAAGCCGTATACATCCTTTATTGCAACGTGTAAAGAATTTAAAAAAAAAAAAACACATTACAATAAAAAACGTTTGCAGCTTTTACACTCTTTAAAATTTTCACTTTTCTCTCCTTGGAACAATCATACACGCTTCCCTTATATATATATATATATATATATATATATATATATATATATATATATATATATATATATTATATATATGGGTGCGTGTGTGTGTTGTATGCCTAAAAAGAATCTGAGAAAGGAGCTAGCGTCAAATAAAAGAAAGAAGATTAAATGGCAGGACGAAAAGAAAAAATAGAAAGGGAAGGACTATAGGAAAAGAAATAAAATCTTTTTTTAAAATCAATGTAACAATAGATCTTCATTTTATTGGTTGTTCGAGCGACCACGATGGCAGTGATGTTGCTGTTGTTGTTAGTGGTGGTAGAAAGAATGTCTTCTTGGTTTTCTTTGCGGTATTATTTCGAATTGTCTTTGCAACAGGTGCAAGTCATATTCCGACAACATAGCCACAAGTCGCCATATTTATTTTCCATATAGAAAAAAAAGAGAGATAAAAAAACAATTAGTTAATTAGGCACACTACAAAACAATGCTCTTACTCAGTCTAAAACTGAACTGAAATAATTTATTTATTTACAATAAATCTATTTGAAAACTGTCATGGATTGGTAGGATTGTACCTATTTGCATATGTTAAGTAGATATAAAGTGTATAGGAAACTTAGAGACGGGCAAAAAGTTGGCGATTGATCACGTGTCGTAGAACAACATTATACAATAAAAACAAAAGAAGGACGTAAAGATCTTTTTGAAAATCATTTCACCTCAAGCAAGGTGATAATACCACTAAGACGCAAGAGGGTTACTGGGAGTAGAAGAGAATGAGAAATATTAATGGCGATAAAGGACAATAAAAGAACAGAATCCAGGAAGATAGAAGACCGCGATTGAAGTTGTATATAAATTTCTGAAGATCGTATTTGACAGCAAAGCAAGAATCCAGAAAAGAGTTCCACAGTAAGAACTGCGACAAAAGAAACTGTTTGAATAGAACCTACGGTTACATCTAGCTATTTCAACAGTAAAACGATAATAACTTTTTCTTTATTTTAGTAAATTGTTAATATTATTATTGCTCTTTTTATGAAAATGCATTTAAATTACACATATGTGCCATTACCAGTCTGCGAAATGATTGTCCGGTCCACGGTATAAATAATAATAAATTGAAACCATCGGGTTACAGTATATTATTAGAATTGTTCATTTTTTAAATTAGTAGTTACTATGTTAATGTCTTGTTAACGCGGCTAATATAAATTAATATTTACCAGAGGTCTTATTACCGTGCCTAATATAAATTAATGTTTACCATAGGTCTTTTTAACGTGTCTAATATAAATTAATATTTACCAGAGGTTTTATTACCGTGCCTAATATAAATTAATGTTTACCATAGGTCATTTTAACGTCCTGGGTATGACGTTAAACTACATCCGCGTCCTGGGTATGGCGATAAACTACATCCGCGTCCTGGGTATGACGATAAACTACATCCGTGTCCTGGGTATGACGATAAACTACATCCAACAGCAAGGTCTCAGATAATGTTTTCGGAAAAATAATGTTGCCAGCTACACGTTTTTGTAACAATAATGTTGCAAGCTATGCGTTTTTGAAACAATAATGTTGCCAGCTATACTTTTTTTTGAAACTATAATGTTGCCAGCTATACGTTTTTGAAACCACAATGTTGCCAGCTATAGGTTTTTTTTTGTAAAAAAATAATGTTGCCAGCTGTACGTTTCTGAAACAATAATGTTGCCAGCTGTACGTTTTTGAAACAATAATGTTGCCAGCTATAGTTTTTTTGAAACCATAATGTTGCCAGCTGTACTTTTTTTGAAACAATAATGTTGCCAGCTGTACGTCTTTGAAACCATAATGTTGCCAGCTATCCGTTTTTGGAACATTAATGTTGCCAGCTATAAGTTTTTGAAACAATAGTGTTGCCAGCTATAAGTTTTTGAAACAATAGCGTTGCCAGGTATACGTTATTTATTTATTTATTTGAAACCATAATGTTGCCAGCTATACGTTTTTGAAACAGTGGTGTTGCCAGCTATACGTTTTTGAAATCATAATGTTGCCAGCTATCCGTTTTTGGAACAATAATGTTGCCCACTATGCGTTTTTGAAACAATAATGTTGCCAGGTGTACGTTTTTGAAACCATAATGTTGCCAGCTATACGTTTTTGAAACCATAATGTTGCCAGCTATACGTTTTTGACTTTTAAAGTCACTCAAAATCATTTTCGGCATAAAGTGAACACTAAGTTTGAGATGCCGTTAAACAAAACAATTAATCAATCAATCAAGAACATGAAGAAATTATTTGCAAAAACTGAGCCAAAAATTATATTGGATTTTCTAAAAAGAATTGGTCTCTTATCAAAGATGTAGGCTGATGTGTAAACAACATATCCTACCTTTTACCATTTTGCAAATAAAATGTCCTTATCTAATGGAAATTCTTGACTTAAACAAAAATACCTCGGATTATTTTGCAGTGTACAAGCAAATAAGCTCTAGCTTGCTAAAAAATGTTCCATACAAAATAGGCATTTAAAATCCATATATTTGGCATATATATATAAACTGGATTTGGCATTAAATAACCCACAATGGTTGATATGCCATAAAACCCAAACAAACATAGGTCATTTTAACGCAGCTAATATAAATTAATATTTACGAGAGGTCTTATTACCGTGCCTAATATAAATTAATGTTTACCATAGGTCTTATTACCATGCCCAATATAAATTAATGTTTACCATAGGTCTTTTTAACGTGTCTAATATACATTAATATTTACCAGAGGTATGTGCGTAGACAGCGAGTCTCATTGATAGACCTGTCCCTACTCGTACATATTATCTTTGTAGACGATCATAATATTAAAATCTAAATATATCTTTCAAACATATTAAGGAGTGGCGGTTGCATAATTAACTGACTCTACCTGAATACATGCACTAGAATCACACGGGCTCTTAATTAACTTTAATTCTAATGTTTCCGCCTACACCCCGAAATTTTATTTTCTAATCTATTTTTTTCAATGGGGGTAAATAAGCCTGTTTAGGATTGGTTTTCTGGTTTTCTCTCCTAAAGTTTTCATTTTCTCCCCCCTCCCAATAGCTCCTTGTGTCTTAGTGACATTACAGATTATTAAGTTTACAATACATTGAATAAATTTCAAATCATTTTGCCATATTAAATCTTTTTTAAACAATAATATTAAGTGACTCTATAAACAGTGTGACAAGAGTTCCAGTTCTTCTTCTTCTTCTTCTTCTTCTTCTTCTTCTTCTTATTTCTTTTGATTTCCTCATTTCTTTCCGGGTCCTGACCTAAGGTCAGAAATTTTCCTTGGTAAGGTGTAGGCTGTACTTGTAAGAACAATTTTTTGTATTTCTTTAAGGTATGGGCTACCATGAATCCCTTCTATTGGGTCTATTGGAACATTTTCCAACCAACCCGAGGGCTCCAACTACAACTGGAATTGTTGATGTCCTCGTGTGCCACATTTTTGGGATTTCGATTTCAAGATCCTTGTATTTTGATAGTTTTTTTTTTTAAGATCTTCAAAGATACATTACAGCCTGCGCCGGCCACACCCCAGTCAACGGCATCGACGTGCCGGCTAAACTGTGTCAGGGTAGTCGCAAGGGTTTCCCGACACTACCGGTAAAGGGGGAACCCAGCCTGGGAGTAGGTGCTGCGCCTCAGCAGTCAACGACTTTACCAGAGGGCGGTAAAACTTCTGATACGAGTGAGAAGGTAACCTCAACTTCACCGGTGCAAAAAGAACACTGCACTATTTTGCTTTGAATGTCACCATGAACCACAATTAAAACAGAAATAGGGGAGAGTAGTGACCATAAAGGTGCAAAATCCGCCAATTGAATAAATGATTATTATTTAACAACAAAATGGATGACGTAACTCTTTCAGTATTTTTCAGCACTTAGAGAAGAGCGCGTCTTAAGAAAAAGAGATGAAAAGAAAAGACAGTGTTTGGTACAATATTCACCAATATTTTGATAGTATATTTGTCTTCAAGTTATGTTAAAAAATTGAAAATGAATCTAAATACAAATTATAAAATATGCAATAATAGACCATTTTATCTTAAATAAATCAACAATGTTTTAACATGAATTTGAGATTTTCCTTGTTAAAAAATTAAATAATTTTAACACACTCAGCACTATGGATAAAGAGTAATGAATTTTATATAGTGCTTTTTCGAGACTCATAAACAAAACAAATTCACGGATTTGAACGAAAAATAAAGACCTCAGAATGGTAATTGTTTAGATGGGCAATTAGCTATGGTATCTAGACTTTATGAATATAAGCGCAGTACTAGATTGGCAACAAGTTCTATGCTAAAAGTTTCTTTTCTCACACTTTTCGCTTGTGGCACTCTCTTCCAGCTCCATGCTTTCCAGACAACATTGATATTCAAAAATGTAAATGCGTTATCTCTCGCTTTCAATCTATACTTTGAGTATCAGATTTTTCAAACCCTCTTTATGTACCCTAGAAATTGATAAAAACGCCCGGATGCGCGCACACACACACACACACACATTTCGACTATCTATCTATCTATCTATCTATCTATCTATCTATCTATCTATATCTATATATATATATATATATATATATATATATATATATATATATATATATATATACTATCTAATAAATGCCAGTCTGATCAGGAGAGAAATGGATTCACTAAGAAGAAAATCCATTGAAGTGCCTTAATCTCAATTCTCGAAAATAAACTTAAGGCCAGGACCATACATAGTATCACTAATCATCACAAAAAGAATAGCAACATAATGCGGTAATAGACAGAAAAACAGATATCTACTTGGAATGGGCTGATATATAATCCTACTGACACCAACGGCTCTAATATATATATATATATATATATATATATATATATATATATATATATATATATATATATAGTTAAACCTAGAGAGCCAGACAAACCTACCAAGGTTTCCCCTAAGCGGATCGTCAGTTAAGGCTGGCTAAAAAGGTAACAAAAGAACGGAATACTTATAATCAATAAACAAAAAATCATAACCACGTGACCCCCCAAAAAAAAATCAATGGGGGGTGGGAGAACTATTTATTCAAATATTCAATTTCTTATACTTATAAGATTACTACTACTACTACTACTACTACTAATATATATATATATATATATATATATATATATATATATATATCAAGTATGTGGTGCAGTTCAATTTACATTACATGAATCATTCATTTTTGTATGAATGATTCATCTAATATATATATATATATATATATACATATAAAACTTCAAGATTAGTTATTCCCAATATATATATAACTTCAAGATTAGTTATTCCCAAAAATTTCGCTCAGGATGAAACATGAGAACTCTTATGTAACGAAGGAATCATATTTTTAAAAATAATTTGGCTCTACTTTTGTAGTGAGCACTGTTTTTTTTTTTAATAAAAACAAAAATACTACAGAACTTCGGATTATTTACCGAACTTTCTGTTCTTTCCTATATATATATATATATATATATATATATATATATATATATATATACTCTTACGGTGTGCTATATTTATGGGATAAAGTGATCAGTGTCAGAGATCAGAGATATAGCGCGTGCAAATATAAAAGTGAACATTGAAGCTAACACTTAGAAGCGACAGGCTGTTTCATGCTAGGCTCAATCGGTGGCCTGACGATTGCGTCTAGCATGAAACACCCGGTCGCCTCTAAGTGTTGACTTCAATGTTCACTTATATATATATATATATATATATATATATATATATATATATATATATATATATATATATATATATATATATATATTCCCTCCTCCAGTTCGGTACATTTACATCTTAATATCAGTAAAAAAATTTCTTATCAAATACTTTTTTGCCGACGATTATATTGAAATATTTTCGGGATCGATATTTCTTAAAACTCTTAACAATTCAATTCGATTGATAGGCAAAATAAAGCCACTTTCTTATAAAATTAAGTTCTTGAATTCCTGTTCCCAAAACTATGTTATCCCTGGGAACATTACTCGGTGGGGCATTGTCACTTTTTCTTTTCTGGATAAGATTCGGTTCTCCAAATATCTATCTGAAGGTGATGCTTTTTTCGGTAATAGGACTAAAGCTAAAAATTCAGCTTATTTGAATTCTTTGAGTAAAAATGTCGCCACAGACAGGCATATTATTAATTTGTCCAATTATTGTTTGTTTGTGTCAGAAGTTTGGTCCTGTCCATGGGTTTGGAATTTTGTATCCCTCTTAGGAATATTGAAACATCTGCCTAATTCCGAGGAGCATTTGCTTCGTCTGAAAGCTCGTCTTAAAGACTTAGCATATAGCTTTGTCAATTCCTTGGGTTCTCTTGGCAGAGTTACCACTTTCAAACGGCCAAATTGTCGAAAACAAAGACAGATGTTTATATTACTAAGCCTGATTATGCAGGTGTTGTAATATTAAATTATTTCGACTGCATCAATAAAATGTCCATTTTAGGTGATAGTAGTAAATTTTGGAGACTAGGAGATGTCGCTTAAAACCTCCTGACCAGTGGATTTGCTGTTAGATGTAATTTAATGTCATATCCAGGATGGTGGATGCATTGGTAGAAAGAACATCTTTGTCTATCGTAAGCCCACTTTTTATGGGCTTTGCCTAACTTGAGACTCATTTGCTCCCCAAACCAGGAAAATTATTCTTATCAGTACCCTTACCCATCGTGCTTTGATGTTGTGTTTTGAGTGTAGACTTGACGCTGAGTTAAAGAAAATTAAACAGCTATTTATAATGAATGGTTACCCCGAATGTGTTGTTACATCTACCATTGAGCAAAAAAATTACTAAGTTCAAGGAAGTTAAGAAACATGGTCCTTCTAAATGTCCTGTATATGTGAAACTCCCGTGGATTGGTCCCGTGAGTCAAACATACGCCGACAAAATTTCCAATTCTATTAAACGGTATTTCAATGCCATAATGGTCCGGAGCATTTATTTTTTTCAACCAGAAGGGCTTACCCCTCATGCCGTAAAGATATCTTGCCTGCTAAACAACAAAGTTTAGTTACCTATCAATATAAATGTCGATGTGAGATCGACTATGTGGGCAAGACCATCCAAAGATTAGAGGTTAGCATCACCCGGCATGTCCCGGGCCACGTGCACGGACACGAGCCCGTGATATCTGGATGTTTGCAGAATCATTTATTAAATTCCCTTGCTTGCATGACGAACTATTCTTCTCAGTTCTTTTCTGTCTTGCACGGGGCACGAATCAGACTTCATTTAGATATACTGGAGTCTGTTACTATTAATATGCAACGTCCTGCCCTGTGTAGAGAACGGGAGTTGAAACATAAGTTGGCCTTATTCAGTCACCTAACTGGGAAGAATAATAATTTTTTCCCTATTTTCTCCTCTAGTTTGGCAATTTACATCTTAATATCAGTTGTTAGTAAAAAAAATTTCTTATTAACTACTTTGTTTTATTCTGCCGATGATTATATTTCTGAAGAAGTGTCACGGCCGAAAGGTGTCTTAAATTTTAAAAGTCGTGATAGTTTTGTATCTTATTTTAATAAGTAATTCTGATCCCTGTCCTTAAGATTATATATATATATATAGGGAGAGGTTATAGTTGTTCCAACGAGAAAAAGTGTATATTTTAAAGAGAAGAGAGAAGCCGCAAACGTTTTGTGTTATAATGTGGATTTTAAAAAATATATATTCTATATATTTTCCATATTTTTTGCTACACTTATTTCGGGTCTTGCGACCATCATCAGGCGAATAATAATTACTTCCACACATTATTTAAAGGAATTAATTTTTCCTTATGTTTTCCCATGTTTGTCCAATGCCTTTTGTGTGTAGTAGTAATCCAAATTTTCTTGAACTTGTGAAGAAAATATTCTTCTGATTAATGGGTAATACAACAAATAGGATTGGTCAGAAAAAGGGGGAATGGAGGAGGTTTTTGTCCTTATCTTTTTATGACCTCTGTATCTTTTTAAATCTCCATTTTTGATATTGCTTCTGTGTTTTTGCTAGTTCCTTCCCCATACATATATATATTATTTTATTATAAGGAAATAGTATATATATATATATATATATATATATATATATATATATATATATATATATATATATATATATATATATATATATACATACACGCACCCTCTATGGTGTGTAAGGTTCGTGTTTGTTTTTACCCGTATGTGTGTATGTATTCGTTCTACATAGATATTTATATGGTGTGTGTGTGTTTATTTTTGTGTGTTCGGCTATTATGTGTGTATCGTGTGTGTTTATGCGTGTGTGTTTATGCGTGTGTGTGTGTGGGGGTGGTTAAGATTTGATTAATGCAGGTTTAAATTTGTCTATGAAGTTTTTTCTTGTATTTGTAGGTAAAAATAATTACGTGTTTGATATATTGGCATAATATTAAATTTACCTACATTACAAAGGATTTTCTGTTGTCTGGTAATTTAATGTTACTTTTGTAAAGGGAAACTCTGTTTAGTGCCTGAATGATACCTTTGTAGGATTTATTGCATTTTGGAGTTGTAGTTTAAGTTTTTATTTATTGTGAATGTTGTTATGAGGTTTTCAAAAGTATTTGGATTTCTACTATACAAAAGACAATGGTTAGTCATGGGAAAACATAAGGAAAAAATTAATTCCTTTAAATAATATGTGGAAAAAAGCACTCTTCGCTTGACCTGAAACTCGTGTAGCAAAAATATACTGAAAATAAAGTATATATATATATATATATATATATATATATATATATATAATGTGTAGAAACTTGTCACTTAACTGAATTGTGTTATTTCAGTCATGCCGACTTCGAGGTTTCATGAGCGCATTGTCGTAATAACTTAACTCTTCAGGGCTATTGGCTTCTTAAGAATGCCTGAAGAGTAAAGGTATACCCTAGGGGTAAGAGTCTCCGACTGATGTCAAAAGGGTTGTTTCGATCCCGACTTGAAGCAATCGCATGTCTAGCTACACTGATGAGCTGTGAAACAGTCTCTCTGTGGATGACTATATATCTATCTATATATATATATATATAAAAATAAATATGAAAGTGAACATTGAAGTCAACACTCAGAGGCGACAGGCTGTTTCATGCTAGACGCAATCGTCAGGCGGCAAATTCTTTATTGGATTCAAATCTGGAGTCTATATGTAAAACATACGCTCTATCTCTGATATTGAGCACTCTATCCCGTAAATATGGCACGCCTTAAAACTATTAGGTTGGTGCAAAAATAATGACGTAATAATGTCGTTTTATGACGTATTTTTTAACGTCAAAAAACGACTTTATTACGTCATTATTTTTGCCCCAACCTAATACATTTTTTCATATATATATATATATATATATATATATATATATATATATATATATATATATGACACTTTTTAAACTCTTGTAGTTGGATCTGATAAAATAACTTTATTTTTTTTAATGAAACATTGAAAATGTTGCTACATTAAAAATATTTAATTGACTGAGGCAATATTAGAAATATTTTGTTCCTGATTCCGCCATATTAGAAATCTCTTCACTGATTTAAGCCATAATGCATTCCTATTGTACTTCCTCGATCCTCGAAGTATTTCATGTTCGTTATTTGCCAACCCCATACACTACGTAGCCTAAATCTATTCAAACAAATTCATTTAATAGATTGTAATATTTTTATTCACTGAAAGTAGGGCAATTGCATTAACGAAAAGACATTAATCAGAGCATTGGGAAATTTTACGAACAGAGCTTTATTGTACGCAAAAGTTGCCAGTGAAAAAAATAGTTTTCTTGATATTAATATATACAGTGGGGAAAAATAAATATTCGTACACCATTTTTTTTATTTAACATAGTTAGATTTTATAAAAAGAATTTTATAATTCATACAATATTTTTATACCATGGCATAATGCTGCAATATGCAAAAAGAAAGTCAGTAAAATTTGTTTTATTAGTGAAATTAAAAAAAATTGGAGGCGAAAAAAGTATTCGTACAACATTATAATACCTATTTAATACTTTGTAGCATATCCCTTACTCAATTCAACATCAATCGGTCTCTGTAACTTTTAATCAATGATTTGTAAGTTGGTATTTGATTCCATTCTTCTTTGCATATTCTTTTTAAGTCTAGGATGTTTTTCGGAGCTCTTTTATTAACTTGAATTTTTAATAAACGCTACAAATTCTTTATTGGATTCAAATCTGGAGACTGTTGGCCATTCGAGTGTATTTACATTCTTTTCAATAAGCAAGTTTTTCGTAGATTTAGCCGTATGTTTAGGGTCATTATCTTATTGCAAAACCCATTCATTTAGGAGTCCAAGCTTTACTACTGACCCAAACAAATTAGAGTCTAAAACATTTTGGTATATTTTTAAATCATTTTACCATCTATTATCTGTAAATCACCCGTACCATTAGCAGAAAAAAAACATCCCCAAAACAAATATTGCCACCATTAAATTTCACCGTTGGGATTGTTCTTCGATGCAAAGTATATGCCGCCTTTTCACCAAACGCGGGTCCTTGAATTACGCCCAGATAGTTCAATTTTTTGTTTTCATTTTTGTCTTCATGTTTCTTCAATAGTAGTGGAGTTTTTTTTTTCTTGGAGAACGCGATCTTAGTTGACTTCTATGAAGTTCATTACTTATTGTTTGCTTTGTAACAATATCTAATGCTTTTAATTCTTCCTGTATTTCTCTCCGAGTAGTCATTGGATTTTCTTGAATTTTGTACTGAATTCTTCTCATTGGTCTGGAAGAAATCTTGCATGGTGTACCAGATCTCGATTTCTTCTCAACAGTTTTCACCTTTTTATACTTAGCAATAACGGAACTAATAGTAGTAAATGGTATAATCAGGATATCTTCTTTTTTCCTACAGGTTTTGCCTTCCTTCCAATGCTTGATGATCAATTCTTTGATAGTTCCTTACCTTTACCCATGATGATAATTGTTGTGATTTGTGTGCGGAGATAACCTTATATAAGAAATGAATTATGGGATGTTCTAGATTCTTCCGGTAATAAGATAATTTGAAGAATCTAGCAAAATCTTACAAAGAATTATGTAAATAAAGGTAATTTAAGCTTTTTGATATTAAAGACATATTTTGTACGAATACTTTTTTCGCTTCGAAATCTTATCAATAGCACATAATTTCATTTCTAACAAAGTTTTCTAATTGCTTTTTGCATATTTCAGCATTAATAAGTGGTGTAGAAATATTGTATGGATTTTATGTAATTTTCATAATTTATAATTACATGTTAATTTAAAAAATACGAATATTTATTCCTCACTATTGTATTCAGTTCTTCTTTATGCGCCGTGTCCCCTCATGACTTAGGCGGTCATAGCTCTCCACATTTTCCTGTCCTTTGTAGTTCTTAATAGATTTAGTCTTTTTGCTATTTCTCCTAAACACTGTTCCGACATCGATTTACTCAAGCTAACTAAATAGGTTATGCGTTGTTTTCCTCTTGCCCTAAATCTGCCCTGTGAGTATCAGATTTTCCAAGACCCCTTTCCTCATTATGTGTCCCAGACATTTCAGCTGTCTCTTCCTGATGTTAATTATGAGTTTCCTTTTTGTATCAATTTTCTCTAAAATTTCGTCATTGCTCATACGTTCGGTCCATGGTATCCTCAGCATGCTTCTGTAGGACCACATTTCTGTTGTTTCAAGTCTCTTCTTCATCCAGTATTTATTGCCATATAGGAGGACATATATCACGTAACATTTCAGTACTCTTGTCTTTTTTTTCTAACTGAGTTTTTATATTCAGTTACTAGTTTAAAGAATGTAACTGAATTTTGGTCAAAGTGGTTAATAAGTATAAAATAGTTATACTTTTCTGTCCAATATCTATTCTGGGTGTGGACATGGCGCAAAAGAGTTATGTAGAATACTGCTTTCACAGACGCGTACACTTAAATACTGACAAGGCAAATAAAATATGCATAAAATTCTATGCCATATTGTTTGATTTACAATAACCTGACATGGTTTGTTATTATGACGTCTTATTTCACGCAAGAAATACTTGTTGACAAACGTTACGTGGGGTTGGGCTGGATGATGACTCCCTAGAATTTAAAAAATTTAAATATGCTTTTATTTATTTTCTACTCTTTAAACATTTTCTGTTTGCCGCCTAAACTCTTGTCTTGGTAGCCGTACCAACGATTTTGAAAAAGACGTTTTTTTTCGAATGTGTTGTTGACTCGGGTAGCATAACGATTGCAATCTCGGATCCCGTGGCCCATTAAAGCCGTAGAGGCACCACATATACCACCGCAGCCGCAGTAGACGTGGTGTTAGGCCGGTTTAAATTCACAGTTTCCTACACCTAGACCGGTTGCCACCCAAGGCAATAGAACCCAGGTATTTATCCATAGGGAAGAAGAGGATTCATGCCTTTCCCAAGGATATTAGCACATGAGTAAATGTAATGGATCCGACTAGAATTAGAACTCGGCTCTCCGATTACTCAATCTGAGCCGCTATCCATTACTCGGGTAGCTTAACCCACGCTAAAAAAAAAAAAAAAAAAAAAAAAAAAGAAAGAAAAAGAAAAAAGAATGAGAAGTAACACATTAACAGATTATGTTTTTAAAGTGAAAACGGCGGATTTATTTCCACTTGCGCTTCGAACGACATACAAAAATGATTAAAGAGTTCGTCTCGGGATTCTACCGCATACGTAAACATTGTAACTGTAGATAAAGATCACGTGCCTAAAATATATACGGCCATGAGCTTTATCGCATAGTAGGCGTAGATGTTTTCATTGATTCCTGGCCTTGGCTACTGTTATTAACATCGGTTTCTTGCCAACTGTTTCGGTCGCTGTTTTTCAGTGAGTAGCTGTCTTCAGCGAGTGTTCGGTCAAAATGGACATAGGACAAGCAAATGATCGTGAAAGTTCTGATGAGTCTTTTGCCACCGAGTCGAATTGATGGGTGTTTCTATAGATTGTCTCGAAAAATGGACTGTTGGTTGAAGCTGTTTGGATCGTTTGTGATCGGTCAGAAAATATTTTTATGACTCTTAAAATTTTCCTTTTCTGTCTTCCTCGGATGAGGATGCGAAAAGAGCCAGCTTAAAATTAATCCAGTTTGTGTCATTTTAGACAGTGGTGGTCGATGGGAAGCAACCCCGTTTGCATTGAAGAGTGGGAGCTCTCAAAGGCTACGACAGCTAACGTTCCGATAACGTTTGCATAACTCCCAGTAGGCAACCATTTACCGTTCTAGATGCAAAATAAATATTCGGTTCTTTGTGACATTGATCTCTAACGCCCTGAAGGGACATGACACATAGGATGCTTCTGTTGCTGCTGCTGCTGCTGCTAATAAATAATAATAATAATAATAATAATAATAATAATAATAAGAAGAAGAAGAAGAAGAAGAAGAAGAAGAAGAAACTGGTATGAACATCACCCAGACCAGGTTACAAAAATAGGACCTGTGACAATTTTATGGGACTTTACAATACACACAGACAGAAAAATAAAAGCTAATCGTCCAGACATCGTGACCAAGACCAGAAAAAATGTACTTTCTTATTGACATGACAATCCCTCTAGATTGTAATGCATCTTTGAAGATCTTTAAAAAAAAACTATCCAAATACAAGGACCTTGAAGTGGAAATCTAAAAAATGTGGCACATGAGGGCCTCAATAATTCCAGTTTTATTTGGAGCCTCCGGATTAATCGAAAAACGTTCCGATAGTCACATTGGTAGTCAATGCCTTAAAGAAATGCAAAAAAATTGTTCTCACAAGTACAGCTCATACCTTACGAAGGGCTCTATCTATGTGAAATATGTGTATTAGGTTAAAAAATGTTTAGTGAAAATGACATGATGCCATTTCTGATCTTAGGTCTCTGGTTGGAACCCGGAAGAAACTGTGCATGCAACAGAAATCAACGAAAATAATAATAATAATAATAATAATAATAATTATTATTATTACTACTACTAATAATAATAAATAATTAAACATCCCATATGTACTTCGTTTATTTCCTATACAGCATTATTATTAAATTTAAAAAATCTATTCTAAGTAGCCCAGTCTTCTTTGTTATGTGCCGTGTCCTTTCAAGACGTTGGCGGTCATTGCTCTCCACAATTTCATGTCCTTTGTAACTCTTAATAACATTTCTCTTTTTACCATCTCTCCCAAACCCAGCTGCGCCATCCATTCGCTCAAGCTCGTTGGTCAGGCCGTATTTTGCTTTTCTTCAGCTCTCTTACTTTCAATCTGAACCGTGAGAAATTTTCCAAGCCCTCTGTCATCATTCTATGCCACCAAAATTTCAACTGTCTCTTTCTGATGTTAAGCATAGGTGTCTTTTTGTTACCATTGTCTCTAGAACTTCATCGTTGCTCACATGTTCGGACCATAGCATTCTCAGTATCCTTCTGTAGAACTACATTTCTGTTACTTCAAGTCCCTTCTTCATCTGCGAGAAGATTGTACAGCTTTCGCTGCGATGTAGGAGAACAGATACTACATAACATCTCAGTACTATTTTCTTTGTTTTTAACGATATTTTCCTGTTACTTAATGCTTTGCTCAACTTTTAGAAGGCAACTTTCCTATCCCAATCCGCCTTCAGATTTCCTTGCCGCCCTTCCCGTCCTGTATTAATATGCTTCCCAGATATCTAAGTTATTGCACCTGTTTGAATTCGCTATCTTCAATCTGTAATTTGCATGCTCGGCTGTTCCGATGAGTTATGTTTTTTGAGGCTGAGATGTTTGTAAAAAGTAAAATTTTCTCACATTGTCCACTGACCTGAGATGGAACAAATACGTTGAGTCAATAGCTTCGTCCACCGCAAGGAAAGTTGGCTCCGTATGCCGCGCCAGGAAATCTTTCTCGACGGAGTCGATCCTTCAAATCTACAAATCAACCATTCGCTCTTGCATGGAGTATTGCTGCCATATATGGTCTGGAGCCCCTTCTAATTGTCTCAAGGTCCTTGATAAAATCCAAAGACGGATATGCAGTGTAATTGGCCCTGATCTGGCATCTCGTCTGCAGCCACTCTCTCACAGACGTGCCGTTGCCTCCCACTGTCTTTTTTTTACAAATATTTTCACGGTAACTGCTCCGGTGAGCTGCTTTCGCTGGTTCCCAGACTTCATGAATTTAAGCGCTCAACTAGACTGACATCTCGGTCTCACCCTTTCACTGTCGAAACTGTTAAATGTAGCCGTCTCTTCTACTCCAATAGCTTCATGTCTCGCACTTCTCGCCCGTGGAACTCCCTCCCCATTTCTTGTTTTCCTGATAACTATAATCTCCAACTATTCAAATGTAACGTCAATCGACGTCTCCAGATGCCCTGATCTATCCCCTAACCGTCTCTTCATCCTTTCCTCTATCACTCCTCTTTGTTCTCGCCCTTACTCTGAAACCCTTTGCGTGCTAGTGGCTTCCCGCCTTGCTTGGGGTTGAATGCTTAAAAAAAATTATCTTTATATCCAAATATTTTAAAAGTTACTGTATATTGGGACATTACACTAAAAAGAGAAAAAATAAACAGCAAACAGTTAAAGTAAACAATTATTGACTTTTTTTTGCAAATGGCAGATGTCAATTTTCAAATCGATCCCCTTAAGATTTGCCGTATTTCTGACATTTTGAGGTTTTAATTTTAAACCAATGTTTTTCAACCTTTTTTTTTAATCTCACGATACACTTGTACCTATAATTAAACTTCAGCAATAAATAATAGCTGGCCACTCGTATTCGAGGATACCCGTCTATTAGAGCGGCTAGCCAATCCCTATTGCAGACGCTCGCTCAGGCACATTTGTAATTGTTCAACACCCATGTTTGTTCAACCTGTGGTTTATATTGCAACTAGGCTGAGCAGACCTTAGTTACAGTTTCTGGGAGAGGGCGTGTTATTTAGCATGATCAACAATCTGACTTGTGACTTCGTGCTAGCACAGCTATCGATGGCCCCCAATTTAACTCACAAGGCTTGGGTCAACCCGTGGTATGGTTTTCAGGCACTTTCCAAAGGTGCCGCACGCAGGGACCACAAATCACCCGTAGCGAAATTCGAACCCGGGTCTCATGGTCAGAAAGCGAACGTTCTAACCACTCGGCCACGCGCCCATAAACTTCACACTTAAATAATGATGATAAAAAAATGAAGAGGGTGTTATTTCAGCATGCGGTCTACATGCTGAATGGGATCTCAGAAATTGCACCACAGATATATTCATAATAAGAAAGTATCTGTTTTATATTTTTAAATCTACATACACTCTATCTGATATTAAGTACTTTTACCCCAAAATGTAGCATACTTTAAAATTATATATTTCTTATTGACATGACAATCCATCTAGATTGTAATGTATCTTTGAAGATCTTTAAAAAAAAACTATCCAAATGCAAGGACCTTGAAGTGGAAATCTAAAAAATGTGGCACATGAGGGCCTCAATAATTCCAGTTTTATTTGGAGCCTCCGGATTAATCGAAAAACGTTCCGATAGTCACATTGGTAGTCAATGCCTTAAAGAAATGCAAAAAAATTGTTCTCACAAGTACAGCTCATACCTTACGAAGGATTCTATCTATGTGAAATATGTGTATTAGGTTAAAAAATGTTTAGTGAAAATGACATGATGCCATTTCTGATCTTAGGTCTCTGGTTGGAACCCGGAAGAAACTGTGCATGCAACAGAAATCAACGAAAATAATAATAATAATAATAATAATAATAATTATTATTATTACTACTACTAATAATAATAAATAATTAAACATCCCATATGTACTTCGTTTATTTCCTATACAGCATTATTATTAAATTTAAAAAATCTATTCTAAGTAGCCCAGTCTTCTTTGTTATGTGCCGTGTCCTTTCAAGACGTTGGCGGTCATTGCTCTCCACAATTTCATGTCCTTTGTAACTCTTAATAACATTTCTCTTTTTACCATCTCTCCCAAACCCAGCTGCGCCATCCATTCGCTCAAGCTCGTTGGTCAGGCCGTATTTTGCTTTTCTTCAGCTCTCTTACTTTCAATCTGAACCGTGAGAAATTTTCCAAGCCCTCTGTCATCATTCTATGCCACCAAAATTTCAACTGTCTCTTTCTGATGTTAAGCATAGGTGTCTTTTTGTTACCATTGTCTCTAGAACTTCATCGTTGCTCACATGTTCGGACCATAGCATTCTCAGTATCCTTCTGTAGAACTACATTTCTGTTACTTCAAGTCCCTTCTTCATCTGCGAGAAGATTGTACAGCTTTCGCTGCGATGTAGGAGAACAGATACTACATAACATCTCAGTACTATTTTCTTTGTTTTTAACGATATTTTCCTGTTACTTAATGCTTTGCTCAACTTTTAGAAGGCAACTTTCCTATCCCAATCCGCCTTCAGATTTCCTTGCCGCCCTTCCCGTCCTGTATTAATATGCTTCCCAGATATCTAAGTTATTGCACCTGTTTGAATTCGCTATCTTCAATCTGTAATTTGCATGCTCGGCTGTTCCGATGAGTTATGTTTTTTGAGGCTGAGATGTTTGTAAAAAGTAAAATTTTCTCACATTGTCCACTGACCTGAGATGGAACAAATACGTTGAGTCAATAGCTTCGTCCACCGCAAGGAAAGTTGGCTCCGTATGCCGCGCCAGGAAATCTTTCTCGACGGAGTCGATCCTTCAAATCTACAAATCAACCATTCGCTCTTGCATGGAGTATTGCTGCCATATATGGTCTGGAGCCCCTTCTAATTGTCTCAAGGTCCTTGATAAAATCCAAAGACGGATATGCAGTGTAATTGGCCCTGATCTGGCATCTCGTCTGCAGCCACTCTCTCACAGACGTGCCGTTGCCTCCCACTGTCTTTTTTTTACAAATATTTTCACGGTAACTGCTCCGGTGAGCTGCTTTCGCTGGTTCCCAGACTTCATGAATTTAAGCGCTCAACTAGACTGACATCTCGGTCTCACCCTTTCACTGTCGAAACTGTTAAATGTAGCCGTCTCTTCTACTCCAATAGCTTCATGTCTCGCACTTCTCGCCCGTGGAACTCCCTCCCCATTTCTTGTTTTCCTGATAACTATAATCTCCAACTATTCAAATGTAACGTCAATCGACGTCTCCAGATGCCCTGATCTATCCCCTAACCGTCTCTTCATCCTTTCCTCTATCACTCCTCTTTGTTCTCGCCCTTACTCTGAAACCCTTTGCGTGCTAGTGGCTTCCCGCCTTGCTTGGGGTTGAATGCTTAAAAAAAATTATCTTTATATCCAAATATTTTAAAAGTTACTGTATATTGGGACATTACACTAAAAAGAGAAAAAATAAACAGCAAACAGTTAAAGTAAACAATTATTGACTTTTTTTTGCAAATGGCAGATGTCAATTTTCAAATCGATCCCCTTAAGATTTGCCGTATTTCTGACATTTTGAGGTTTTAATTTTAAACCAATGTTTTTCAACCTTTTTTTTTAATCTCACGATACACTTGTACCTATAATTAAACTTCAGCAATAAATAATAGCTGGCCACTCGTATTCGAGGATACCCGTCTATTAGAGCGGCTAGCCAATCCCTATTGCAGACGCTCGCTCAGGCACATTTGTAATTGTTCAACACCCATGTTTGTTCAACCTGTGGTTTATATTGCAACTAGGCTGAGCAGACCTTAGTTACAGTTTCTGGGAGAGGGCGTGTTATTTAGCATGATCAACAATCTGACTTGTGACTTCGTGCTAGCACAGCTATCGATGGCCCCCAATTTAACTCACAAGGCTTGGGTCAACCCGTGGTATGGTTTTCAGGCACTTTCCAAAGGTGCCGCACGCAGGGACCACAAATCACCCGTAGCGAAATTCGAACCCGGGTCTCATGGTCAGAAAGCGAACGTTCTAACCACTCGGCCACGCGCCCATAAACTTCACACTTAAATAATGATGATAAAAAAATGAAGAGGGTGTTATTTCAGCATGCGGTCTACATGCTGAATGGGATCTCAGAAATTGCACCACAGATATATTCATAATAAGAAAGTATCTGTTTTATATTTTTAAATCTACATACACTCTATCTGATATTAAGTACTTTTACCCCAAAATGTAGCATACTTTAAAATTATATATTTCTTATTGACATGACAATCCATCTAGATTGTAATGTATCTTTGAAGATCTTTAAAAAAAAACTATCCAAATGCAAGGACCTTGAAGTGGAAATCTAAAAAATGTGGCACATGAGGGCCTCAATAATTCCAGTTTTATTTGGAGCCTCCGGATTAATCGAAAAACGTTCCGATAGTCACATTGGTAGTCAATGCCTTAAAGAAATGCAAAAAAATTGTTCTCACAAGTACAGCTCATACCTTACGAAGGGCTCTATCTATGTGAAATATGTGTATTAGGTTAAAAAATGTTTAGTGAAAATGACATGATGCCATTTCTGATCTTAGGTCTCTGGTTGGAACCCGGAAGAAACTGTGCATGCAACAGAAATCAACGAAAATAATAATAATAATCCCTTTGTATTGCGTATATTTAGGCAGATATGTGAAGTGATCTGTGACACCAAGCACCACGTTATGGAGATGAAGAAAGGATATTGTCCCGTTTCTTAATACTCCTCAAACAGCATCGCGCCAGCTCCTGCAATCCTCTGGTAGCTGAGTTGATGTTTGTGCGTTTCATTGAAGTTTTTCGTTTGGTGTGTCTAAGAGAGTGTAAAAACTGTCTCTAGTGTATTGTCCAAAGCGCTTTTGGCCACTCTGGCCATTTTCGAGGGGTTTGTTGTTAATTATTAATGTCTCTCAATGGTTGTCTTTTAAGATGCATTGTGAGATGTATATTGTATAAGAGTAGCGTTTATTCCGAGCCCCGCGAAAGAAACATGGCTGGAATTCAAGTTGACGTCTTTCTATTTAAAGAAAATATTTTCGCACACTGTTTCCGTTGTTAAATTACGTAAGATTAATACAGGCTGCCAGATGTTTTATATAGGGTGCTTCTTTCACAGAATATATAGGGCAGCAAACTTTCTTTCAAACATGTTTCAATGATATCTGTCTATATTTCTGAGATGAGGTATTATGTACATTATTTACATTATTCGGACTATTGTCCTCATCTTTGTCGCCATATTTATTACAACGTTTCGGCCGTTGTACGCTCCGGTCTTCTTCATGTGGTTAACAGGAGATAACTGATAACTGACATCCATTAAACATGGCACGTGGAATTAGAACAGTCTACCCCAGTGAGCGAAATTAAGGGTTCAGTTCGACATTCCAACCACCTAAAGAAGGCCGGAGCGTACAACGGTCGAAACATTGTAACAAATATGGCGACAAAGATGAGGACAATAGTCCGAATAATGTAAATAATATATGTTTCGAATATGGCAAAAATATGATGAATTTTTTATTGAATTTTTATAGTATTCTTAAATTTTAATCCGTTTGCTCGTGGGTGGGGAATATGGTTGTCTCAAGCGCTTTCGGCAACTCTAGCCATTTACAAGGGTTTTCTTGTTAATTGTTATTAATTTCTCTGAACGGTTGTCTTTTAAGATGCATTGTGAGATGTATATTGTATAAGATTAGCGTTTATCCCGAGCCCCGTGAAAGGAACATGGCTGGAATTTAAATTGTCGACTTTTTTCTTTTTTTAAAATAAAAACAAACTTTAGCAATATATACATGACTAAAAGCAAAATATACATATATTAAACAGCGACAATATATGACTAAAATCTGGAATGTAATAACGATACATTACGGACAATTATCCAATCTACTACGAAACCGTATGACTAATAACTGCTTGAATACTTCCTAATTCCTTGTATATATAAACTTCCGGAATTGGTGTATTTGAAAAGATGGCATAATATTCATCAACCTCAAGTTGTAATGAGTCAACATCTAAATTGATAATTACACATTAAATCGCTCAATGATTGAAAGCAAACTACCGCTTCTCCTTCCTGCCAGTCATCTGAACCGTTTCTTCATGTGATACGGACGATAAATTAAAAAAAGAACATCCTCTTTGGAAAGTGGCACGTGTCCGTGAATGTACAAATTAACCCCAAATAACGATGGCTCAGTAACCTAGTTACTTAGATTATTTTGACAGAGTTGATAGAAAGAAAAACACTTTTTTACGATAATCAGAATTTGTTGGAAAAGGCATTGCGAAATTAAGATGGTTTCCTATATTATCAAATTATCACATTTTCAAATCATTCATTTGTTAAAATTTTGAAATGCAGACGGGTCTAGGTTACGAGATTGGTAGACCTGTTAACAAACTTGGTAGATTTTGGCATGGTGTAGAAAATAACATAAAGGTTAGTTATTAAAAAAATGGAGAATATCAACTCGCAAAAATACATATTCATTCTAGAAGACATACCCCAGTATTCATAGGTGGCTATATGAAAAAACACAGCATTTATTCATAGATGATTGAGCTTTATGCTATTCAGTAAAAAATACCGGGTATAAAAAGCATTAAACTAACCAAATTTGCTCGCACGAATTCGATTGAATAAGTTTCAGCCATTTTGAACTGGAGTAAGTTTCGGCCATTTTGAATCGCAAAATGTCTACGAGAAAGGGTTGCATCGAATTTTGAATAGTGTTATTAAATAACCAAGGAGAACGATAACAGAGCCTATTCACTCGATACCTTAATGGCTATTAGCTATAAAAGTATTTAATATCAGGAGTAATGTATATCAGATCATTATATAGACTCACACTTATACTATATATTATAGACAGACATATGCTCAATTGTTATGTAGACGCTCACAACTCCTAGATTGTTTTATAAACTCTCACATATACACGATTTTTATAAAGATTCTCACATATAATCAATTGATATATAGACTCTCACATATATTCAATTGTCAGAGTCTTTCACATATCCTCGAGTGTTATAAAGACTTTTACATATATATGATTTCTATAGATTCTCACATATAATCCATTGTTATATAGACTCTCACATATATTCAATTGTCATATATAGACTTTAACATATCCTCGAGTGTTTTAAAGACTCTCACATATATATGAATTCTATAGATTCTCAAATATAATCGATTGTTATATAGATTTTCATATATATTCAGTTATAGAGAATTTCACATATCCCCGAGTGTTTCAGACTCTCACATTTGCATGAATTCTATAGAAATTCTCACGTATAATTAATAGTTATATAGACTCTCACATATATTCACTTGTCATAGAGACTTTCAAATATCCTCGAGTGCTTTACAGACTCTCACATATGATTTCTATAGATTCTCACATATAATCGATTGTGATATAGACTCTCACATATATTCAGGTGTCATAGAGATTTTCACATATCCCATATATGTATGATTTGTATAGATTCTCACATATAATTGTTTATTATATAGACTCTCGCATATATTCAATTGTCATAAAGACTTTCACATATCCTTGAGTGTTATATAGACTCCTACATATACACGATTTCTATAGAGTTTCTCACATATAATCGATTTCTATAGAGTTTCTCATATATAATCGATTCCTACATAAACTCTCACGTATATTCAATTGTTAGAACATATCTATAATGGATTCAACTTAAAACTGGTTGATAATTCTGATTACTTACTCGTTTATGTTTTATTCTCCTCAATAGGAATAGACAGGTTTGACTATCGCCCGGTTCACCGTCCTCCCCTGTCTTTTGAACAGAACAGAGTTTTGCCCTTGTTTACAAGTTAGGATTTCCGGTTCCTTCTAACGTCTACTTCAACTCTATACTTCTAACGTCTCCACTTAAACTTTGAAATTTTATTTATTATTTGTCTTTAGTTTTTCTCAATAGGGGTGGATAGGCTCGTTTATCGTCCGGTTCACACTCTTCCCCGGTTTTTAAGTAGAAGTAGAGGTTTGTTCCTTGATTTCTGGTTAGGATTGGGTTTCTGGCTCCTTTCAGAAGTCTACTTCAATACTATACTATTAACGTCTCCATCTGTACTAAAATTCTTCTTCTTCTTCTTCTTTGTGTCGATGATGGCTCTCCACAATTCCCAGTCTTTGTAGTTCTTAGTAAAATTTCCATTTCTTCTTTAAGTTTTTGGAATGCTTCCACGGACTCGCGATTTAAAGGGAATAAATCAGTCATAATTAAGAGTTTGATCTTATCCGAAACGTTGATATCCATTGGGAATAATAAGAAAACAAAGGACCCTTCGAAGGCCAGCTTTATCTTTAGGGATAGGTAATTCTTTAAGTGGTCGTAGTCGGTCAGCATCATGTTTAAATATCCCATGAGATATAGTGTAGCCAAGAAAATTAATAGAAGTGGTTAATAGGGAAGACTTTTTCTTTGAAAGTAAGATTATATAGCTTCGTTACCTTAAGAAATTTCGAGAAATTTTTATTGTCCTTCTCTTGAATCTTGCCAGCTACAACTATATTATTTGCATAAGCGTATGTTCCGTGCAAGTTATTACTCGTAATAATTTTGTCCATTATATGTTGGAAGCAAGATACTCCATTAGTGATCCCAAATGGAATACGGCAAAACTGGTATAATTTGTCATTAGCTTCCAATGCGGTTTACGACTTGTCTTCTTCTCGAATGGGAACTTGTTAATTTACGATCTTCAAATCTAAAGAAGAATAAATTTTATAATAAATTTTCTGAAGCCAGATCGTCCATTTGTGGTAGGGGGTAAGAGTCGAGTCAGTGAATCTATCAATAGTTCTACTATAATCAATAACTAATCACATTTTTTGTGCTGTTCGTTATCAACAAATAAAATTTGAGCTCGCCGAGGAGACGCGCTTTCCTCAATTATTCTATCTCTTAGCATTTTATTAACTTCAGTTTTCATAAAGTGTTTATCGAAAGTTCCAAATCACCTAGCTTTCGTCGAAATAGGTTTGCAGTTAGGATCGATATTCGAAAATAATTGAGGTATATCTACTATCGCAGATGGTAGGCTACAAGCAACTGAACTCAAAATAGGCTTTTTCCTAGGACCGCCAAATGAAGACGATACACTAGAATGCTGGTTCGTGAAGTCTTGCTCGAATAGGAAGCTAGAAGCCAGAAGAGGGTTTCACAAGGGAGAAGTGCGATAGAAGAAACAGTCAGCATAGAACGTATGGTTTCATCTAGCCATTTCTACTATAAAATGATGAGACCTAGCTGCCAATCTAGTACTACGCTTAAATTCATAAAAGCTAGATACCATAGAGGAAAGTTCATCAGAACAATTACCATGAAAGTATTTCTAGAACAAGTCACAGGGAAACTACGCTACGGAAATAGAGAATGTTACTGAAACCGAGATGACAGATCAGATGTTACTACTTGTCACATTGCAGATTCTTAGCTGCATACTTAGCGATTGATTCAATATACTCTTTCCACTTCATGTTAGCTGAAAACGTTAGCCTGAGAAGGTGTCATTATCCAGGAAGTTAGCATCAGCCATAGAAGATAAAAGGGTCTCTTTCAAACAGCAGTTTTATTGTTGAGGCATTAAAATTAACAATCTACTCATCGCCCCATTTAACAACAGATTGTATGTCATTTTTGAGAAGTGCGATACAAGATCAACTGTAAAATGATGAGACCTTGCTGCCAATCTAGTACTACACTTAAATTCATAAAGTCTAGGATCCATAGAGGAAAGTTCATCAGAATAATTACCATGAAAGTATTTCTAGAAAAGACATAGGGAAACTAAGTTAAGGCAGTGGGGAAATGGACTGAAGCGAGATGCCAGGACCAATAACATTGCAGATTCTTCTTTGGATTTTATCAAGAATCTCTAAATATATTGCAGGAGCACCAGACCATATGTGACAACAATATTTAAGGCAAGGACAAATGGAGGACTGAGAAATATGTAAGATAGAGTCTGACGAGAAAAATTGTCTGGCACAACATCGTGAGAACCAGCTTTCCTAGCTGCGGACTTAGCAATTGATTCAATATTCTCTTTCTACTTCATGTTAGCTGAAAACGTTAGTCTGAGGTTTGGCAGCAATATTCAATGCAAGAACGAACGGTATACTTATAACTCGACCCCTTGTGTGTGCGTGTAGGGAGTGTTCTTGTGGTCCTTCACTTTGTTCTAACGCTTCTGATAACGTCCTGCTCCTGGACCATCCCTTGTAATTCAAACGATATTTGATAGATAATAGAGTGGGCACGTGATCACTCGGGAAAACCATCCACCCGCTGTTACTATAATTATCCAGGCAGTAACAAAATAAAAGCGTTTACACCTATTATCAGCCTCGACAGAGGTTAATCACATGTCTGTACGCATTTGTGCGTCACAGTTCATTCCCATAATACACCAACTGTGTTTGTTTTTTAAAGTTTACTTGTTATCATCTGATGTTACTACTTGTCACAATTATCTCAAAATATAATGGATAAAGAGGAAAAGTCGAATGAATGCAACGAGACACTGTAACAGTAAAGCTATAGAAATGCTCAGGTTTATCTTATGTCACAGAAAGAAAAAAAACAAAACATTTGTGTTATCATTGTTAGCATCAAGCACGGGTGTATGTGATATTTCTTTCATCATTGGTCGAGTTATTTAAACATATTCCCCCGATTTAACTTACTACAGCATAAAGTTAAATCAGGAGACAGGAAGATTGTACTGAAGCAGGTTTCCAAATGGGGAGGGCTTGTATATCCTGAAAATAAACAGGAAGCAAGAAAGATTGTGTAGCACCAGTCTTTCAAATGCGGAGAGTCTGGCTAACTTGAAAATAAACTCGATTTAGAAAGATTGTGTAGCATCAGTTTTCCAAATTAGGAGAGCCTGCCTAACTTGAAAAATAAACTACAGTCAGAAAGCACCAGTCATTCAAATAGGGAGAACCTAAGTTGAAAATAAACTGGATTTTCCCAGAGACGAAACGTTGCAAGCCTATCGTTACTCTATCGATATTTCCTTCCAGTTCAAACATTTACATTCAAAGACCCGCCATGATATGTACAGTGGGACGCATCGAGACCCCATTCCCTTTGTATTCCATTAGTAAGAAGGAAGTTCCATCCGATTAGATCCTTTCCGAGAATCGTTATTTTGTTGATCAGATTCTAGAATACTTCCCTGATCAAAATCTTAACCCCTTCAAGTCTAAAGTTAACCGTTATCCTTCCTATATATCCTCATAAATTACGATCACACAATAACCACATTCTGTAAAGCTCTTACTTGAGTGGTTCTTGGGGTTTTTTTTATTGAAAGAACAATTAGGAAAATAAAATAATAGTTTGTTTTTTTCCTTTTTACGGCAGTTGGCCTTTTTCCGAGAAAGACAATCCTTTTTACTGCTGATACAGATACGGCTTATTATATGTGTGCGTGTGTTTATGTGTGTGTGTGTGTGTGTGTGTGTGTGTGTGTGAGTGAGAGAGAGAGTGAGAGAGAGGGGGAGAGACTTCTATAACTTGATCAGAACAAAGGGATAAAAATAGTAATGAAAAAAAAAATGTGGGTCTTTCTTTTACTTTGGTTGCGGGTAGCATACACCGTGACATTGTTATGATCAAAACAAATCGAGAAAGCAAATAAGAGAGATATAAAAGAAACAAAACAAGCCACTGGGTCGGCCGGGAAATGGAGAATGATGTGTATTGCCGTGGACAATTCTGGGTTTATCTCGAGTGGTGAGGGACAAAATGATGAAATAAATGACACTCCTTTATAAGCGTAGAATTAGCTTTAAAAAAAGGAAATGATAGTAATTTCAATCAGAAATGAATGTTCTCTTTTGGTATGCGGTCATTTGGTACGTTTTTTTAATTGTTTCTCCCCAAGCAAGACGATAATTCCACTGAGATGCAAGGGGTTACTGATAGTGAAAGAAGACGAGAAAACGTCAGTGAGGAGAAAAGACAAAGAAAAGGATTCAGGAAGACAAGATGGCGATTATATATTTATTTTCGTCATAGACCGTTTAACAAATAAACTGGGCGTCTACTAAAATAAGAGTATCCACTAAAAATAACGATTTAAGTAATAATATAAATATTGTTGTCGGCACCCGCTCGAATCTGATCATCGAGATTGTCATCCTGCCTCTCTATTCCAGTTTTCTACCCCTCCCCTCGGTGGCGATGAACGAGAGAAACGTGTATATATAACTATGAACCTAAAGAGCCAGGCAAACCTACCTAGCTTTCACCTACGCGGATCGTCATATATATATATATATATATATATATATATATATATATATATATATATATAAAAGCTTTATAAAGAGAGAAAGATTGAGTAGTGCAGAAACAGTGCGTGATAATGAAAAAGAGACAGAAAAAAGTAGAATCGTACTGACTTAAAGAAGCTGGTATGTAATCTTATACATTAGTCAGTCTTTTGACCTCTAGTCTCTTCACATTGCTTTACTTGGGGGAGAGAAAAGACGCTTTGCATGCATTTATACGAATAAGCCAACATTTTTGAGTTGACTGACTACGACCTATTGTAAAGTTATCTATCTATCTATCTATCTATCTATCTATCTATCTATCTATCTACAAACGCAGTAGTTTTTGCATCTATGTTGATCATTTACATTTGGTTTAATATCCTCATCTTTGTTTTTATTATCCCGCGCCAACTTTTAATGAAGCTTTTCTCGTTGCCTTTGGTATATCACATCGGGTCTGTACCGATGCGATAATTTATGTCTGAATTTCTGGGATGGGAAGTTAGCATTATTGTAATTCGAACTAATATCCTCATATTTGTTGTTGTTATCACAACGTTTCGAATGACGTGTAGCTCCGGTTTTCATCAGAATTGTCGTTGCAACTGGTGTTACTTCCAACAGTAGTGATGAAACCCTTCACCCACGAGAAAGTGCACTGCTCTTTCCACTTCTCTTTGCGCTCTCCTGAAACTGACTGGTGAGCCTGCTGGAACTAGCCTGGTACCTATATCTGTACAAGAATGCCAGATGGTTTGATATATGTGTCAATTTATGATGGAAATTTTTCCGATAACCTCTATTGGCATATCACATCGGGTCCGTACCGATGCGATAATTTCTGTTTGAATTTCTGGGATAAGGAGCTTTCATTATTTACATTCGAACTACTGTCCTCATCTTTGTTGTTATTATTTATTGATAATAACAATAAAGATTAGGACATTCGTCCAACTGTAAATAATGTAAATAGTAATAAATCTTTATACCAGATAATCAGACATGCGATTAGTTGAAAGTTCCTATTTAATCTTTTTTTTCTTTTGCCTGAAAATTTCCAATCCGATTTCGGATTTCATTTTTGGTGTTTTTTTCCTGCTGTTTACCGTTTTTAATATGTGTGTATGTGTGGGGGTTTGTTCTCTTTTTTAAAAAGATTTTGATATACCTCTAAAATTTTCGTATGCTAGCTATGTTAATCATTAAGTTGGGAATAGAGTTCCAAAGGAAAGAAGGAAAATAAAGGAGAAAAAAGTAAAAGAAGAGAAGGGAAGAATAGAGAAAGAAAGACGAAATGAGAGAAAAGAAGAGAGATGTAAAAGAAGTAAAAAAAGAAAGAAAGGGTGGGCCGGAAAGAAAGAAAGAAAGAAAGAAAGAAAGAAAGAAAGAAAAATAATTTAAAACAGTAGAAAATTAGATTTTACAAGTAAACGAATTTATAGACAGTAAGGAAGATTGTGTTGCACAAAGATTTGGGAGCAGGATTTATGTACTTTTAAAATCATCATCCTCTTCTTTAGCCGCAAACGTGATTTAATAACTGAGACAGGAAACAAATCACAAGTGTTTCAGCCACGAAGCACGCAAGTTAGAGAGAAAGCGAGGAGAAAATAATTTTCCTTGATAGTATTACATTTTTAACTTCTTATATGTGTGTGTGTGTGTGTGTGTACAATAGTAAAATAGAAAAATAAACCGAAAATCCTTAAAGAAATATCGTTGTTTTTTTTTTTCTTGTATATATAACATGTAGTCATAGAAATCAACATTACATAGTGACTATCAGTTTCACACCTCTAACGATTATCAGCTTATCTACAAACGCTCTATTTCCGATATTAAGCTCTCGTCCTCTATAAAAATGACAAATGTGGGCATATGTATGTATATATATATGTATGTATATATATTTTAGTGGTGACCGATTTATTATTTTATCGAGGTCCCACCCCACATTTCACCTCAAGGTCCTAGAGTCCTTGTATATCAGATCCCGTGAGCCGTCCCTTTGTAAACAGAGGGAATGCTTGCTGGGTCTGAATATTATTGGACTCTAGTCTCCTTGTAATTCATAATTTTTTTTTTTTACCCCCCATTTAATTACATTCGATAATTAAATAATTTACACGCTTTTAAATTCCCAGAATAAATACTTGATAAGTCCTGGGACGAAACCGGTCGTTCTGTTTCTTTTGTTTTTTTTAAATGCCTTCTTACTATCTGTCCCTTTCTAATATATATATATATATATATATATATATATATATATATATAGTAACAAGTGGATCGTAGTAATATAAATATTAAAACTGATCCACAAAAAGAGCTCAATGTATTTATTATTACAGAGCAAATGATAAATAAACGATAAAATCCCAAATCAGATTTTAGGGTTTATTGTATATATATATATATATATATATATATATATATATATATATATATATATATATATATATATATATATATATTGGTAAATATATCTGTTAAAATGAGATGTTAGTGTTATTTTCATTTTTGCGTAATTTAGACGGTAATTTACTCCTCGCATCCGATATATATATGCGAATGACGTGTATATATATATATATATATATATATATATATATATATATATATGTGTGTGTGTGTGTGTGTGTGTGTGTGTGTGATTCGCAGACAGTACTGTCTCCTCAGTGCGACTAGACAACCGAATGCCTCAAGTTCGGATCGAAACCCAACCGCTTTGGGGTCAGTCAGAGCTTTTACCACTGAGTCATCTTCACTCGACAGAATGAGTCAGACAAATCTAGCGTATTGTTTTTACAAACATAAACAAACGCCAAACAACCGAAGGGCTCCATTCATTTTACTGAAGAGCTTCGCATTTACGCAGGTGACCGTTGTTTTTAGAATTAGCTTGTCGTTCAGCAGTGCCCAATTAAAATTTACTTTCACGAGCTAAATTATGTCATTCGCAGACAGTACTGTTTCGTTGTGTCACAGCTATATATATATATAAAGTGGACACTGAGGTCAACACCCAGAAGCGACAGTCTGTTTCATGCTTAAACGCAATATTCAGGTCATCTCATGCTTAAACGCAATATTCAGGTCATCTCAATGCTCACTTTTATATTTACATACGCTCTGAACCTGATATTGAGCACTTTAACACATAAACATAGTATACCTTAAAACTATATATTTAATCATATATATATATATATATATATATATATATATATATATATATATATATATATATATATTGGACTCCCCCGTCGTATTCGACGTGTCAGGGTTAAGTAGCTCAGTGCGTAGGAACCGACAGCCAGACACCAGCTCATACGACCTGATTGTAGTGGTGAAGGCTTTGTGCAGAACCAGCCACACTTTTTGAAGGGCCGAATACAGAGACCCCGTGTACCACGTGCCACAAGGTCCCCAAACGACCCTCCGCAGGTTTTGAATCCAGAGTTGTCTTCGCCTAGACTAGTTCCCATCCAAGGCTATAGAACCCAGTCGGTTCTGCTATTTAACTATGGATTTGATATATATATATATAAGTGAACATTGAAGTCAACACTAAGTGTTGACCTCAATGTTCACATTTACACATGCTCTGATATTGAGCACTTTATCCCATAAATATAGCACACCTTAAGAGTATATTTCTTCATATATATATATATATATATATATATATATATATATATATATATATATATATATATATTATATATATATATATTATATATATATGTATAGATAGATAGATACAAGGAATTAATGGACTCTACTTTCAATTTTTTATTAGTCCAAACAATATTTTAAATAGTTACACGTATCTGTGTAGACGCCCTGTTTTTTTTTTGTTGTTTTTGTTGGGGGGAGGGGGGTTTACAGTGAGAATTACATCTTCTAGAGACTTAATAAAGAGAATGTGGCCAGGCGGTTTGAAGCGTTTTTTTCCCCTAAAAGTGAAAGAGCACTTTTATTAAATCACTCGAGTACACATGCCGGTAGAAAAAAATGAAAGCCAGATATGTCGTCTACCCATACACATGTATTCACTAAAAGTAACGATTAGAGTGTGTGTATATATATATATATATATATCTTTAAGTGGTAAGTATAATCCAAATAAGTCTTTTTAATATAAAATATTAAAAAGATAGATCTATCAAGAGAGCTGGATCTATCAAAATACAGAGCAATATTATTTATATTCAAGATAAAACTCAGTACATCATTAAAGAGCTATATATATACATATACATACGTATGTGTGTGTGTGTGTGCGTGTGTGTGTGTAAGTAAGTAAGTAAAGATTGTCACTTAGCTGATTGATGTTAACCTTCTGGAGCCTGACTCCAGAGATATATTAATCTCTATTTTTGTATCCTGTCACGGCTCTTCACTACTTCCTAACTCCCATACCTTTATATAACGTTTGTCTCTTTAACATCCACACTTTCACTGCTCTGTCATTCATTTACATTTTTGAATTAAGAGAATGCAATTTAAAATCAGTTTTAAACTTTATGTAAATTTATCTAAACGTCCCGGTTTATTAATAAATGTCATTTAAATGTTAATTATATTTTTACGATTTGTAATTATTTCATTTTTATTCATTTATTTATTTTTTACAGTTGTGTTGTGTTTTTTAATCATTTCGCCCCAAGCAATGCAGAAAAAAAACCCACCAACAACAAACACTATGACGCACGGAGTTACGAGTTGAATCAGTTTTATACGGGATAGAATTAAACTTGAAGTATAAAAAAAAAAAAAAAAAAAAAAAAATCAATAAACGCTACCACTAAGTTGAAATATTATTAATAAGAAAAAGATGGGGTCTGTCTTTTTGTGCTGATAAAAATAAACTAAAAGTGTATAGTTTAACTACATACGTTTATTTTTAAAATACAGACAAATAAATGGAAATACTAAAAAATATTTTCCGCTTGTGTTTGGGTGTTACGCTATATACACGAGATATTGTGCCAGGGCGGTTGGTGGTATTTTAAACACTAATGCATTTATCAGGAGCAGTAGTAGTGGTGGTCATAGTGTGACTACATATCTGTCGCACACAGTCCGGGACTGTCACACCTGTAACATCTACAACAAGAAACGGCTTCGTTTGTCCGATTAACCCGGCCTTTTTTTTTTCCTTCGGTCTTTTCTCTACGTAATTGTTAAAAAAGAAAAAAAAACAAACATTTTTTTTCATCATGGCTACTACTTTTGAAACCAAGGACAATTTAACTAAGATGTCAGTTATCAACGAAAGTGCTCCCTCAGAAGAACCAAAAAAATCGAAGATTAAAAAACGTGAAACTTGGACGCGAAAAATAGACTTTCTGTTGGCCTGTATCGGGTTTTCTGTGGGCCTTGGAAACGTGTGGCGTTTTCCATTTCTGTGTTACAAAAATGGAGGAGGTAAGTTTAAAATTAATTCAATTTAATAAATATATTTTCTTTTCTTTTCCTCTGGTCGTAATTTGATAATTAATATTTTTTTTTAAAGACTGTTTATTCCAACATTTTAACGCTTCATTAATAAATAAAAGGAAAAGATATGTTTATGTTTTAGTTTTAATCAATTTATCCGGCGTCTCATCGTTAAAGAATAATTGAGGAAACAATAACTTGATTTAATGAATGGCAAGTATATTTATATAACCCATTAAAAGAAAAAAAAGGAAAGAAAAAAAACACTTAATTTTATGTAGGGTCTGTTTTAAATCTACATAATTGTTCAGATTAAACTTTCTTTTATTTAAGAAAAAAATACTAATAGACAAATTGAAACTTGCTTGCTATAACAGTCGTTTAATAAGAAACACTTAAGACATTTCATGAGGATATTAAAATATTGGGTTTTCGTTTTAAATTTGAAGATATGTCTATTATTTTGGATTCTACTTAACTTAAATAGACTGGTCCACTCATAAAAAGTAGAGGAAAACATCGGGTAAGCTAATTTTTGTCGATTAGCTTTCGTTGGGGCTCCCTTAGGCTACGATATTTGTCCGAATCAGAAAGTGGTTTGATCTTTTTAGATGCGTCCTGTTTATAATATCGATACAGTGTTAAATCGCACCCCCCCTGTTTTTATTGTTATTGACCTAAAGCAGTCATTCAGTAGGAAGCAGTGAAAAGATCCAGAGGTGAGGGTGGGAGTGGCATATCTGAACCATAACACACACACACACACACACACACACACACACACACACACACACACGCACGCACACTGTACCTGAAGTGTATTTTTGACTTTCATAAAGTGAAGCTCTGGGTTAAACACTAAGGTTGACTAGGTTCTCGTGCCTAGAAGTCGCAGCCAGTTTTGGAGAATGAATTGAAAAGCCAGCCTGAAGAGGATTGGGTTCCGTCAGGCTATCTTGCCTTAGACACACCACATTTGATGCTCTTATGACTCCAAAGATTTATTTACTTCAACCACGCCACTGGTACACTAGCATATATATATATATATATATATATATATATATATAATCATTGAAAACGACTGACAAGGTGCTTTTATTTAATTTTTTATACAATTTCTCATGCGATCTAATATTTTTTTTTCTTTCCGGATGATAAATTATATAAAAACTGTCCTTTTTATGTTCTTTTTATCCGAGCGCTTTCGGCTATACATTTAGCCATTTTCAAGGATTATATTCTAACTGTTAAAATAAATAGTTTGTTATATGTATGTTTTATAAAATGATTTCATTTTTTTTTTTTTTTTTTTTTTTTTTTTTTTTGTTTCAAAACACGGGCAAGTTCCATGTTCAAAGT
Organism: Acanthosepion lycidas; assembly: GCA_963932145.1. Taxonomy (NCBI): domain Eukaryota; kingdom Metazoa; phylum Mollusca; class Cephalopoda; order Sepiida; family Sepiidae; genus Acanthosepion; species Acanthosepion lycidas. The sequence continues at coordinate 20,519,050 of OZ010574.1, read as the reverse complement.
TAATATTATTAACTGTTGGTTTGTTTGTTTTTATTAATAATGCTTCCATTATTTTTAGCCTTTTTTGCATGTAGGTGATGCTATTATATTAGTGTAGCAAACTATTTCTTATTTTAACAGTTAAAATATAATCCTTTAAAATGGCTAAATGTATAGCCGAAAGCGCTCGGATAAAAAGAACATTCGGACAGTTTTTATATAATTTATCACCCGAAAAGAAAAAAACTATTAGATCGCATGAGAAATTGTATAAAAAAGCTAAATAAAAGCACCTTGTCTGTCGTTTTCAATGAAATGCGCATGAATGAAGGATTGCTGCCTAAATACACAATATATATATATATATATATATATATATATATATATATATATATATATGTGTGTGGATGTAAATGTACGAGTAAGCTTTTGTATGTGTGTGTGTTAAATAACAGAGCTGTTAAAAATATACATAATACTCTACATCGGCTGCACAACTCTGCGTTTTATTCTGATACAATAAACAATTATGAGAAATACTAAGATATTTATTTGCCACACAATAATACTTGCACCAAGAAAATCCAGTCAAAGGTTGACTATACATTGTTTGGGGTGGGTTTTTTTTTTTTTTTTTTTTTTTTTTGTTTTTGTTTTTTACGCAAGGGGGTAGCAACGTCCAAAAGTTTGGGATCCACTTGCCTAAGGTGTTTTGCACGCGAAAATAGTTCCTTTACTTTAGGCGGGTTACAAAAAATTTCTCTTAACAAATAAACGGATGTATGCATTTGTTTTACTTTTAAAGTAAAGAACGATACGTTACATAAATTATATATCCGTTTGTTTCTCATTTAAGATAAATCAACTTCAAATGTGTATGTATGTGCTTTAGAAATCAGATTCTTTACTAAAGTGAAAATTCAGAAATTCGAAAAAGCTCAGTTTTTTTTTTTTTTTTAATTGCACATATCAATGATGTTAGCACATTTTCAAGCTTGACATTTGTAAATAACAGCTAAGTGACACAGCCTAAAGTCGATAACTCTTAAAAGCCAGGGTTCGATTAGACACTGTCGGCATTATAAAAAAGGACCCTTCTTCTAAAATGATGATATAAGTGAATACTTTTTTTTTTTTTTACAGCTCTGTTATTTAAAACTGAGCATTTAACATTTTATTTATATATATATATATGTGCTAGTGTACCCGTGGCGTCGTTGAGGTTAAAATAAGTAAATAAATCTTTGGAGTCATAGGAGCACCACATGTGGTGTGTCTAAGGCAAGATAGCGTGACGGACCCAGTCCTCTTCGGGCTGTGTTGTTTTTTTTTTTTTTTTCTCATAAATTTCGCGCTCTAAAGAATGCAGTCTACAAAAATTACTCCTTAAAAAAAAAAATTACCTATATATTCTTGAGTGAACTAGTTCATTTAAGTAGTGACAATTTGTCCCAGGTGTGCAAACAATATTTAGACAGAGGGTTAAAGATTGTAAAATTTAATAATTTTCACATTGCCGTTAAACCCACTTTAAAATTTGACCTTGTGTCACATTCGGTAGTGACGTGGGGGCGCTGAAAAATCCTCTTTAATAATTTTTACCTGAATTAGGTGGACGGAATCGAGTTTATTAATCGGCGAATAAAAGTTTAAAATTTAAAACAAAACCATAGTCAACGCAAAAGAATAAAAATAAATTTAGTTTTATCACATTCGGGGAGTTGTATCAGAAAAATTAAATAATGAAAAAAATAATTTTAATTTGTTTTAATTTGTTTTTCTGTGGATTTGTTTATTTTATTATTGTTGTCTGCAGCGGACTAAAATTAGAAATCTTCCCCTAGAAGGAATACACACACACTGTGTGTATGTATATAATTTATTCGTAAATTATTACATAAATATCATATAAAATTACTACAAAAATAGCCATTTTGATTCAACACTTCTGGTTTGATACCATCACTTGATAAAATACCATTGTTGAAACAAAATGGCTATTTTTGTAGTGATTTTATGTTATAATTTTCTAATAAATTATATTTGCTCTACTCGGTATTAAGCACTTTTTAAGAATAGTATTACACCAATGCTATGCTTGTGTGTGTATATATATATATATATATATTAAAATAATCCTAAGGAGCCTGGCAAACCTACCTAGGTTTCACCTAAACGGATATATATATATATATATATATATATATATATATATATATATATATATATTCTATAAAAAGGGAATTGCTCCTATAAATATTTATTTTACTTATTAATGTTAATGTGTGTGCGACTAGGGAAGAGAAATCATCGTGCAGAGTTCATTTAGTTCACTTTCACACAAATACCCTCGGGTAAAAGGTAAAAATTCAATCTTTACCCTCATCTCATGCTATGGGTTGATTAGGTACTCGTGCTCTGAGGCAGCAACCAGTTTTGGAGAAGGAAAATCCTGATTTCAAAACCAGCCTGAAGACACATGGGTTCTGTCAGGTTATCTTGCCTTAGACACACTACATGTGGTGCTCCTATGACTCCAATGATTTTACTTATTTTAAGCAGAACGATAAAGCGGACGTAGTAAAAAGACTCCGAAGATCATTTCTAGTTTCATAGAATCATGACAATAATCATCAATCAAACAATTTTACTAATTATCAATGTGTATTTCTTGTCTCACCTGTAGTAGGAAAGCATGTAAATTAACGTAAGTTAGTAAATTTATGAGTGATCTCTTCCCTTACTCGTTTTAATATATACAAATAATTTATCTGTATTTAGTCAAGATAAGTTCTCGTGCAAAATGAACAGTTTAATTAATTTGTTCCTTTACTCCTACGTTTGATAGATTGCAGTCTTATTTGTTTAAGCCTTTCATGTGAGACACTCAGATACCTTTGTCTATTAAGTGATCGACTTGCTTCAATTTGATCATGAATTAGGCTTTGCTCCTCCATTGCTAATCTTTTTTTCCGGGAGATATTTCCAATTCACTGTTATATTAAACGCATAATATTTCTAAGAAGAAAAGTTATTGAGCAAAAAGCGATTTATATAATACCAGGAGTAATCAATGAACCATAGATGTCATTCATCGTTTAAAGGGAACTGATCAATTAAACTATTCATTGGCCTCTAGTTTAGTTGTGAATTCTTTATCTCTGCTTTATTGAATGTCAATACACTTGTTAGTTTTGATTAATTGCATCTATCTATGAAAACTTTCTAACAATTGCAGTCATTTTTTACGTCGTTGGTACACTAGTCTATCCTATAAAATAAAAAAACCGATTCTCTGTCCGGTACACATTGTATGCATGCGTCTCTGCATATGTAATGTGTATGCGTATGTCTGTCCCTACACACAAGCCGCGGCCCTCTGGTGGCGGGTCACCGGTGGGCCTCTAGCAGTCCGCTAGTGGTAACATTGCCGAGACGAACAATCCGGCGGCCCGACAGCGAGCCACCAGCAGCAAACGCTAGTGGCATGCAACCCAGTGGCAGATTGGTAGCTTGCGTGTAGTAGGAACGTTGGGGGTGAATGACTTATAGGCGTTTGTGCCATTTAATGTACACACATACAATTTGAATAAGTTTGAAATAAGATATTGAAATAATGCATTCCCTTCCCACTCGGTCTAGACAAGCCCTACCGCTACACGCAAACCACCAATCTGCGTTTATCGCTGGTGGCCCGCTGTCGGCAATTTTACCACTGGCGGACCGCTTGAGGTCCACCGGTGGCCTGCCGGTTGCTGGCACCAGAGGACGCATTTTTGGGGGTTATCATTGAATTCGAATAAACCTGTGCACAGGAAAACTTACACGATTTGAATGACATCGAACTGGGTATCTATATCGCGAAGTCTATTTTCCCTATCTTCCTGGCAACAACCCCGGAGTAATAGAAAAAGAGTATTAACTGAAATTTGCGTACCCTTTAAAAACTTTTTTTTTTATCTGTATAAAAACTGAATATATTTTTCTTAGGAATGTATTTTAAATGGTCAAGCAATTTACATTCGAAATATGATCCCCTTGCAGTCAGCAAAGCGACAGGAACCCTATTAGTATCCTTAATTTTAGACTACATTGAAACTTTAAAACCCTTTGTGTGTGATGGGGAAATAAACTATTCATGTTATAGTGATTTTCCAAGCGTAGCTTAGATGTGGCACAAGGCCGAAAGTATGGGGCACCCAGTGAGGATCGAACTTACTACTGATTCGTAATTGTTCTAGCGAGACAAGCTTGCTAACCATTACACCGCCTCGGGGTGCCCAAACTATATCTGTTGTTATGTCTGTACAGGTTGAGAGTACTAAATTAAGTACAAGATGTTCTTTAACATGACTAACAAAGAAACACGATTCAATGACTTGTTTCTTTTCTTTATAAATATCTTTTTAAGCGTATCAAATGAGGTGTGGAATACATAAAACTCAAACGGCCTGAGATCTGATTTACTGTGAGCGTATCTTTGTTTCGGGTACAAACAAGTTTTACTTCTGTGACGTTTGTGGACAAAATGAGTCACAACTCCACCCTTCCCTACTTGAACAACTACGGGTATTTATTTATTTATTTATTTAATTTTCGTAACTGTCCCCACATTCCTGATTACAATATTTCGCTACTCTCTTCATTTTTTTTTTTTTTTTTTTTTTTTTTTTTTTTTAAATCTCAGCCATAACCGTTCATCTCGTGATTATTTATTTACTTTTTTATTCGGACTCTCGATCTCTAGACCAATGGACTGTAATTTCACTGTTAAAGAAAAAAAAAGGGACCTCCACTCTCACGCGTTTACTCACTAAATTTATAATTGGGAGAAATCTTGTCCGTTGAAAAGTAACCTTTACTTGATAAAAAATATATACTTCTGGCTCTCTCTCTCTCTCTCTATCGTGTCTGTGTGTGTCTCAGTCATTCTGTGTGTGTGTGTCTCAGTCATTCTGTGTGTCTGTGTGTGTGTGTGTCTCAGTCATTCTGTGTGTGTGTGTCTCAGTCATTCTGTGTGTGTGTGTGTCTCAGTCATTCTGTGTGTGTGTGTCTCGGTCATTCTGTGTGTGTGTGTCTCAGTCATTCTGTGTGTGTGTGTGTCTCGGTCATTCTGTGTGTGTGTGTGTCTCGGTCATTCTGTGTGTGTGTGTGTCTCGGTCATTCTGTGTGTGTGTGTGTCTCGGTCATTCTCTGTGTGTGTGTGTCTCGGTCATTCTCTGTGTGTGTGTGTCTCGGTCATTCTCTGTGTGTGTGTGTCTCAGTCATTCTCTGTGTGTGTGTGTCTCAGTCATTCTCTGTGTGTGTGTGTCTCAGTCATTCTCTGTGTGTGTGTGTCTCAGTCATTCTCTGTGTGTGTGTGTCTCAGTCATTCTCTGTGTGTGTGTGTCTCAGTCATTCTCTGTGTGTGTGAGAGTCAGTCATTCTGAGTGTATCAGTCTATATGTGTGCGTCAGTCTGTGTACGTATGGAGAGAGATAAGAAAGCGAAATACACATATCCGAGACAAAACAAATATACACACACATCTATCTATCTATCTATCTATCTATCTATCTATCTATCTATCTATCTATCTATCTATCTATCTATCTATCTATCTATCTAATGTGTAAATTTCTTTTCATTTTTCGGAAGTAAAGTCTGATGATCCTGAGCCCTGTTAAAGGGGTTATGTTGAAATAATTTATTACATGGAACCTTAACGTGGTCTGTTTTTATTCAAACATATCTGCTCTGAATTTTACATTGAGCTCTCCGGGTATCATCCCCCTCGGGTCTACCCATACGGATTACCTAAATTTGCACAAACTATATATATATATTTAATAGAAACCGACCACTTTAAGGTTCCATGTAATAAATTATTTCACCACAGCCCTTTTAAAAGGACTGCGGGTCATCAGACTTTACTTCCAAACAAAAAATGAAAAGAAAATTTACGAAAAGTGGTATGTTTTTATTTAAATTATTTGCTCTGGATTTACATTGAGCTCTCTGGATTTTATCCTCCTTAGGTTTACCCATACGGATTACCTAGTTTTTCATAAACTATATATATATATATAGTAAGAATAAAAGCTAAACTTTTTAAAATAAACTGATGGTTCAATGCTAAAATCGACAGAGCCTAATACCAAAATCCGTCTGTTGGTCTTAATAATATGTTGAGATTCTTGGCAAAATTCAAAGAATAGTCGATAATATTAATGAACTCGAAATGACATCTCAATTTAAGTCGCTATCCCACCGCTATGACGTAACTTTCCTCTGATTTTTTTTTTTTTTTTTTTTTTTTTTTTTTTAATAATTATTTTCATAGCAGTTGTTTTAATGAACTCTCCTCTTTGGTACTTCGGCCACATGTATTTAAGTGTACTTCTAGATTGGCAATTAGTTCTCGTCGTTTTACAGTAGAAATAGCTAGATGTAACCGTAAGTTCTATTCTAAGAGATTCTTTTCTCACCTGTGGAACTATCTTCCGTTTACTTTTTACTTGCCTGTCACCTACAATCTTAAAAATTAAATACAACTTCAATCGCCATGTCCTTTCTCCTTGGATCTGTTCTTTTATTGTCCTTTTTCTTCAGTAAAGTATTTTTTAATTCTATTTCGCTCCCAGTAACCCCTTGCGTCTTGGTGGCATTATCGCTTTACCTGGGGTGAAATGGTTAACTAACACATACACACTTACACACGTGTTTGTGTGCAAAAATTTCAGATAGAGTATATCTGTATATAAAGGAAAATATAAATAAAGACAAAAGGAATACCTTTCTTAGTCGACGCGTTTTTATGAAGGCAAATGTGCCTTGATAAAGTCCCTCAGGGGAAGAAACATATGAGTTAAGTTTTCCTTATTTACGAAATAGATTTAAAAATTCAAGAGATTTTTTTAAAATTTAGCTGTTTATACGGTATTTTTAAATGGACACTCATATTTGAATAGATGCTCTACTTTTATTTATTTATTAAACAGTATAATTTATTTGTTTACATCTACTGGCCAGAATATTCGAGAAATTTAGTTAAAAAAAATATACGTCCTCCGGCAGGATTTTTAATGACTGGTTAAATTTTATTGCAAATACAATATTTGAATTCTTGTCTGTAGAAATGACTCTCTCTTTTCTTTAGTTACTCAGTTAAGTGAGCGTGCAAAGACTGGAGCAGTGAGGCATTAAGACGAGAAGAGAGTAATAAATACTTTCAAGAACATGTCCAGACAAACAAGTCCGCTTGTTTACGTGTGAGAAGACTAGAAGGAAATATCAGTGATACACGCTTAGGCGATCATGTTTCTTTCGATACACGATTAACGAGGCAGATTTTTTTCCCGCAGTAGGTTGCCATTTCTTTCTGCGGTAGACCAGTTGTCATCCAAGGCTATAGAACCCGGTCTGTCCGGCTATAGATAGATCAGTCAGTCAGTTATGTGCCATGCGTGATACACACTTAGGCGGTCATGTATCTTTCGATACATGACTGACGAGGCAGATATTTGTCCCGCAGTAGCTTGCCATTTCTTTCTGCGGTAGACTAGTTGCTATCCAAGGCTATAGAACCTGGTCTGTCCTGCTATTGACACCTAGCTGGAGGGAGAAGAGGATTCATACCTTTCCCAAGGGTATTAACACGTAAATGAATATCAGTCAGTTATGTACCATACGTATACACGGTTAGGCGATCTTTCGATATATTTTTGCGATAGTAGGATATTAAATTTAGCGTTTCTAATGATTTTCTGCATACTGAATATTGATTTATTATCCTTATGTTCCACTTAAGTATTTAGGATGCTCTTTTGAATTTGAAATTTAGAAATAAATCAAAAAGAAGTGTCCGAAATACAATATAATTTCTTTCAAATATTTTTCATAAGTAGCACTTGAAATATACGAGAAGTTACTGTACCTCCGGTTCGACCAAGAAGCTCATGTGCCGATTAAGGAGTGAAAACAATAAAACTGGAAATAAGACAGAAGCTAACGATTGGCATTGCATTTACATTTCTGAGCATAAAAGCTGGTTGGGAAGCAAGAAGCTGGAAGAGTTCCACAAGCAAGAAGTACATGAGAAGAATCTGTTAGCACAGAACTTTCGGTTACTTCTAGCCATTTCAACTGTAAAATGAGACCTAGCCGCCAATCTAGCACAGTGCTTAAATTCATAAAGTCAAGGTATCAGAGAGGAAAATTCTATTTATTTTGAAAATAGAAAAATGTGGCATAAGGCCAAAGAAGATGATAGAAGGCTGGTCTTCAATCTGTTTTATCTTGAACTTAGCTAGCTACAATAACTGACCCAAGCATACCGTAGTATTCCTTACTCCAAAACAACATTCTTATTGAATGTTCTTACTACAGCCACCATAATACATAATGCCATAACGCAAAGTTTATCAAAACAATTACGATTTATAGAATATGCACGGGGAAGTTACGGCGGTGGGTATTTAGCTGAAGCCGAGATAACCAGGCCAAAACAAATAACAAAGTGGTGATACCGAGAATTTATCAGCAGTCTTTATAATTCCACGTTTTGTAGAACTCTCTTCAGGCTTCTTGCTTCCCAGTCAACTTTGATCTTCAAAAATGTAAGTCCAATGTGAATCATTATCTTCGATCTTCTTAATTCATCTTCTTTTATTGTTCTCTCTCATTAATAGTAGTTTTGTCACATAATCTAACACTCAGTAATCCCTTATGCTTTAGTGACGTTATTTCTTGCTTTGGGTAAAGTGGTTAAAAAAAAAGTATTAAATAAGTCACAGAATTTTCTAAAAGTAGAATAATTAAAATTAAAAAAGTAACTTTAAAATAATCTTTTGTTTTAAAAAAGAAAAAAAAAATCAACCTTACCTTAGATTTTCGAATGTCATTTATCGGGAATAAAAGGTAATAGCATCCGATATGCAATATGATTTTTTTTTTTTCATTTTTAAATGTAATCCAAATTAGTCCCATAACCAGATATGGTCGTAGGATCAGCACCCTCCACATGTCTGGGTGGTAAGCCGGAGAGTTATTAATTCATGCGTGATGTGTCTTGTGCAACTGCACCCACTGGGATCCATCCATTATCAGGTCAGGTTGAAGTGTAAAAAGACAAATAATAATTTGATATTATTATTATTTTTTTTTTTTTTTTTTTTTTTTTTTTAAGAAAACGGCACAGCCTTACTTCAATTTAGATGGGATGATATCTCCATCCCCTAAGAATCTCCACCAAAGCTGAAAGAAATAACCCCACGTTTTAGTTGTGGGTTTTGATTGATCCGATTTTTTAAAGCTCATCACTCCCTTTGCAGGTTATTTAAAGCCAGAAAATATTTTTAGATTGTAAATTTTTTTTTTTTTTTTTTTTTTTTTTTTTTGAGCTATTGATTTAGTGTTACAGGTCTTACTAATTAACTGGGAGGAGAAGAGATGGAATCGTATCTTTTCCAAAGGTATTTTTGCATAAGTGAATTTACCGAACGCAACAGGAATTGGAACTCTACTCGTCGATTAACAATTCTGAGCCATTATTCATTACACCACCTGCACCTCCAAGCTTACAGCATCTGGCATTCTTTTCTTTCAACATTTCTTCTTCTTTTTTTTTTTTTTTTTCTTTTTTTGGTCAGGAAGAATTCTATGTTCGTTCCAATTTTGGTTTTGAAGTCACTGTTTTTGTAATATTTTTTGTTAGTACTCCAAATGACTTCTGTACAATAAACACTGAATTACATTCCGGGGTCTCAGTACATGAGGTTAGTTTAAAAAAATTAAGGCAAGGTAGGTAATTCAAAAAAAAAAAAAAATGTATACTAAGCAATACATTGATTCAGCATTTTTTTCTGTAACCTTAAACTGTTGGCTGGTATGTAATGAGTGTGACATGAAAGTTCTGTAAAGATTCTCTCTTATTATCCTTCGAGTGTAGCATAAGCTTGTATGGTTACCTAAGAAGGTATGTATCCTACCCACCACGGTGACTTGTGTGTGTTGCTATTTGCTCGATTAAATCAACGGTTTAATCGACACTTCCCAACGTAGCTTAATCTGTCAAAAAGCCTTTTTCTAAGTTCAATGTAATGGAAACTAATCAGTAAACCTTGTCATTTGTAAACTTGTCTCCAAGGCAACAACAACAAAAAATGGATAGGTTTAGGAACACGGCCATTCAATACACAGATTTTTTTTTTATTGTTAAATTATTGTCAGATTTTATAAGGATTAAACATACGAGGAACCGCTCAGAATTTGAGCTCTAGTTTCCTGGTGTCAAAAGGAAACAAGTACAAAAATTAAGTATCTTTTCCTTTAGTATCTGTCTATATTTCTGAGATGAGGTATTATGTACACTATTTACATTATTCGGACTATTGTCCTCATCTTTGTCGTCATATTTATTACAACGTTTCGACTGTTGTACGCTCCGGTCTTCTTCAGGTGGTTGGAATGTTGTTAGTTAGATTCAGTGACAGAACCCAAAGAGTGTGAGTTCAATACCTGGTTAAGGCGGTGGAGAACCTGAAAAGGGGAATTAACAGGAAATAACTGATAACTGACATCCATTAGACATAGAACTAGAACAGTCTACCCCAGTGAGCGAAATAAAGAGTTCAGTTCGACATTCTAACCACCTGAAGAAGGCCGGAGCGTACAATGGCCGAAACGTTGTAATAAATATGGTGACAAAGATGAGGACAATAGTCCGAATAATGTAAATAGTGTATCTTTTCTTTTTTATTTCTTTCTAATGTTCACTACTACAGAAGGTAGCGAAGGAAAGCGAGAAGAAAGGACTAAGTATAAATTAGATGAAGACAGAATGCATGGTTATCAGCAAATGGATGAGCACAAAATGGAAATTACAGTTTGGGGATATTAAAATCAAATCAGAAGAGAAATTGAAATATCTGGGATATGTTCTAACAGAGGACAGAAAGTGCGACACTGAAATCCGAAAGCATATATGGATGGCCAAAGAGCATTGCAAAAGCTAAGCAGAGTATTAAGAGACAGGCAAATTTCGTTAGAAACAAAGAAAAGAGTGCTGAACTCTTAAGTGACATCTTTTCTCCTGTATGGCAGCGAATGCTGGACAATCTTCCCAAAGATTAAGAAAATTAAAGCAACAGAAATGTTGTTCTACAGAAAGATGCTGAGGATAACACGGACCTAACATGTGATCAACAACGAGGTTTTGGGGAGAATAGAAACAAAAAGGAAAGTTATACTTAACATCAGGAAGAGGCAGTTGAAATTTTGGGGACGCGTAGTGATGAAGGAGGGCTTGGAAAATCTGATACTCACAGGACCGATTGAGGGAAAGAGGGACAGAGGAAAGCAGCGCGAAACATACTTGATGGGCTTGAGCAAATGGATGGCAAAACAGGGTTTGGGAGAAATAACGAAAAGGCAAAACTTATTAAGAGCTACAAGGGACAGGAAGATGTGGATGGCCATAATCACCTACGCCCTGATGGACATGGCATATAAAAGAATGTTCACCCAATACAGGGCCCAAGAACCACTCAGTGTAGAGGGCTACTGTGTGGTATTAGCATAAGAAAGTGCAAGAAATGATGGTCTTAGGAGCTAGATAGTAAGACAACACTTAACTCTACACTTGAAGAGGTCAAGATTTAATTAGTGAATAACATTTCAGGGTGCAGACGAAGACGTTAGAAGTATAGAGTTGGGGTAGGCTTTAGGGGGAATCGAGAACCCAATCCTAACCAGGAAACAAAAGAATCTTCTACTCCATTAAAAAAAAAAAAAAAAAAGATCGGGGAGGAGTGTGAACGGGACGATTAGTGGAATTATCTATTCCTCTGGGAAGTTTTTTTTTTTTTATAAACAGAGGATGGAAATTGTGACCTAGAAATACGAAGGCAAATTGGAATAGTAAAAGAAGCCTACAAGAAGCTAAGCAAAGTATTAAGAAATGGGAAAATTTTCATTAGAAACAGCGAAAAAGAGCACTGAGTTATTTGATCAGTCGTTCTGTATAGTAGTGAATGCTAGACAATTTCCTCACAGATGTAAAGAATGATTGTGGCAATAGAGATTTGGGTTCTACAGAAGGATACTGAGAATACTATGGACGTAGAATGTGACCAACGAGGAAGTTTTAAGCAAATTGAAAACAAAAAAAAAAGATACTTATCCTTAGAATTAGAAATAGTCGAAATTTCCGAAACGCATAAGAATTGGAGAATTTGACACACGCAGGACGTATTGAAGGCAAAATCAGGAGCGGGAAAAGGCGATTAACCTTACCTAACAAGTCTGTCTAAATAGATGGCAGAACAGGGCGTGGGACGGATAAGTAAAAAGATAAACACTACTAAGAACTACAAAAGATAGGAAGTGGGGGAGAACCATGATTGTGCACGCCCTGAAAGAGACACTGCACATAGAAGTAAGCACATACTATCCAAATGAACGTTAGATATCTCCTGTTCGGTGACTGAGACAACTGTCTGTTTTGAAAATAAGCATTGGAAAACAGGCTTTGACCTGGATTCTAACGCCGACTTTGAAAGTAAAGGCGAGAAATCGGTATTAAGCTTGGTTGTATAAGCAGGCTAGCTTGGACTGTTAACAATAAAACGTAGAAGATTGTACTGTGCTAAACCTCTGGAGAGGGAAAGGCTGCTTGGAAAATTAGCACTTTACCCGACCTCAATTCCTGACCAGTATGAAACCATCTAGCCCACAAATACGTACACGTTTATTTATGTGTATGCTTTTTTCCCCCTTACTCTCAGGGTAAATAATAGACACTTGTTGATATAGTCATCAGATAGACTTCCTTCCCATAAGACTTCTGCAGTAAATGGGACGATTTCTGTTGAAGGTGAATTAATTAATTAGAATTCTCAGGCCTTCGGACAGCAGCTGTTACAGGACGACAGCTAATTTGTATATCGTGGACTTTCTAGTCGCGGACGACAGACCAGGGCTCAGTAAAATAAAGAGGCGTTCAACTTTTATGAACGCACATCTGTCTCCCGGGGCTTGCAGGTGTTTTGCAAACTTTTAGACAGAGGAAACATGTGGTTGAGCCATTTCGCTAGAGTGGTCGAGGATTAATTGCCACATGTTTATACAAGTGGATAGCAAGTCCTGCTTTACTGTGTTCACCAAAGCCACAGTGGCAGGTAAGGCGATCATTGAGAGGAGCAGTGTGCTGCTGACTTGGTTTAATATTTGCACGCACTTGATCACGATATTCAAGTCAGCCTCGCTCAAGTCATTGTATAGATGAGAATCAGGGCAGGTGCCAGCTTCTTCGCTCTGGGAATTTGTTTTCCCAGGAAGAAAAGGAGGACGCTGCATCGCTTCAGACTGAGTTATATATAAGCAGGAAAAACTTTTTTCACACACACACACACACACACACACACACTAGGTTGGTGCAAAAATAATGACGTAATAATGTCATTTTTGACGTATTATTTAACGTCAAAAAACGACATTGTTACGTCATTATTTTTGCACCAACCTAATATATATAAATTCATATACGTTTCATTAAATAATATAGACAAGTGTTGTCTATTTATTTTATGTAATTTTTTTCGTAACTTCTGATAAGTTTAATAACATTATCGTTGAAAGAAGAAAGAAATTCACAATAGTGATCCATATTTTTTAATACAATCTAAGCTTTCGGCTTAAGCCATTATCAAAGATGTCAATTACTACATATATATATACGTTTTGGGGTATTAGGTCTAGTCTATTTTATTTCATTTCTTTTTTGTTCTAACGAAAAGAATTTTCCACTTAGATTTCCTCAAAGCTGTTCTGATATATAAATATATACATTTTCTTATCTATATATATCTATCTATCTATATATCTATATATCTATATATATATCTATATATCTATATATATATCTATATATCTATATATATATCTATATATCTATATATATATCTATATATCTATATATATATCTATATATCTATATATATATCTATATATCACTATCTATCTATCACTATCTATCTATCACTATCTATCTATCACTATCTATCTATCACTATCTATCTATCACTATCTATCTATCTATCTATCTCTATCTATCTCTATCTATCTCTATCTATCTATCTCTATCTATCTCTATCTATCTATCTCTATCTATCTCTATCTATCTATCTCTATCTATCTATCTCTATCTATCTCTATCTATCTCTATCTATCTCTATCTATCTATCTCTATCTCTATCTATCTCTATCTATCTCTATCTATCTATCTCTATCTATCTCTATCTATCTCTATCTATCTATCTCTATCTATCTATCTCTATCTATCTCTATCTATCTATCTCTATCTATCTCTATCTATCTATCTCTATGTATATATATCTATCTATCTATCTCTATGTATATATATCTATCTATCTATCTCTATGTATATCTATCTATCTCTATGTATATCTATCTATCTCTATGTATATCTATCTATCTCTATGTATATATATCTATCTATATATAATGTACCGACTGTAACAGCAAAATTGTCCAAATCATGTAACTGAATGGGATTTTCCATCCCACAAAATGTTTAATAACTAAAAAAAACACTAAACTAATTGAGTTTCTTTTTTTTTTTTCCGGGTTTTTAGATAAGACATTTAGCCATCTTGACACTGTCGTAAGTATAACTGAAAACCCTTTAGTTTATTCAGCTAGAAAGGGAACAGGTTAAAATCATTTTTCTCAACCCCACTCTCTTCCCAACTGGGCAATGGTGAGACGAAAACGATCATTCAGGCCTTAAGAAATGGTACTAACATTCATACTCTGACTTCAAGAACCATCAAGAGTGCGGTTAATAAGTTTTAAAAAAGAGGTCACAGGAGGGAGAAAAACGGGATCAGGAGGTCGCAACAGCAAAAGTGATCAACATTTCAACTTGGAGCTAAATACATACATAAGAGGACAACAAAAATAGAGACGTAATCCGAACCAAATGCTATGAGAAATGTGTTATTGTTTTGGAACGTGCGGTCGCAACGCTGAGTTTGAATTTTAAATTTTAATGTTGTGTGTTTTTGTACAAATATAGTAATAAGAGAATTCTTTTGTACTGGTAGGTTTTCCGTCAATGTGGCATTAACTATATTGTTCAATAATTACCGAGAAGTAAAAAACACGAACAAATCTATTTCCACACATGAGGATGTCTGTAGGAACAGACGAAAGCTTGTAAAAACTAAAGACCCTATGAAACTGGAATTTATAAACAGGGATCATATCATATCATTCATATACAGGTTCGGGGTTAGTGTATCTTATTGAAATTGTTTGTGAAGATGTATTCTCGCCATTTAAATCATTAACCTCGATATTTGTTTTTTGTATGAATCATTCATGCAATTATAATATATATATATATATATATATATGAGATACTCACCCTTAGGCTATCAGCGCACACGTCAGGGGAAGGGAATCTTTAACGCATTATATACGAGATATAAGCATTACCGGCTTATTATTATGCTTAATATATATATATATATATATATATATGAGGGGTGAGCTACAGCATCTCAGTTCTTAGAATCGAACGTCAAGACTACCCACAGATGTGATTTGAACTAATCACACTTTTCAGAAGAACCGAATACAGATACCTAGTACCCACAGTGTTCCGCAAGGCCCTCAACCGACCCTCCTCGGGTTTTGAATTCGGAGTTGTCCTCGAAGACAGGGGCTCTTGAACCAGTCTTGCCTATTATTTAACTTTTAATCCTTCCCATAGCTAGGGTAAGATGAAGAGATGGATTCATCTCTTTCCTAATCGCATTTATAAATGCAACGAACTCGACTGGAACTCGAACTTGACTCTCTGAATTCTCATTCCAAGCCGCTATACATTAAACCACTGCCATATATTTATTTGTTAAAATATATAAGCATACACGAAATAAAACTGCAATATAACCCTAGACAATATCAGTTTTGCGAGTTGCAAGTTTATATCTAGATGTTGTAATAACTGAGGGAGAAGGTCATTTTTATTCCCGTTGAAATTTATGCCGTTTTGGGTAATATGTAGATAAGTCACAATAATAAAGATCATGTGTCATATTTGTCTTCCTGAGCTGGCAAATAAATATCTGTAGTTGTAATTCTGTGTGATTTACCCATTAATCTCGTTTTCTCCATGGCAAGGCATTGACCTTACTCCGTACAATGGATATATTTACAATTACCTACCTTTTTTTTTTTTTTTTTTTTTTTACGTCACGTCAACAACTCAACAGGTTATTTAACGTCAAAAAGATTTTTAGAATAGGTTCGTATGAATAAAATATGTGTTTTTTTTTTTTTTTTTTTTTTTTTTTGTAAGAAATCAGTTGGTAGATCAGGCTTCATTGGCATATTTTTGTAAAGAGTGTTTTTATCGATAGTCAAATGTATTCCTGGAAATATTTTTTTTTCCAAAAATGTGTCGCTGGTGGTATTTTATTATAAAAAATCTATTTTTATATTTTCATAGTGTTTGGACCCACATTTTGAGGGTTAACTATTTGTCCATAGCTGGGACCCTAATCGGTGCTACTACCTGTGTTTTTTATATATCTGTTCATTGACTAGTACTTTTCTGATTTGAAATAGAATCGATATTCATAATATTGAAATATAATGTTTGTTTTTCAATAGGTGACGTTTCAACACGTCGTTTCGTTTCAGACGTGGGTGGAATTTATAAAATATATACATATTCTGAAAGCTGATATTTCCAGGTGTTTGTCTATACGATTTGTGCATGGATTGCGTATTTGATTTTTTTCTTTATTTCTGCATTTTCCTTATTTTATTTCTACTTAGGAAAAAACACTATACAAACAGCAAAAACGATATGTGCCGTTTATGTAGATTGTGCCATAGCTAAGTACATTCAACCTAGGTTCAGAATTGAAAATTTTGATCTGGAAAACAGAACGTTTCGGCAGTTCCTTAGTCGTTTATGATGATCTAATTGAAGTACCTGATCTTAAAAATCCAGGTCACGCGGAACGGGGCAACTTGGAGGTACTCAACATATCACGTATGAACTTTGCAAAGCATTTAAAAATACTTAAAGATGGCGTAGTACATATGTGATTAAATAAATATATCTAAAAATATTTAGATATTGTCTTTTGAAATTCACTTTAAAAACTACAACACTATGAACTTTTGTTCTGACCCAGTACAATCTAGGAGGCAGTTGGCAACCTCTTCTTACAGAGGATTGCTGGTGTATCGAGTTTGATCTTTACTGTGTAAGTCGCTTCTGTGTTTGTTTTAAGCTAATTAGATATGGAAGTTGTTTGCGTATTTGGTTTTCAATTACTTTCCGTGGGGGCTTGTGTCAGACGAGGTTAAATTAAATAAAATAAAAATCACAACGAATTTGTCAAAAGGCTGGATTCGGGTACTCTTGTCTGTACTTTTATCACTTTGTTCATTTTGTCGGTAATGCTTGAATTCCTGGCGAGCCTTTCAATCGGTGTCAAGTCTCTTTAGGGCCTGGACGATCATGGTTCTGCGCAACTGCTTAGGCTTTGTTTCTCTCGGCAATATTTGCTCCTTTACGACTTTGTCAATGTAGTACTTCATATATTTGCTCAAACTTCTTTTGCTTTCGTTGTGCCCTGTGAGTGTTGAATTCTCCGAGACTTCTTTCATTTTGCAATGGCTTCATTCTTAGTGTGTTTTTTTTTCTTTTGTGGGGGAAATTTGTATGTTTTCTCCGGTATGGTTGGTCCTGATGTAATTGTTCAGGCCTACAATTATGGAGGATTATTTATTTAATTTATTTTATTTTTTCAAGCGTCCTCTGCATAGCCATACCTATGACTGGTTTTCTATAATAGTTACTATTTTGTACGCTCCGTGAAAAGTTTGTTTCTTCTTGCCTTGTGTCAAAACTTTTATCTTGGTGGGTGGGGAGTAAGCTAGCAAGTTATCTTTATCATACCCCAATTGCCAGCATCACTACTCCTCGGACCGGGATAAGTGTGTAGTATCTGTTGTTCTAATTTTAGATGGGAGAAGTTTCTCGGTCCCGGAGATTCTAATTCTGCAACGGCACCTTTCTTATTGCACTCAGAGGTAGGGTCGGTGTAATATCAATGTCAGCGAGACACTGGTTGCAGGGACTGGGCAGTTTCTGTCCTTGGCGCATATGTACGCGTATGAGCACACTTTGTAATAGAAAATAGGTATTGTGTCACCTACGTCCTTAGTGCGTAGGTCAGGTAAATTAAATCCCTATTCATGGGCTTTGTAAAACTTGTGAACGGTTTATTTTCAGTGTTTACCGCGAGTAAACGAATAACTCTGATAAACTGTCTACTGTATTTACATTGTAAAAATTACTAAAAAAAAAATTTTTTTTGCCTGACCTTCCGTTCGGTTCCCGAATAGTGATTTTTCCAAGCGTAGCTTAGATGTGGCACAAGGCCGAAAGTAAGGGGCACCCAGTGAGGATCGTACTCGCTACTCATTCGTAAATTGTTTTAGCGAGACAAGCTTGCTAACCATCACACCACCTCGAGGTACCCCTATGATTTTCTAAGCTTAGCTTAGATATGGCACAAGGCCGAAAGTAGGGGGCACCTAGTGAGGATCGAACTCATTTTTCAGTCGTAATTGTTCTAGCGAGACAAGCTTGCTAACCATTACACCATATCGAGGTACCCCGTTAGGTTCCCGAATAAATCATCCTTTGTTGAAATTAGTACTTTTTTTTTCTTTCTTTCTGTAGAATAGATTAGTACCAACTTGACCTCTGCTTGTCGTTCACCTGTTCTCGGTAGTTTCATTTGATCGCATGTTTGAAAAGAAGTGGTTGAGTTGTTCGTATTCTAAATGGGTTATCTAGTGAGTTCACGCTATTTTATTATTGCGATAAAACATTAACCTGAAAACTCGCGTTAAGACTGTAAATAGAGGATATTGCAGTATAGTGTATCTATGTATATGTCTGAGATGGGGTGTTATGATTATTTACATTATTCGGACTGTTATCCTCATTTTCATTGTCATGTTAACGTTTCGGTGGTTGTACGCACCGGCCTTCAAGGTCACATGTGGATAGAGGCGTTGTGACTAAACCCAAAGAGTTGTGAGTTCAATACCAGGCTACAGCAGTGATGAACCAAAAATCCTTGAAGAAATTAAAGCGACATGACTGAGACACTCGGAAGAAGCACGGCACATAGAACTAGAACAATCTACCCCGGTGTGCGAAATAAAGGGTTCGGTTCGAAATTACACTCAACTGAAGAAGGCCGGAGCGTACAACGGCCGAAACGTTGTGAATATGACAATGAAGATGAGGATAACCGCCCGAATAATGTAAATAATTTAAACAATGTAGAGTAGCAATAAAACTTGTGGAGCGGCGGTGGGGGGAGGTCCTAAAATAACGCCTGTTCTTTAATTACAACAAATTTAATAGAAACACACAAAATGTATCGAAATGAAAATAGTCAACAGATTCCTAACATAATATGGTATTGCGTATTTTAATGAACCCAAGTATACCTGCCAGAAGTGGGACTGGTATACCTGCATCGCTCCAGCAAGTACCCAACACATCCTCTTATCCTTTAACTGTACAAGAGCCAGATCGAGCCGAAAGGGGAGTACTGCTGCCATATGTGGTCAGTTTTGCACAGTCTTCACTTTCCAGTCTCGATAGTCTAAAGGCGTCTCCGCCTCCTTGCGGGTGATGAATTTTTATTCACCCTACAAAATATTTTCTACAGACGAAACATCGAAAAGCCTCCCGCTGCTCTACTGCTATTTCCTTGGCAAGTGTTCAGACGACATGTAAATGATAAATATTGCATTGTATTAGTTCTAGCTGAGACAAAGACAGGAAGTGGGGTGAAAAGAAAGAAAGGAAGTGGGGGGGAAAGGAAATGAGGAGGGGAAAAAGGTTAATATAGCAATAATGAAAAACAAATTAAACCTGAGCTCGTCATTGGTTAAAATAAACACCAGCATGAAAACATCTGAATTTGCTGATTGGTAGAAAATATCCCATAAAAAAAAACATTCAGTCAGTTACGTACCATACGTGATAAACGCTTAGACGATCATGTATCTTTCGATACATGACTGACGAAGCAGATTTTTTTCCCGCAGTAGGTTGCCATTTTTTTCTGCCAGTTGCCATCCAAAACTATAAAACTCGGTCTGTCGTGCTATTTACTCATAGCTGGGGCGGTGAAGATGATTCATACCTTTCTCAAGCACGTAAGTAATGGATTCGACTGGAATTCGAACTCTGCTCGCCGATTCCTCAATCCGAGTCGCTATCCATTACTCCACGGAGGCCATATGGAGGACTTGATACAGAATCCTACCCAGGATTGCAATAGTTCATGGCTGGATCCGATGGGAGAGGATGTCTGTTGTCCAGAAGGCCCGAAACTTTCGATGACCCGATGAGACAATATTGAGGATGCATTCTGGGGAGAGCTTACTACGTATTGCTCAAACAATTCTAATAGATTTTAGAATGTTGTAACTATAAAATTATTCTCGCAAATAAACAATCTACTAAATATACATTGTTCAATATCTTTTTTACAAATTTTCAGTAACAAAGAAATGTATAAATTCACTTTCATATGTTTACTTTTTATTACAATTCTAATCATTGCTTTTGAAAACAAAAATCGTCGAGAAGTGAAGGAGGTTGAAATAATAGCAATGTCAATGGAAAAAAAAAACGTACATTTGACATACGGCACAATGGTCCAATTTTGCCGAAAAACATTCCATATTGACTTATCTAGTCGATGTAACATCCTCGTCGACTTTTGCATTCTATTTTTAATCAGTATATAATGAATTTGATATGTCACTTATATCTCCAGTATTTGAGGCTAATAGGACAGTAAATTAAGGCTATGAGTAACCATATATTTACCTACTTTTGGTTTGTTCAGTTAAAGCAGAAGGTTTGGTCTACCTTGGCAAGAGTGTCATCTATATATCTATTTATCCTCATTGGGTTTACCCATACGATTATCTAGTTTTTCATAAACTAAATCTCTCTCTCTCTCTCTCATATATATATATATATATATATATATATAGGTATGTCCACTAGGTCACGTAAAAAAGCGGCATATCACGATAAAAAATGACTCATAAATCAACGAAAACAAAGTTTTGTTTAAATATGTTGTTATTTAATTGAAAGCTAAAGCATTAAATTTATTATTTACACTAAGTAAAATATTCTGAAGTCTTTTAGATAGAAATTATATAGATTGGAATGTCAAATATATGCTCGATTTTTGTTTAATTTTCTTAAAAGCGGACATTTTCTTAAATTTTAAGAAATTTGTAAACAAACAAAATTTTGAATTTAAACTTCTTCCTAAAATAAATTTATATATTTTTGACACGTTATTTGAATAAAATTAGAAAATTTAAAGTTAAAATAATCTGATATGAAACAAACAGTACTTACTTATAGCTTAAAAAATTTGTATCCAAACATTTCTTAACGATGTGTCTGAAATTTTTGCATGTCTTTCATCGATTTCGCAATTGACGAGGCGATGACAGACAGCTATGGATGATCAAAATTGACAAATTTTTAAATTAGGCGAACGCCGTTTTTCGTTTGTAACTAGTACTTTTTAAATATTAACATTTTTATTCAGCAATTATGTACTATTTTTTTAATTTTTTTATTTCATACTTTCTTAATTAGACAATTTTTTAAATCATTACATAATTGTTTAAACTTTTCTTATTAATTAGATAATTGTATATAAACTTTTCTTATTCAAACTTTTTCATTAGATAATAATTTTTTAACTTTTTTTTTTTTTAGATAATTGTTTGAAGTTTTTATTAGATACTAATTCTTTATTGTTTTAATTATATAATTGTTTAAATTTTTTAAATGCATAATTCTTTAAACTTTTTTATTATTTAGGTAATTCTTTAAACTTTTTTTATTATTTAGGTAATTCTTTAAACTTTTTTTATTATTTAGGTAATTCTTTAAACTTTTTTTATTATTTAGGTAATTCTTTAAACCTTTTTTTATTATTTAGGTAATTCTTTAAACTTTTTTTTTATTATTCACGTAATTCTTTAAACTTTTTTTATTATTCACGTAATTCTTTAAACTTTTTTTATTATTCAGGTTCAGGTAATGTTATTGTCTTGGTTTCCGTTTCTCTTACTTTCTCAATCTTATGTTAAATTAATTAATAAGAAAAAAATTATTTCAATGAAATATTATCCAAAATAAAAGAAAATACTTTAAAGAAAAATATTTAATAAAAAGTAATTAAAAATAATTACAACTTTTAAAATTTGAAAAGAATTTCTGCAAACACGTTAACGATGTGGATCTGAACTGGACAGAGAAGAGAAATAACTGCGGTGCCAGACGACACAAATCACGTGACATTTTTATGTCGCGTATACATTTTCATACATAGAAATTATGAACGTTTTTCAATAAAAATTTATTTTTAAAATTATTTTAAAATTATTTCTGCATAAACGAGTGTTATGTGCTTTTCAAAGTTCGATTCGTAAATTTACATTTTCATTACCGTTATCATTACATTGCGTGCACGATTGAAATAAATAATTTTAAACGATTTTTGAAGTATTAAGACGTTAATGAATAAATTTTTAAAATCTGGAAAAAATTTGCAAAAAATACATTATTCATCGAAAAATTTTTATTTCTTCACAAAATAATGTCCTTAGTATAACGTATCTACAAAAACAGGTGGAAGCTTTTCTAATTAATTAAATTAGATACTTTTTACATTTTTTTTTTTTTACAATTCAAATCTGATTTTCTATAAAGTAGCAAATGTTTGACAAAAAAAAATTGGTGATTTACTTTCTACAATGATTCCTGTTTATAACTAATAAAAAAAATCCCGGGAACTCTGATTTAATTTCTCGAAATTTCATGAAAATATGTAAGTGGGTGGAAACATGTTAAAAAAAAAATGTCTTTTTAACAAGATTTTCTGAAAAAAAATTTTTTTTAAATAATTTCATTCATTTCTGAATAAGTCCTGAAAGTTACATTAAAATCCAACAATTATTTGATTTTTGCAAGAATTTCCTAATTAACGTGTGTTTTCCTCGGGGAAAAGCGCAAAATAAAACAAACCTTTTTTTAGTCTTATCGCGCAGTCGTAAAAAAAAACATAATTTTTAACCAAAATTTTCTACGTGTTAGAAAGGAGTAAAAAATTTCAAAAAATATTTAAAAAATACTTTGGTCTTTCCTCTTTCATAACAACATAAACATATTGAGACAAAACTTTGTTTTCGTTGATTTATGAGTCATTTTTTATCGTGATAGGCCGCTTTTTTACGTGACCTAGTGGAGGTACCTATATATATATATATATATATATATATGAGAGAGATAGATGAAATATGAAAATATAGAAACGTTTTTATTGTCTTTCGATCCGTTTTCAATCACATCATATATTAGACTGAGTCCATAAACAGTTTGCGTTTTTGTTTATCAACTACAATTACATTTTATTCAATTGTATATTCACTGTTGTTTTCAATAACTTGTTGCCACTTATCGGGTAGCTCTCCGCTAGATTTGATGCGAAAAAGGTTTTTTCTTAAATCTATTTTTCATTAGTTTGCCTCACCCCATCAAAGCATTTTACAACGACTGAAAAAAAAAACAAACAAAAAAAAACCGTAATAATCGGTCAGGGAAAATTGCACGTAGGGTAGAACAGACCAACCGTGTTCCAAATCTATTCCCGAGTTGTTCTTTCTGTATTCGGCCCTGGATTGAAATGGAAAAGAACATCAGTTTTCTTAATGACGGAGGCGGGCGCATTTCGACCAAATATTTTATGGACAGCAATAAAACAGTAAATGCACAATAATAAATGGTCATTTATTATTTCATTGCGTTTTAAAAACCTTAACTGAACAATATCCTGAGGATCCTGGCAAACACACATTAGTTTTGCTCCATGCGGCTCAGCTTTGGGTATCGGTTTTTAAACGACTCCTCTTGTAGCGAACTTTGTCGTATGTAACCCATTTTTCATCACACATAATTATTTCCTATTTTGTCTGTGTGTGTGTGTGTGTGTGTGTGTGTAATATATAACACTAATAATAAATATACATTTTGTTTCTCGCTGTTTGGTACAATTGAGTTTCCTGAACGGGGCAATCAACAGGCACGGATTGAAAACTCAATGTTATATATACTAGCTGCATGGCCCGGCGTTGCCTGTGCTTGATTCAAAAATCGTACGACTCGTACAGCAATCGTTATCACTTGACTTAAAATATTTTTGCCCTTCCTTGCCTCTATACTAAACATTAAATCTGTTACGAAAAAAGAACTAAACAAAATGAACACAAAACGATCAGCTTTAAAAAAGGACTCGTAACTGGAAAAACCGAATGAAAAAAGAATGTTAACAACAAATACTTTTTCACACCTAACCTAGTTCTGCGGAATCAGAACCAACGTTGAGTTTAAGCAAGCGAATGAGCCAATTGGAGTAAAGTGCCATGCAGATTTAAATTTTTCCCACTTGTGACGAATGTAGCTATCGATTTTTTTTTTTTTTTTGCATGCTAGCATGTTAGTTAACATTTGTGCCAGTCAGCTGTTGGCTCTCACGCTGGCCAATAGAATCTTCCTGACTATTCGTGGCAGCCAGCTATAGGCTCTCACTCTGTCCAGTAGAAAATGGCCGCAAACTACATGAAAACTGCCGTAGAAGCATGAAAAAATCGATTATTTCCACTATCGATGGGAGTTGGGAAATGCAAAGTCGGTCTTGGCCTTTCCGTTAACTTGGAGCACGTATATGTAAATTTTGGTGCAAATCCGTCGAAAATTGCGGCCGTGCATTCGTTACACACAAATCCTGCTTTATATATATATATATATATATATATATATATATATATATATATATATATAAGCGATAATGTTGTGTATTTACGCAAGAACCCTTTTCTAAAATTTGAAAATGATTAGATGCGTTTGTTGAGCATTTTATTCCATTTTTCTTATGTGCGACCATATATTCTTTGTGGGGCTTAATGTGTATAAAAATTGTTCAAATGATTGGTCACTCAAAGTACTTCCGTTTCACTTATTAGCCATTTTAATGATTTGGGTTGTGTTTTTAAAGATATGTGGACACAGATTACATTATCTCAGTGTTTGTGGGTGATATCCATTAAGGATTGTTTTATTTATGATTAGAGCCTCTATTTTTAGACGTTTTCGACAGCGTGTCTTCTGTCCGTGCTTTCCATATCAAAATTGATATGTTTATATATGCCATTCCTTTCTTATGAATATTTGTATATCTCTGCTTGTTCAGTGTGTTTCCCAGAATTTCATTCTCCAACGTAGCTCCGTGTCGATGTCTTCAATTTTTTTATTTTCATTGTAGCGACTATTTGTTCATGCACCCGATTGATCTTTACTAGGTGTTGTGTATCCTAATATTTCAGTCCTGTTTTACTATATATTTTTAAATAATGCCACACTTTCTTGTGGTCCCTGCGAAGTGAGATGTCCCCCTCTCAAAAATAAATAAATAAAAATAAAATAATGATAGCTACACTGAAAAATATGTAAGTTTTTTTTTTTTTTTTTTTTTTTTTTTTTTTTTTTTCAACGTTTTAATATTACAGTCGTGTGTACTTATTTCAATTCTGTTTCAATTCAAACATAATACAGTGAAATTTTCATTTAATAACTACGTGTCCTTTTAAAGACCTTGATCCTTGTGTGTATGTGACATAAATTATCCTGGAATTAATGCTGAACTTAGTGGAAGAAAATACAAAACTGAAGCAAACCAAAAAAAATAATAATAAGCAAAGGTGCCAAACTGTTTTTGTGTGTAATTTGCTTTGAATACGTTTACTTTGCCGTTATTATATCGAGGCAAAAAAAATCTTAATAATTTTCAAGCTAGAATTCACCCAATCTTTTATGTGCCGTGCCCCTTCGGGATGTAGGCGATCATGGCTCTTCACATCTTCCTGTCACTTGTAGCTCTTAATAAGTTTTGTCTTCTGTTATTTCTCCCAAACCCTGTTCTGTCATCCATTTGCTCAAGCCCATCAAGTATGTTACACGCTGCTCTCTTATGTTCCTCTTTTTCTCAATTTGTCCTGTGAGTCTTCTTTTATCTGCCGTATCCCTTCAGGATGTAGGCGATCATGGCCCTTCACATATTCCTGTCCCTTGTAGCTGTTCTGCCATTCACTCAACCTCATTAAATGTTACGTACTGCTTTCTTATGCCCCACTTTCCCTCAATTTGTCCTGTGAGTCCAATACAAAGCTAGATATGAATGATATGAAGTGATATGAATGAAAGAAGAAATTGTAGTAAGTGTAGATTATTAGTATAAGGAAGATAGACAAGGATTGACCAATGACTTGAATAGGTTAAGATTACATCAAAGTTTAAAAGTAACTAAGCCACAAGCACTGTTAGTAGTAACACGAAACGAAGATTTTAAAACTACCAACCAGCAGTTTCAAAACAGTTTAATTGCTGGTAATTCGTTTTAGGTAAATCTAGACTGCATTTCACAAATAAATCTGAACGCAGCTTTATTCGTTCTCACAACCAAGGCGATAAAGCCACTAAGACGCCAGGGGTTACGGAGTGTGAAAGAATGAGATGTTAGTGAAAAAAATGGACGATAAAAGAAAATGATTCAGGAAGGCAGAAGATGCTGATTGACACGCACGGAAAGCTATAGAACCACTAAAACACAAGGGGTTACAGATAATGAAAGAAAAACTCTATTGAGAAAAAAGAATTAAGTTAGCCGTGACAGCCATAGGACGTAGGCAGGATTTTCTATACTGTTTAGCCCACAAAATGATTTTTTTAAACAAGAGGCAAAAGAAAGTACCAGAAATGTGTTACCGTTCGACAGAGGCCAGCGGCAAGTTAAATTTAAAACGTTAGCCATCATTGCTCTCCATGATTTCCTGTCCTTTATAGCTCTTAATAACTAGTCTTTTTAGTATTTAGTTCATATAGGAATAATGATTTCGTTTGTCGAACATTATACAATGAAAGTTTCAGCTCAAAATCTTTATACTTAGTTCATGGGTGAATAATAATGTTTAGAATATTGCTGCCACGTATGGTACGGTGCCCCGGCTATTTACCTTGAGCAAGTATCAGCAATATTATTGGTCCTGATCTGGCGGCTCGGCTTCAGTCACTTTCCCACTGCCCTCTCTGTGTCTTTTCTATAAATACTTTCATGCTAATTGTTTGGATGAGATCTTCGCTATGGTACCTAAACATTTTGAATTTAATTAGTGCTAGATTAGCAACAAGTTCCCATCGGTTTACAGATGAATTGGCTAGATGCAACCGTAAGTTCTATGCTAACATCTTCGCTAATGTACCTAGAGTTTTTTTTTTTCTATTTAAGCGTAGTACTAGACTATCGTCGCGATCTCATGAGCTGGCTAGATGTAGCTGTAAATTCTATGCTAACAGGTTCTTCTCTCGCACTTCTCGCTTGTGGAACTCCTTTCCGGCTCCATGCTTTCCACCCAACTTTGCATTTAGATTTTTTCTAATGTCAATCGCTATCTACAATCCACCTGTTCTCTTTCTGCTCGTCATTAATGTTTCTGTTCCTAATTCTTCCACACTCTGTAACCGCTTGCGTTTTAGTGGCATTACGTCCTAAAAAAAAGTGATCGTTAATATTTTAGTCAACGGTTCACACAAAGCCTTTGTAGTCCGATCATAAAGCTTCAAAATTTCATCAGTAGATTGTCCACGAGGTATGTGGTCTAACGAATCAGATTAAACCGATTCTGTCATGAGGTCAATATCAGGGGCGGAAAAGTTAATTGGAAGATACAGAATAGCAGCACAAAAGGGAAATATTTATTTTTCCCGCACTTCTCGCTTGTGGAACTCCTTTCCGGCTCCATGCTTTTCACCCAACTTTGCGTTTACATTTTTGCAGATTAATATCAATCGCTATTTACTGTCCACCTAATTACTTTCTTCTCTTTTTGCATATTAATGTTTCTGTTTCTAATTCTTCCACACCCTGTCACCCATTGTGTTTTAACAGCATTACTGCCTTGCTTGGGGTAATTCCAAAAAAAAAAAAAAAAAAAAATTTCAGCCAATGTCCGGCTGCAAATTTATGAGCTCACCGAATGCGTGTTATTTTTAAAAATTCATTCATTAATCAAAATTTAACCGATAGTAAAAAAAATTTACCTGTCTAATCTTGCGACACCGAAAAGAATTGGACAGCATAATATATAGGTAATATTAGGCTGTTTAATATAAGCAACTTTGTGATGACTATTTGCTTTTCTTCACTACAGAATTGTTGCTACACAGGTAGTTCTGAAATAGTGAAATTTACACTAAATATCCAGACATAGTGTACAGGTAAGTTGTCATGTCTCAGACTCCAATGTAAGCAAAATATGGATATTCAGATAAGCAACGATATACAAGACATTTGCTACTCTGTACAACTGATTTAAGAATTTTTTCTATATTATCTCTGTCCTTGTCTCGTGAAACTACAATGAAAATTTACATCAACTGCATAGGAATAATGTATTGATAAGTTTAAATCATTTCAATCCAAGCAAGGTGATAATATCACTAAGACGAAAGGGGGCTACTGAGAATGAAAGAGAATATTTTATGATGAGAAAGGAGAATAAAAGAACATCTTAAGAAGACATGATTGCCGTTCCATTTAAATTTTTGAAGATTGTAGGTGACAGGGAAGCAAGGAACCGGAAGTTTCACAGGTAAGAATTGCGAGAAAAGAAGCTATTAGAATAGAACTTCCGGTTACATCTAGCTGTTTCAACAGTGAACCGATAAGACCTATTTGCCAATCTAGTAATAGGCTTAAATTCATGCAACCGAGTTATCAAGGAGAAGAGCGATATTTATTTCTGCTATGTACAGAAATGTGGCACAAGGCCAAAACGGGGGTAAAAGGACAGTCTTCTTCTGTCTTAACGTTAAACTTAGCCAGCCACAAACACTGACCCAAACATACCACAATATTCCTTACACCAAAACAACACATTTCCTTTTTTACTACATTCACCATAATACCTCATTGTCTCTATGAAAGTCCTTACTAAACCCCCATATGTATGATTCATTGTCTGTGGTGGGAGTGGAATTAAACAACAATTTAAAAAACTAACCGCAATGATTATTTTCAATATAAATACAAATTTATTTACAAGGAAGAGAGCTTGTTCAAACAATTGCTGTGAAAATATTTATAGAAAAGACAACAGGAAGCCACGTCACGACGTTTTATAAAACTGACTGAAGTCGAGATACCAAGTCAGGGCATATAACATTACATACTCTTTGGGTTTTTCGTCGAGATATATAGCAGAAGTACCAGACCAGATGTGGCAGTAATATTCAATGCACGGACGAATAGTAGAGTTAGAAATTGGCAAGATGGATACTGAAAAGAAAAATTATCAGGCACGATACAGTGAACCAACTTTCCTAGCATCAAACCTGGGAATAGATTCAATATAATCGTCCCACTTCATGTCAGTAGAAAACGTGAGACCGAAAAGGTGCAATGAATCGCTATTCTGTAGGTTAGCATCGGACATACTAATAGAAGATAAAAATAGCCAACTCTCATTGTAACATGGTCTCATATATATAAATACATGTTGCCCAGTAACAAAAAAAGCGGCAAATTTATTATCACTGTTTAATCTTTCTTCAGTTTGTTTTTGTGTTTTGTTTTTGTTTTTTGTTTATTGTTTGTTTTTTGTTTTTTGTTTTTTTACGGCATATCAACCTCAATGGGTTATTTAATGCCAACAAGATTTTTATTGCTGGTAAGAATCTTTTACAAAGTATTTCTGATACTTAAACCCATTTTTACACTTTCATAGTGTTTTGACCCCAGTTTGGAGTTAACAATTTGTCCATAGCTGGGACCTTAACAGGTGCTACCACCCCGGGTCAGGGGTGAACCTAGGGACACCAGCAATTAAGAGGTGGTTCCACGCTCCTCAAAACCTCCTAATCAGAAGCCTTGCTGTTGGATGTAGTTTATCGTCTTACCCAGGATGGAGTTGACTTTGAATAACCTTGAATAAATTTATTGAATATTTATGACCTTGAATAATCATTCAACTCTCGCATAATTACTTAACTCTAATTATTTTTTTTTATGATTAATTAATTGCTGCTCGATCTTGTTACTCGTCATTTAAAGGTTATTTGCAGACAACTTTCGTCTTTCGTTCTGTCCTTCTCGGAATGGCTAAACAATTCATTGATTTTGAGCGTCAAGTTATGAAGAACGCCCGACGTGGGGATTGACGAAATGTGCAGAAATTCATTCTGAATCTTTTTTTTTTTTTTTTTTTTTAGTCGCATCAGTCGTCACCAGTTTCCAACGGTTGTCTCATATCTTTCTGAATTTACCGTTCTTTTTTTGTTTGTTTGTTTTTGTTGTTAATAGGCACGTAATGTGAGTCACTTTGTAGTGACCATTTGCTCCTCTTCAGTGCTTATTTTACGCAATCAGTTCTGAAATAGATTTACGCAAAATGTCCAGGGATAGAATATCGACAAGAAATCATCTCTGACGGTTAAGCCCACATAAATGCCTACTTTGTCATGTTCTGTGTATTAAGTTTATAGAGTACGTTTACTGACCTCTTGTTTATTATTAGACTAACACCTATGCTGTACAACACAATATAGCCATCACTGTGGAAGACAGCAGTTTTATGATTGATGGTACCCATAACCCATTGAAGAATTTCTCTTGCAAATCGCCTTTTTGGTAACGTCACCAAAATATTCAGTTAACGCAGAGCTAGAAAGTTCTTGGGTATGTGGGAGCCAGGAACGACTACAGAACCTCGTATCTTGATAAAGAACAAATACATAATTGGAAGCAGACTAACTGAAAGATTTTTTTCCATGTTTATATTAACGGAACATACGCTGTCTTGTTTGTCGTCGATTGGTTGATTGTTTTTTGTATAGCGGCATATCAAACTAATGCCGAAATGTAAGTATTTTGTACGTAGTTTTATGCTTTCAAGTACAGATGTATTGTACATAATTTTTTACTTTCAGGGTAAAAGGTATGTCCTGCAGTTTGTAGATCATAAAAAACTATTGTTGGTAATTTTACTATAAAAATGTATTATATTTTTAGTGTTGCATTGTCATCTTGCTATAAAATTGTATTGTTGCTCATTTTGTTATAAAAATGTACTGTTGATTTTTTTTTTTTTGTGTGTGTGGGGGGGGGGTACTATTTGTCCATAGCCGGGACCCTAACAGGTGCTACCACCACAGTCTTTTTTGTAAAAAAAAAAAAAAAAAGCTAAAGTATTTACTTTATTATGTCATTTTTAGTCAAACGTGCATTAAAGAAAACTGCTCCCTAACAACAAAAGTAAACAATTAAAAAAAAATGCTGTCATTATCATAACGTTTCGGCCGTTGTGCTCTCTAGGTGTAAGTCAATCCAGGTAACTTTAAGGAAATTAACCCGTTATTCAATCGACAGAAGTATATTGTTCTTATTCCGCTGTCAAAGTCTAAGGATACCGTGTTTTGGTTAAATGTAACTGAACAGTACTAAAAATAAATTACTGTAAATTGGGGCGTACAAGTCTAGTTTTCAGGCCTAAAAATATATTTCCAAAAACTAGAGATCGACTAATATGTGGGGGTATAAATTTCAAGCCTTTACCACAGAGTTGTAAAGAAGTGGGACAGCATTCCTAACAATTAGTGTATACCACTTACTGTACCTTCGTTTCTATACAACTCGTATAGAAAGATAGTACGGTTAGTATCTCAATATACAGTTAAGTGGTGTGACCTTATGTAATTTTGGCATAGGTTATACTGTAGCCTAAGTTTTGGGCCATTTGTAGCCTACCGTATGTTTGGGGGTCGACTTATACGGTAGGCTTTTGAGTTAAACATCTATACGTTAGTTATAGGCTTAACTAATAATTTTGAGCTAAAAATCTTGAGTTCGACTTGTACGTCGCAATTTACGGTTCTCAAGACGAAATTCGCTTAGATAGGGTCAGAGAAATGAGAATAATTTGCATTAAATAAAAGGTTCAATTCGAAACTTCCAGAAGGTGATCCGAATCTTTTGATATCTGAAGACTGCCTGAGGACAAAGCGACCGAAATATGATGGGAACAACAAAGATGAGGATGTTAGTCCTGGTGTAAATAATCATTCTTTTGTTTGTCGCCGATTGAAATAGAAAGAAATATAGAGTAGGGAGGTTGTGCTGTGCTAGTCTCGCAAATGGGACGAGGTCATCATACTTCTAAAATCTGTATTGGAAGTTCTTTTATCTGGGCTCGAACACTAACCAGCCAAGTAAAACGTTGCTAAATTTTTCTTCGTTCGAGAACAGCCTAATCCCGCAAATCCGGTTCGAAATTCTTTAAAGGTTACCGGGCTCAAGAGACACCCGAAGGCGGCCAGAGGGCACAACATTGACCGAAAGGTTGCGATAATAAAATCTTGGCACCCTGACTGGATTTTTAAGCAGACAAAAATCTAATAAAACATATTTAGATTGATAACTTCTTGCTTGCGTAGCGTTTCAGTTGTATTTAAACTATATATTGAGAGATAGTGATTGATATAGAGTGACTGATTTTATTGACTGATATATAGTGATTGACTGATATATAGTGAGTGATTGATATAGAGTGACTGACTGATATAGTGATACATAGAGTGAACCATTATATCTATCACTCTATATACAGTGATTTATTTCTTGCGGGATGGGAAGTTATTAGTCATGAAAATATTTTCCCCGGCTTTTAGCACATTACGACTTTTAAGGTAGCAATACAAATGTCAATTTGTATATCCTCTTCGCACACGTATCTGTCCACATTTCAGTTACGATTGAAGCTGCGGCAACTAATTTTCCAATTCTGTCGTTAGTGAGTCAAACCGCAAAGTAGAGTCCGGTAGTGCCCCTTGCACGAACACACCTAATCTCGCGCATTTTTCACTCACGTTTTATGCGCGCGCGCCCAGAAGGATGGACCAGCTAATGGTCACGTTGAAACACCAGTTTCTGTATGCTCACTGAAGTTAAGCAACGTCGAGCCTGATGGGTGACCACTTGGGTATATAAGGTGTTGTAAGCTTGATTGTGCGTGTGTAATGGATAATGTCTCGGAATTGTTAATCGGAGAGTAAAGATCGAATTCCAGTTCGGTTCGTTATATTCACTTACGCGCAATTAACCTTGGTAAAGATATGAATCCACCTCTCTCCTCCAGGTATGGGTTAATTAGTAAGACTTGTCTGACTATTATTAGGTTGGTGCAAAAATAATATTATCTAAAAAAAAAAAATTCTCGCATTTTAAACATGGTTTGGTTTTAAATAAGCTGCGAAAGTTTGACAAACCGTAGAAAACGAATCAACCAATCAATATTATGAGGATATGTAGGATAGATAAGGGTTGATTATATGATCACTAAAATCACCATTACCCCCCCCCCCAAAAAAAAAAAAAAATATTGCGTACAAAATATTTGGACTTTGGCATGAAATAACCTACAGGGTTTGATATGCCGTTAAGTAAAAATAACCGATAAGAACGGATCGATAATTCTACGATTTATCACAGTTATTCCCTGAAATGTTCCCTGTAGCCTGATCGGTCGATGTGATTAATATCAAGCGAAGCACAAAATCTTTGTGTAAAATAAATTGGCAAAATCTAGCATACGTACCCGAAAAAAATGTTCAAAAAGACGGTTTTTCACTTAGCCCCCTTCCAATTTCTTGCTCCCCTGCCACCTATGATCTTCAAAAATTTCATTACAACGACAATTTCGATCTTTTTTTTTTATACCGAATCATGTTATTTCATTGGCCTTTCTGATCACTAAAGTCTTCTGATCACTAAAGTCTTCTGATCACTAAAGTCTTCTGATCACTAAAGTCTTCTGATCACTAAAGTCTTCTGATCACTAAAGTCTTCTGATCACTAAAGTCTTCTGATCACTAAAGTCTTCTGATCACTAAAGTCTTCTCATTCTCTTTCAATCTCAATAACCCCTTACGTCTTAGTGGCATTATCTAACGTTTAATAGGTTAAATGTACGTGAAACCTGATTAACCAATGAAAAATGACAGAAAAGAAAAATGAAAAATACCAGAATTTATTTCTTTTTCTCCATATATAATTCTGTGAAGCTTTAATAAAAGTGAAACATCTTAGATTGATAAATGTTTTCTAGTTAGTCTTTATCCTCTCCTTTACAAGTTTATAAATCTGTGAACCAACTACAACGCAATATTTATCATTGACCATATTATAAACAACTATAAAAACCATTTTTTATTAATAAATATGTAAAATGTCTGGGGAAAAAAGAGAATTTTCTTTTTAAATAAACACATAACTGCACTGACTGCCCCATACTTTCGGCCTTGTCCTACATCTAAGCTATCCTTAGAAAATCACCATAACTACAAGTAACTGTAATTATAATTTTTTTGAATTTTTCGGGTATTTCTTTCGCTTCCTCTCCCTACAGACATTTACTAAAATAGTCTGCGAGCATCTAGATTTATAATTTTATTTTTCTCGAGAAATGACAACAAAGATGTTAAACACTGTTTATTTATTATATTGTTTGCTTAAAAGATTAATGTTTAATACTTTTGTTGTATTGTGACGGAAAAAAGACAATGCATAAATCCAGTTTAGATTAATAACGTTAAGAGAAAACCCATCCTTTTGAAACATTTTTTTAAAATTTGTCATTCTTTATCATCCTTAGAATACTGACCTGTTGACTAATTGAAATATCTATTAGGTTACCTGTTCTACATGTTTTAATCGTGGTAGTTTTATTTTTTCAAGTTACTCGCTCACAAAACGAACTCTACTAAGTTTGCCTGTTCGCTGAGGGTAGAAAACCACTCTTCGTAATATCCTTACTGGTGCTGCTGAGCCTGTTTCTTCGCGGAACTGCTTTTCAAATATTAAAAACATTTTTGTTTCAGAAATAATAAAGAAACACATTAAAAGAATATTAATTTCGTTTGACAGATGCATTTTTTGTTATATATCTATATATTGCAGCATCTATACAGGTGTTTGTTGTTTTTATCAATCGCACATCACTAAATTAATTCTCAATTCGTAAAATGGACTCAAAGTTGACCCAGGAGATAAATTGCGTCGCTTGAAGACTTAACAGGATTTTAAAAATTTTCCGTGCATCACACGCACGCACATTTTCAGTTGGTCTTAAAGGAATTTTATAATGATTACGTTTCATGTAATTTAAGGTGGTCAACCTAATCGAATTTATTATTCAGGACACGATGTCAAACGCGCGCACACACACACACACACACACACACACACACACACACACATAAAGTTCATTAAATACGACCGACAAGAAAGATTTAATTAATTTTTAAAGTTTTCCCAGCATTCTTACGTTTTTCAAAAATAAATCAGTTCGTCTGATGATTGCAAAAGCGTGAAACCCAGGCTAACAAACTCATATCCATGCAACTGAATATTTTAGCTCTATTACTGATATTGAGAGCTTTTCAATAAGTACCGCGCATATATAATATATATAGAAATTATATATAGTGACGTTCCATGTAGGTAGGCAATGACTACACTGGAAAAAAAAAAGATTAGCAGCTACATTTTTTACTTCTGTGCCACAATATACATCTAATCCAACAAAATTATGAAGGTTTCTCTGATTATAATGCAATGGATTGAATAGTGGTACTTTTATTTGGAAAATCATTGTTATTCTTACGTTTTTCTGTTTTGTATGAATAAGGGAGTACTGAAATTTTTATTGTCCGAAACGCTTTCGGTCACTTCTTGACTGTTTTCAACAGTGTTTTGGCTCTGGTGTTATTTTTTCCTCATGTTTACAACGTAACAGTCAAAACAGGTGGAAAAAAAATAACACCAGTACCAAAACGCCGTTGAAAATGAGAAGATTACTATTGGAACTTTTAGTGTGTATATATATATATATATATAAGCAAATATATGGGTATAGATCCGACAGTATGAAGAAAAATATACGGAAAAAACAAACAAAAATCCTTATATGCAATTATGCTGTTTTAATGTTAATATAATGTCAACGTCGGACGTTTCGGTCTAATAAACCATCGTCAGGACATATTCATAAAATATTATCAATTCAACATGACAAAGACGATGGACATACGAACAAGACTTATCCAAACAGGTAACTTATCTTATAAAACTTTCAGTAATCTGTTTGGATAAGTCTTGTTATGTCCATCGTCTTTATCATGTTGAATTGATAATGTTAATTATATTTTATGAATATGTCCTGAAGATGATTTATTAGACCGAAACGTCCGACGTTGACATTATATTAACATTAAAACAGCATAATTGCATATAAGGATTTTTGTTTGTTTTTTCCGTATATTTTTCGTCATATATATAAATTTTTTTGTGGGGGGTAAAAAACACATTGATTTGGAAATTCTTGCAAAAATCACATAATTGTCGGATTTTAATGGAACTTTCAGGATTTATTCACAAATGAATGAAATTATTTTAGGAACTTCTTTTTTAGAAAATTTTGGCAGAAATATAGTTACTTTCCCTTAATTAATGAAGTTTCCAGAAATTAAATTAAGAGAGCTCCATGAAGAATGTAAATTATCAATTGTTTTCTGCTTTTTTTAAACAGTTACTCATTTACCGAAAATCTGTTCTGAGTCGTATAATAAAAAATGCAATCAAACTAAGCCATCATTTAATTTCAAAAGATTTTAAATTCTTTTATAAGTAATACATATTAAGAACAATATTAAGAAAGACACCTTTTTTAACATTAGAATAACGTAAGTTTTAAATATTTTTTAATATCTGAAATTTGTCTTAATTTGTCCCTTTTTTAGATTATTATTATTAGTATTATTATTATTATTAGTAGTAGTATTATTATTAGTATTATTATTATTAGTAGTAGTAGTATTAGTAGTATTATTAGTATTATTATTAGTAGTATTATTATTAAGTGAAAACAATATTTACTAATCATAAATTGAAAAGATGAGTACTAATCTTCAAACACCAATATTTTTTAAAGATTTAAATTTTTTTTTTTTTTTTTTTTTTTTTTTTGTATAACGTGTCGAATACAAAACAATTTTCAGAACAGGCATATAATCACCGATCATGACAAAATATCAAAACTTTGGGAGGAAGATGAAGATGAGGAAATTCGTTTTGAATAAATCCACATACAGTGATTAAAACACCTTCTAGAAATTCCAGAAATGTCAGGTAACAAAGAATCTTTTGTTTTGCCAATTTACATTATTCATAATGGCCACATTTTCCGTAATGTGGTCATGTCAAACCTGGAAACGTGGAGACCATCAAAAGTTGTTGACATAACACGCCGTCAAATATAAAATATGGGTGTTAAGAAGTGCTCAATGAAAGATCTATTTAGTTTTCACATAAAAATTCGAGAATTTCCTTTTAATGCGACCGAATTTCGCTTTGTTTAAAAGTAGCGCAAGTGGAAAGTCAATAAATTGTTTTGAAGATTATTTATTTATTTATTTATTTTTTACATTATTCTATATACAGAGGAAGCTATTATATTCAAAGATAATGTTATATTTGATAGCATTGTCCTTGAATGTAACAAACGGCTGCCAGGGTTATCCAAATCACTCGATTCGAAAATCGTCATTAAAAAAGTATTAACATTATCTGTTTCTTTCTTTTTCCCAAAGTCTCGGTTACTTTTTATGATGTCAAGTCGTTTATAACAGTTAAAAAATTTTTAATTGGAGCAATGTTTATATTCTTTGATTAATGTTAACAATAAATTCTTGCTTTTAAATTAATAACATGTGACCTCTCTCTCTCATATATATATATATATATTAGTTTGTAATCCTGGGTTTCACGCTTTTGCTATCATTAGACAAACTGAATATATATTTTTTTTAAATTTGAAGCTGTTTATGTTTGGTGTTCATGTGGGGGAATTCTCCTCTGTGTCCGTTTAGGAATGACACTCATACGCACGCAGACATACATGCAGAGAGCTGTACGTATTATTGTTCACACATAACCATAATACGGACACAGAGGCGAATTCCCCTCCACACCAAAAATAATCAAACAAAAACTTACATAGCTTCAAATTTAAAAAATCAATATATATATATATATATATATATATATATATATATATATATATATATATATATATATATATAAGGACGTTCAGTCTAGGTAGCCAATATCCACTCTGAAAAAAAAGAAAGATCAACAGCTACATTTTTCCTTCTGTGCCACAATCCAACAAAATTATGAAGGTTTCTCTGATTATTATGCAATGTGTTGAATAGTAGGACTTGTATTTGGGAAATCATTGTTATTCTCAAAAAAAAAAAAAAGTTAACGCCTAAATTCATAAAGTCTACGTACCCTAGGAAACAGCTTATCCGAATAATTACCACGAAAGTATTCATAGAAAATGCATAGGGAAGTAACTTTAGGGCGGTAGGAAAGTGACTGAAGCCGAGATGCCTTATCAGGATCAGTAATATTGCTGATTCGGCTTTGGATTTTATGAAGAATTTCTAAATATAAAGCAGTTGCATCGGATTATATATGGCACCAATATCCAAGACTTTGACGAATGGTAGACTTAGAGATATGTAAGATAGATTTTGAAGTGAAAAACTGTCCAGTATGACACAGTGAACCAACTTTCTTGGCAGCCGAGATTGTTAACCCGAGAAAGCGGAACGAGTCGCTCTCTTAGAGGTTAGCATCAACCATACGGATAGAAGACAGAATGCGGTCTCTCAGATGTTTAATCAAACAATTGCGTATGGTTTATTTATGCTTTTGCTGAAGTCCGCAATATTTCTAGTTTCAAAACTTTTCCTTGTCCTTCCGAATTTGCTTTCCTCTTCTTCTGTTGAAGTGAATTTATTTTCACTATTCCTTGATATCCTTCCCGTTTTATTCGTTTAGGGTTTCGATAATTTTTATTGTGAGATAATTCAAAACGGCAGCCATATTTTATTTTCCTGTGTGCGTCACCGACATTGTGCATTTCTTGCTTCCGAATTCTATTCCAGTATTTTACCTCATTGGATTGTAAAGGATTTTTATCTGTGCTCGAAGTAGAATCTATGAAGATATTCGCTGTCTACAAATGGAAATAGATGAATAAATAAAAACTTTCGGGATCAAGTGCCATTCGCCCGGAAGATCCGGTAATGGGCTTATATAGTCAGGCCGCCTAATAGTCAGGAATGATCAAGAATCTCTAAACGCAGAAACGTCGGACCATATGTAGCAGCAATATTCGAGGCATGGACGAACGGTAAACTTATAGATGTATAAGATAGATTCTGAAGAGAAATATTGTCTAGCACGACACAGTGAACCAACTTTCTTGGCAGCAGGCCTGGCATTCATGTTAGCCCGAGAAGGCGCAACGTGTCACTCTCCTGAAGGTTAGCATCAACCATGCTGTTTGAAGATAGAAAGAGGTCTCTCAGAAGAAAATCCAAAATTTTCTTTCAGTGATTTTTGTCTGAATTTCTGGGATTAAGTTATCATATGTACATGTAGACTATTGACCTCCTTTTTCATGTTACTATTACAACAGCCTTCATCAGTTACTTCTCGATCCGGATATCATTCAAGGGAATTTCGAACTGAGCCCTTTATTTAATTTACGAGGGTAGAACATGCTCACGCGAACTACATTCCTTTGTTCAACCAGTTCCAACCTTCACAGTTTAAACCCGCTATGTTACATACATTGTAGTGAACCAACCTCATTCCTTTTGTATTCCATTGGTTAGATGTAAGTCTTACTCGAGCAGTTTCTTCCAGCGAACCACTATAATCTTAATCTGTTCAAGTCTAGAATTAACCGTTATCTTCCTCCGATATCCGGCTAAACAACGCCCCTTACTCTGTAACCCTCTATCTCGAGTGGCCCCCGGCCTTGTACAGGGTGAGAATCACTGTGAAAAAAAATTCTCTCTCGGAATATATTTTCTAGCTTTTTATTTAGTCCAAGCACACACTACCCGGGCCAGGAATTGAACACACAATTACTTTGTTACGAAATTCACGAACGTGATATCCCTAGACATGATCAGCGGAACGAGAACAATATACCGACGTAGATTAAATTAAAAAAAAAAAAAAAAGTTAGGGGAAGCAATACTGTAATTAGCAGTTAACAAACATGGATTAATCTCCCTTGAATATTAAAAAATAGTTTAAAAGTGTTATGGGGCCTTACCCATAATAACATAATGGACTATTCCATACGTAATAAATACTGCGCCTCAAGAGGAAGCATAGAGTTCAGTCCGAAGTCGGACGACCGGCTGATCGGTTGAACTCTCTGCCTTCGGGCGGGGAGGAACCCGAACGGGGCTACGCCGAAGGGCGGAGTCTCTTTCGGGGAGGTAAACCGACCTTGAACCCGTTTATACGGGCATATTTTTGTTCGAGTCTACGGGCTCGGAGATCCACGTTAAACCGGCCTTGTGCCACATGATACCCTCGTAGGTGGGGTGACTAAATACTGTTCAGTCTGGAGTGAGGTCCGTCAGTCGAGTCAGAGGCAGTCCGAAACAGTCGCGTTCAGACAATTACTACTAAACCTGATTGTTCATACTAACACTTCTACTTCTCTGTATATATTCCTGTTTGTAATATATCTGTGTTATTCCATATATGTGTTAGAGTTCTTCTTTATTGGTTCTACCTTGGACTATCACCGTGGTACCAGGAACCGGACCATAACAAAAAGTTAAAAACTAATTCGTTATCTGATGCTTCGCTGACAGCAAAATAATTGACTTCTGCATCTAAATTTTGCGTCCATTTTAAAATAATAGATCTATTAGAAAAATACGTTCAGTTTAAATACTGGAGTCATAAAATTGACTTCAAAGGTCGCATTTCATTTCTGTTACCCAGAGCTTAACCCTCACCACTCAGATTTCCGTTATAATGTCTTTCAAATTGTATGTATACTTTTGTCCGTGCGCGTATATATTTTGCTTCAATGGCAGACCTAAAGATAATTTGTACGAAATTTAAAAAAAAAAAATGAGCTTTCAAAAAATTCTATTTTTAAAAAGTTCTGTAAATAATAATCTATTTTTTTTAATAGTTAAATAAAAAAATCATTTTGTGTCCAACTTTGATTTTATTACTCAGCATAGAGCACGGGTTGTCCAGGCGGAATGCATTATTTCAATGTCTTATTTTAAACTCGGTCAAACTGTGTGCATGTGCTTGTGTGTACATTAAATGTCGTAAGTACACGTAAGCCCCACACGCACAACACAAACATATATATGTGCGTTTTCATTATATCCGAGCATGAAATGTCAGACGGAAGCAGTGCATAACGGACAGAGAATCCTCATTCTTTTCATAATATAGAACATTTGGAAATCGTTAATCCGACTGAAGTAAAAACTGATTTTTCAACTTAGCAGAAAGCACCTAACTGCTTTAACAAAAATGACGATGTGATTTGCCATGTATATAATGTGTGTGTGTATTCAACCAATATAAGGCTCTAGAGCCATTCAAAGTAGAGTTTACTGTGTGCTGTTGTATGAGCGTAAGAAAGGGCAAGAAGTGAGATCATGAGGCTTTATATATAAATTATTGCTCTTTTCTTCTATTTCAAGCACTATTTTATTAGGTTGGTGCAAAAATAATGACGTAATAATGTCGTTTTTTGACGTATTTTTTAACGTCAAAAAAACGACATTATTACGTCATTATTTTTGCACCAACCTAATAACACCAGCACTCAATATGCGAGATATATATATATATATATATATATATATATATAAAAATAATAGAAAAGAACAATGAAATTTATACTTCAGAGTTCTTGGCATTTATTTTTCTTTTTAAAAAAACTGTGCTCCTCACAACAGTAGAGCATAATATTATAATTTAATATATAATTATCGCAACACCGAAATTCCCATGTTTCAAAATAGAAACTTCAGTTTAAATTCAATCATACAAATTAAAATACAAAGTTCCGTTCCATTATCAAGCGATGGTAAGATAATATCTGTTTCATTGTTCTTTCCTATTATTTTAATATATATGTGGGGGGGGATACACGTGTATAGGTACATCTTTTTTTTTTTCTTTTTTTTAAATGGCAGTTTTTTTTGTTTTTTTTTTTGTTTTTTGTTTTTTTTTTTAAATGGCAGTTTAAATTTGTATCTACCGGTATATACATTCTCGAATCTTACAGAAAATGAGCTTTTAGGCTGGTTTCGAACTAGGTCGAGTTTAAGTATGATTTCGCTTACAGGGTTGACGAGGGCTGCCGGTGGGTGAATTTTCTTCATTAAGACTCTCAAATGCCCAGGTCGGTAGACGAAAATTTACACTGTTTAAAAAAAAAAAGAAGATAAGAGAAGTCTACTCAACCACGTACATAAATTTAACAAGATGTTTAGAGTAAGAAAGAATAATGTCGGCTTGTAAATAAAATCCATTAGCACCTCCCTACATACACGTATATATATGTTGTGGCAGCAATACGTCATTTAAACCTATTTTCTTGAATGTAATGGTCAGGGAATGTCTGTAAACCTTCCTT
Organism: Acanthosepion lycidas; assembly: GCA_963932145.1. Classification (NCBI taxonomy): domain Eukaryota; kingdom Metazoa; phylum Mollusca; class Cephalopoda; order Sepiida; family Sepiidae; genus Acanthosepion; species Acanthosepion lycidas. The sequence goes on along the minus strand of OZ010574.1, from coordinate 20,476,264 downwards.
GAAAATATTTATGGTCGAAAGTCCTCGGAACATTACACACATTTTTAGCAAGTTCCTCTTCAAGATTTCACTCGACATCAAAAGACGCCTGGAAGATTAATAGACATTCCTTGTCAGTTACATTCCATAAAACACAATCTCGAATAAAGGTGTCTTACAATAACTCCAAAATTGTTTCATAACATCCTTCTTGCATAATAGAAAAGTGCAAACCTTTCTTTTTATCTTGTTGAACTGCTCATTTGAGTCAATAGTGAAGAAAATATTGAGAACAGAAGCTTGTCAAATTTGACACTCACAGGACATTGAAGAGCCGAGGGGGAACAGCGAGTAACCTACTTAAAGAGATTATGTAAATGGGTCGCAGAATAGGGAGTGGGAGGAATACCAAGGGCTGTAAACTATGGAAAGCTGTGGAGAGATACGATCACCCATGTCCTAATTCTTCTTAGTGTTGAATAATGAAATGAAAAATTATTAAGTTTCAAGTCTTGATTTTTTGTTACCCACTTTAGCAGAAATAGAACACCCGAATATATATATATATATATATATATATGTGTGTGTATGTAAAAATAAAATCCAAAATCACCGCATATGGAGAATGACGTACTTCGGTAGGCGAAAATATCGGTGGTTTGTCTTATCAACCACGTGGACAGAGTTCGTGTCAGAAATAGATATTTAGCTGTAAAAGCTAATACAGAATTTATCCATTTCAATGTTTCAGTCAAACGAAAGGCACGAGACAGGGGTAAGTGGAAGGTATTTGTCTTAAAGGGAATAAGTTTTATAAAAGTAAACCCAAATATTAACCGTATGACATTAATTTGGGGTTATATGAAGAATGAAATATTAATTTAAAATTAAAAGATTAATAAAAAGAGGTTTAAAAATAACTTTAAAATATATAGATAAAAGGATGTAAGGGATTAATGGAAAGAGAGTTGCGGAAAGTTTATAAATTATAATTAATATAGTGTAAAGAGGTTATAGAAATTAGATCTTTCGGCATTTGAAGAGTTAGAGAGGAGTAAATATTATGGAAATATAGTAGCTAATTAAACCTGTATTATGGAAATTTGAATTTGTTTTTATGTCGACATTTTAACACAAATTTATTCCTCTGATTAAATAGCTGACTTTGATTATTTTAATTTATTATTCTAATTTTCTCTTCTAAACATAAGTCACACCTATCTTTAAGATTATTAGGAGTACGTGCGGAACCTATAATCTTCCAAAATATCTGTGGGCACAAACCTTTCTCCTTCAATTACCCATATGAGGTGATTTTAGATTTTGTTGTTTATTAATTATATTGCTCTGTAATAATAAATACATTGAGCTCTGTTTGTGAATCAGTTTTGATATTTTATATTACTGGGGTCCACTTGGATTATATACCAACGGATTTGTTACCTTTACTAATATTAAATTTGTCACGTGGCTGATTGATGTTATAATCGTTCGGTCGACTCACCAGGCTGTATCAGCAATTGACTGCCGAATTTCTTATTTTCGTTAATATATACTAAGTTAAAAAATAATTTATGCACTTTTATTGGGGTTTGGTTGATTTTTTTTTTTTTTTTTTTTTTTTTTTTGTGTGTGTGTGTGTGCGGGGAATGTCGTGGTTATTTCTCCTTTTCATCATTTTCTTTTCTCCTTTATACTTTCTCCCTATTTCTTATCCTTCTTTTTATCTCCCTCCCCCCCCACACGCATATATCGTCATCCAGAAGCCGAGCCGTCAGACCAGGACCAATAATATTGCTGATTCTTCTTTGGATTTTATCAAGGAGCTCAAGGTAAATAGCAGGAACAAAGGACCATATGTGGCAGCAATATTCTAAGCATGGACGAATGATAGACTTATAGACATGTATGCTAGATTCTTGAGAAAAATTGTCTAGCACGACACACTGAACTTTTTTGGTAGCTGACCTAGCAATAGACTCAATATAGTTTTTATACTTCATGTCAGCTGAGAACGTTAACACGATAAAGCCCAACGAGTCACTTTCCTGTAAGTTAGTCTTAGCCATGCTGATAGAAGGGATGGAGGGGTCTCTCAGAGGCTTAATGCATATGCAACACTTGTAAGAATTCGGAGTCTCTTCATTGATTACATCACGTCTGGATATTTCGATATTATACATCACTTAACGAAAATAGTTTAAGTAATCGGGGAATTCAATACTTTAATTCAATTCACTGTATTACTAGATAGCCATTAAATTTAGCCAGTTGAGTGGGGGCTCATGCACTGAATGACTGATTCGTTTTTTAGGGCTTATCACTCCTTTAGCGAGAAAATATTTTTAGATTGTAAGATTTTTTTTTTTTTTTTTTTTTTTGAGGAGAAATAATATTTAGGGATAAAAGTTTTACTAATTCATAGCTTCAGGAGAAGAGGTGAATTCATACCTTTCCCAGGGTTATTTGCGCGTAAGTGAATATCACGAACCCAACAGGATTTGAACTCGGCTCTCCGATTTACAATTCTGAACCATTAATCATTACAACACCCGCACATCCAAGCTTACAGTACCTGGTGTTCCCAAGTTGTCACCCATCTAGATACTGACCAGTCTGCTTAACTTTGGTGATGGTACCGGATGTGTCCGTAAGCTGGGGAGTTCTAGCTTTTCTTTCCGCTATCTATTGACCATGACCCTATTATACTACTCTTTATAAATAGTCATTTTTCACTGTCGCAGCTTAAATATTTTTAGTGTAGAGCAGAGAAAAAATGATAATCGAATTTCAATTTCTCAATTTATAATCTAAAATTAGTTTATAAAACTTAAGATACAGCGATTAATTGTAATTTTTTTCTTAATAAGCAAGGCAATAAAGCCACTAAGACATAACGAGTCACTGAGTGTGAAAGTGAGTGTGTATGAGAAAAAGAGAGAGAGGGAGAGAATAATAGAACAGGAATTAAGAAGAGAGAAGACAACGATTGACAGTGCATTTAGATTTTTGAAGATCAAAGTTGACTGGAAAGCAATAAGCTGGAAGAGAGTTCCACAAGCGAGAAGTGCGAGAGAAGTTGTTAGCTAAATGAAACCACAAGTTCTATGCTATTTCAATTATAAAATGAGACCATGCCGCCAATTCAGTACTGTGCTCACCAGTGAAAATATTCGTAGAAAAACCACAGCGAATTTGTTACAGCGGTAGGAAAAGTGGCTGAAACGGAAATGCCAGGTCAAGACAAATAACATTGCAGATACTTCATTGTATTCATAGCAGTAGTACCAGATCATATGTGACAGCAATAGTCAATGCTATTCAAGACATGGACAAATGGTAGGTTTATAAATGTGTAAGATAGATTTTTAGAAACAGAATACTGAACTGTTATGTAGTATCAGCCACCTTATATGGCAGTGAATTCTGGACAATCTCATAACAAATGAAAAAGAGATTTGAAACAACAGAAATATAGTTCTACAGAAGGATGCTGAGAATACCAGTGGACCAAACATTCGAACAACGGTGAAGTTCTAGAGACAATGACAACAAAAGGACACTCATGCTTAACATCAGGTAGAGACATTTGAAATTACTGTGCCGCATAATGAGGAAAGATCGCTTGGAAAATTTAATACTCACAGGACAGATCGAAGGCAAGAGGAACAGGAAAGCAACGCGCAACCTACTTGAGCGAATAGATAGCGGAGCAGGGTTTGGGAGAGATGGCAAAAAGACGTTAGTTATTAAGAACTACAAAGGACAGGAAATTGTGGAGAGTCATGATCACCAATGCTCTGGAGGTATACGTCACATAGAAGATATATTTGCTAGAAGCATAAATTGGAAGGGTTATTGAACGCAAACGCATAAAATGGCTATTGTGTATATTACAAACACCCACTCGCAAGCAAAGCATAATGTAATATTCCTATCGGCTCCGAATGCTCCACAAAGGCAAGCATATCAAGTGCCAGAAGATGACAAAATAAATGGCTTTTAACTTTCGATATCTCCAAAACAAAGCAAGTAATGATTCATCATCCTCGAGAAAACCCTAAACGAAGAAAAGAGTACTGAACTATTGCGTGATATCTGTCCAGCATTCGCTGTCATACAAGACGACAATCTCCTCAAAGATGAAGAAAAGACTTGAAGCAATACAAATGTGGTTCTACAGAAAGATACTGAGGATACCATGGGCCAAATGTGAGCAACAACGAAATCTTGGAGAAAATGGAAACAAAAAAGGAAACATTAGAAAGAGGCAGTTGAAATTTCTGGGACACGTAATGAGGAAGGAGGGCTTGGAGAATCGGATACTCCAAATGTAGCTTAGATGTATCACAAAGCCGAAAGTATGGGGCACTCAGTTAGAATCGAATTCACAACTCGGTCTTAATTCTTCTAGCGAGACAAAGCTTGCTAATCATTACACCGCTTTGGGTTTCCCCATTCCCTGGACAGATAGTGAGACAAAGAAGAGCAGCGCATAACATACTTGACGAGCTTGAGAAAATGCATGGTAGAACAAGGTTTGGGAGAATTAACAAAAAGACGAGATTTATTAAGAGCTACAAGGGACAGGAAGATGTGGAGGGCCATGATCACTTACGTCCTGAAGAGACGCCGCACGTAAAAGATGATGAACGGTTTTATTCTCGATGATGATCCTTGCTTTGAACGCATGTTGGAAACTCTTCACCCCCCCAAGACTTAAAAGGAATTCTGATCAACTGCTAAAAATGTTGGAAAATCAAGATTACACTCCGATCTTTTGTGAATATCTACAACAATATGAGTGTTTTTTGTTTTTGTTTTTTTTTTTGTTTTTTTTTACATCTCCCATCTTAATTTTCCTATTGGTTTTCATAAAACTTTTGGTTGCTCAAAATCAGTTACTCCCAATGACGACGTGGGGATTCTAATCAATGGAGTAAGGGCCCCATTGTGTCACCTTAGTATATAAGGTAGCCAGTGATGGTCCGACAAAACCCATTAAGTCAGGACGCGGTATGCAAATAATCTGCGCGAATGTGTACTTTCTTGGTTCAAGTCCAAATAAATCTTTTAAACTTCCTTACTGCTGACAAAAAAACTAATAAATTTTTGACTGCAGCTGAATTTATTCCGTCTTTTCAAACGAGGCCGAAGTTAGACATTTGATAATCAAAGGTTTTTTTTGTTTTTTTTTAAGGTTGACATTTGATAATCAAAGGGTGTTTTTAAGGTTGAAAGACTGACGCTGTTGAATGTATTTGTTTGGCTCTATTTCAACTATTTTCAAGCGTTCAAACTAAATTACCTAATTTGACAAGTGCAGACATGTGCCCGTCGGCAATTAGATCTCATCATCTTTTCCTTTATTACTTTCTTTCCTTCCCGTCCTTTCATTTTCTTTCTTTTTTTTCCTTCCCGTATATTCATTTTCTTTCTTTTTTTTTCTTCCCGTATATTCTTTTTCCTTCTTTTTTTTCCTTCCCGTATAGTTTATTTCCCTTCCTTTCATTTACTTTCTTTTTTTTTCTTTTCCATCATTTCATTTTCTTTTTTTTTCTTTCCCGTCATTTCTTTTCCTTTTTTTCTTTCCCATCCGTCTCCGTCTTTCTTTCCGTCCCCGTCTTTCTTTCTATCTTATCCTTCCTTCCTTTCTTTCTATCTTATCCTTCCTTCCTTTCTTTCTATCTTATCCTTCCTTCCTTTCTTTCTATCTTATCCTTCCTTCCTTTCTTTCTATCTTATCCTTCCTTCCTTTCTTTCTATCTTATCCTTCCTTCCTTTCTTTCTATCTTATCCTTCCTTCCTTTCTTTCTATCTTATCCTTCCTTCCTTTCTTTCTATCTTATCCTTCCTTCCTTTCTTTCTATCTTATCCTTCCTTCCTTTCTTTCTATCTTATCCTTCCTTCCTTTCTTTCTATCTTATCCTTCCTTCCTTTCTTTCTATCTTATCCTTCCTTCCTTTCTTTCTATCTTATCCTTCCTTCCTTTCTTTCTATCTTATCCTTCCTTCCTTTCTTTCTATCTTATCCTTCCTTCCTTTCTTTCTATCTTATCCTTCCTTCCTTTCTTTCTATCTTATCCTTCCTTCCTTTCTTTCTATCTTATCCTTCCTTCCTTTCTTTCTATCTTATCCTTCCTTCCTTTCTTTCTATCTTATCCTTCCTTCCTTTCTTTCTATCTTATCCTTCCTTCCTTTCTTTCTATCTTATCCTTCCTTCCTTTCTTTCTATCTTATCCTTCCTTCCTTTCTTTCTATCTTATCCTTCCTTCCTTTCTTTCTATCTTATCCTTCCTTCCTTTCTTTCTATCTTATCCTTCCTTCCTTTCTTTCTATCTTATCCTTCCTTCCTTTCTTTCTATCTTATCCTTCCTTCCTTTCTTTCTATCTTATCCTTCCTTCCTTTCTTTCTATCTTATCCTTCCTTCCTTTCTTTCTATCTTATCCTTCCTTCCTTTCTTTCTATCTTATCCTTCCTTCCTTTCTTTCTATCTTATCCTTCCTTCCTTTCTTTCTATCTTATCCTTCCTTCCTTTCTTTCTATCTTATCCTTCCTTCCTTTCTTTCTATCTTATCCTTCCTTCCTTTCTTTCTATCTTATCCTTCCTTCCTTTCTTTCTCTCTTATCCTTCCTTCCTTTCTTTCTCTCTTATCCTTCCTTCCTTCCTTTCTTTCTCTCTTATCCTTCCTTCCTTTCTTTCTCTCTTATCCTTCCTTCCTTTCTTTCTCTCTTATCCTTCCTTCCTTTCTTTCTCTCTTATCCTTCCTTCCTTTCTTTCTCTCTTATCCTTCCTTCCTTTCTTTCTCTCTTATCCTTCCTTCCTTTCTTTCTCTCTTATCCTTCCTTCCTTTCTTTCTCTCTTATCCTTCCTTCCTTTCTTTCTCTCTTATCCTTCCTTCCTTTCTTTCTCTCTTATCCTTCCTTCCTTTCTTTCTCTCTTATCCTTCCTTCCTTTCTTTCTCTCTTATCCTTCCTTCCTTTCTTTCTCTCTTATCCTTCCTTCCTTTCTTTCTCTCTTATCCTTCCTTCCTTTCTTTCTCTCTTATCCTTCCTTCCTTTCTTTCTCTCTTATCCTTCCTTCCTTTCTTTCTCTCTTATCCTTCCTTCCTTTCTTTCTCTCTTATCCTTCCTTCCTTTCTTTCTCTCTATCTTATCCTTCCTTCCTTTTCTTTGTCTCTCCCTCCGACCAGTGCACTCGACAAAACATACTAAGGAAAATGTATCCTTATGGTTTGTGGTGACCGGTAGACGAAATCTGTACTTTTAAAATAATTAAAAAAATAAAATAAACTACACAAATACGGGTATCCACTAAAAATAAAGTTTAAAGTAATAAAAATATGTTGGACTGAAAAATAAAACCCATTAATTCTTTAGAAATTGCTTTGTGTATGTTTCGGATACGAAACTGAGCAGAGATCACTTTCAAAGAAAATTCAATCAGTCTGTATGCTTTAAAGACAAATCGAACCTTGTTTGAGATATATATCTATATATATATATATATATATATATATATATATATATATATATATCACAACTATACATAGTTACGTTAAATACTAAACGTGAAACTCTTCAAATAACGAAATGGTGAGTTGAATAATTTGTAAATCACCCGCCAGAGGGCGTGATAAGAGATCTAATCTGTTTTACGATCTTTTCATGTTTCTTCAACCTTTGACCTCTTGTAGTAAATTTTGGCATCAAAGGAAACTTAATTAATCTAATCAGAAGTCGGTTCTCATAAATCTCGTTTCAAAAAGTTTACATCGAAACTAAATGAAAAATAACCGTTTCCCTACAAAGGAAAATTTGACATTCATTGACCGAGCAGCCAATTTATAAAATCTTTGTCTTAAAACACTTTTTTCTTTTTTTTTTTTTTTTTTTCTTTTTTTATGAAGGAAAACATGTTTCTCAAGTCCAGTAGCTGTTATCGCTCTTTCCAGTATTAATGGGGGGTTTCCTTCCGGAATTTCTATTTGAAATGGCATGGAATGTTAACATTTTGATTAGGTCATTATTTTCTCTTACGTGTACTAACCATTTTAGTTGTTGCTGCTGTTGGTAGTCCTCAAGTTGTGGTTTCTGGTATTTGGTACAGTTCTTTGTTTGTGATTCTGTAGCGCCAGTCCACAATTTTCAAAGAAGGATGATCTTTGTCAAGACCCTCGGGCATTACACGCTCAAAGCCTTTTTTCACCATTGATTTTAGGAAGCGATTGTATCCAACGTCAACTTAAGTGAGGCAAATCGATGGTTTGATAACCAGAATGGGAACCATATGGTTAGTGTCCGATTAAGTTAGTAGCAAATGCTATGGATCCAACATTAAATACTTCCAAGCCGTTTGGTGTAATCTGCGTTATTACAATTTGACAATGCGGCTGTTTATATATCAGGGGAACTGTGTTTCTAATTATTCATCATTTCAGTTAAGATTTATATCGAGACGGTTAAGTCTACTCTTGAGGTGATTAATTTAAAGAGGAGTTTTAATAATGGAGGAGTCGCAATAAAATGGGTCATAATAAAGGTCAAGAAGTACGCAATTCATAAATGGAAGGGGATTTATAAGTATGGGCGGTCGGAAAATTTTTTTTAAATGAAAAATTAAAGAAAAAAAAGATGACATAACTAGAAGGCACGAAAGCAAAAAATTACCCCAAGTAAGGCAAGAAAGCCAGTAAGACGCAAGAGGTTATCGTTCTTTTACCACAGTGCAAACCGATTGGTTTTCTTTCTCTCTTTTGTCTCTTTTTTTTTTTTTGGTGTCTCTTTTCTTTTGCGGGGTGACTTTCTGTTTATTTTCTTGGTGGGGGGTGTCTGATTTTTGGTGTCTTTTTTTGTCGTCTCTTTTTCTTTGTCGTCTTTTTTTTTTTTTTTTTTGTCGTCTCTTTTTTTTTTTTTTTTTTTTTTTTTTTGTCGTCTCTCTTTTTTTTTTTTTTTTTTGTCGTCTCTTTTTTTTTTTTTTTTTTTTGTCGTCTCTTTTTTTTTTTTTTGTCGTCTCTTTTTTTTTTTTTTGTCGTCTCTTTTTTTTTTTTTTTTTTGTCGTCTCTTTTTTTTTTTTTTGTCTTCTCTTTTTTTTGTCTTCTCTTTTTTTTGTCTTGGTGTTGGGGTATCTGTTTTTTTGGTGTCTCTTTTTTGTGTCTTTTTTTGCGGGGTGTCATTTTGATGGGGAGTGTCATATTTTTGGTGTCTGTTTTTTTGGTGTCTCCTCTTTTTAGTTTAGGTACACTTTAGGTTAGACTGCGTTTTATCACCTTTCCTGTAAGCCTTAGTTATCGCTGAAATCCTCACAGTAAAAGCATGATCCCAAACACGTGGTTCTTAGTTTTCTCATCCTCCTAATTTTACCCCCAATGCTACCATCGCCGTTTTACTCTTTTAGCTTTTAGTAAACCTGCCGAGGAACAGGCCTTCCTCTTCTGTGTCTTAATTGACCTAAGGCGTTTATTTGGCTGCCTTGATGTATGCACGTGTACTCTGGGTGCAGAACAGTTACTAAGTGTGATAAAATATGAGAAAAAGAAACATTTATTAAGGGGATAGAGATAAACGAACAGGAAGTAAAAAAAAAAAAACAAGAAGATAACTATTGACATTGCATTTAAATTTTTGAAGATCAAATTTGACTGGAAAGCAAGAAGCCGGAAAAGAGTTCTACAGGCGAGAAATGCAAGGGAAGAAGCTTTTAACATAAAACTTACGGTTACATCTAGCTAAGTCATCCGTAAATTGATGAGACCTTGCCGCCAATCTAGTGGTACGCATAAATTCATAAAGTCTAGGTACCAATGAGGAAGTTTCATCAGAACAATTGCCATGGACATATTTATAGAAAAGGCACAGGGAAGCTACGTTACGGCGGTGTAAAAGTGATTGAAGCCTGGATGCCAGGTCAGGTCAAATAACATTGCAGATTCTTTTATTTGTATTTGTATTTTATCAAGTATAGTTAAATTTCCCAGAAATAATTTTGAAAATAAAGACAAATTGGTTTAAAAATGACAATTAGAAAAAAAATTCTTAGTTCTTGCCGACGTGTTTCATCTTCCAACTTTACCAAGGCAAGCAATGAAAACGAAATGTTTTTTTTTTTTTAGACATAGCCAAGTATCTCTAAATAAATAGCAGAAACACTAGAGCAGATATGACAGCAATATTCGATATGTGGAAGAATTGCTGACTTAGTGTAAAATATTCGTACACAAATATCTCCTGAGAATAATCTACGTCCATTATTCCCTTATTTATTTTTTATTGTTTTGAGGGAAGTTAAATATTTACTTGTTTTCTAAGCTAATATGCTAGTAAATTATTTGATTTAATATTTGAGCGTATTCGTTTTAAAATTAGGACCTCTTTTTCGATATGTACTACAGACCGCTTACTAGTTTAATTAGACCCTTCGTGTGAACAGTGATCGTTTCAATGCATGTAGCTAAACATAATAATTGTCGTCGTCGCACCACTCGTGTCCGAGTCTGGTTCATCCTGTGCCTCCTCGATGCTTGGACACGAAATGGCTCAAGAGGCTAAGTCGGAATTGGAATAGTCTCGGGCATTGGTTGCATGGTAGTGCAGGTGATTGTTTTGTCTGGAGCTGCCGACCATGGCGTTGCATTCCCCTTCAATTATTTTCCTCGAAATTTTTGAGCGATTGAGTTATTGGTTGTTGGTGCGTCGGTCATGTCATTTGATGTTGAGGATCTGCCAGATCTTGGCTTGTTAGAAACGTTCAAACTTTTTCAGGTCTTTCCGGTACAGAGTTTGTCTCCCATGCATATAGAAAGGTGGAGATGGCAACGGCGCAAAAAAAAAAACATGTGTACTGTTCGGAGACAGAATCCGTTGTTGTTGAATATGCGCTTGCTGAGTCTTCCGAAGACCCAAATGAACAGATTTGAGGCGGTGGTCGATGTCTCTTTCGCATGTTCTCGATTGTAAGAGAATTCTGCCGAGATATTGAAAGTCGTTGGCAACTTCCAGAGACTTCTTGTTGTTCTTGTTCTGCTCCTCCTCCTCCTTGATTTACTCCTTCTCTTCCTCCTCCTTGATTTACTCCTTCTCTTCCTCCTCCTTGATTTACTCCTTCTCTTCCTCCTCCTTGATTTACTCCTTCTCTTCCTCCTCCTTGATTTACTCCTTCTCTTCCTCCTCCTTGATTTACTCCTTCTCTTCCTCCTCCTTGATTTACTCCTTCTCTTCCTCCTCCTTGATTTACTCCTTCTCTTCCTCCTCCTTGATTTACTCCTTCTCTTCCTCCTCCTTGATTTACTCCTTCTCTTCCTCCTCCTTGATTTACTCCTTCTCTTCCTCCTTGTTCTCTTCCTCCTTGTTCTTCTCATCCTCCTTGTTCTTCTCCCCTCCTCCTTGTTCTCCTTCTCCTTCTTCTCCTTGTTCTCCTTCTCCTTCTTCTCCTTGTTCTCCTTCTCCTTCTTCTCCTTGTTCTCCTTCTCCTTCTTCTCCTTGTTCTCCTTCTCCTTCTTCTCCTTGTTCTCCTTCTCCTTCTTCTCCTTGTTCTCCTTGTTCTCCTTCTTCTTCTCCTTGTTCTCCTTCTTCTTCTTCTCCTTGTTCTCCTTCTTCTTCTTCTCCTTGTTCTCCTTCTCCTTGTTCTCCTTCTCCTCCTTCTCCTTCTTCTCCTCCTCCTTGTTTTTCTTCTCCCCGTTGTTCTTGTTTTTCTTCTTCTTCAATAAATAAATAAGCAAGAAGAGATGTGACGAAGTGTGGTTACATCCCTTAGACACGTGAATGTTTTTTTCTTCAAATAGTGTTCTCTCTTTTCTCTCTTTTTTTTTCTCGCTTTTCTCTCTCTTCTCATTCTTCTCTCTCTCTCTTCTCATTCTTCTCCTTCCTCTATCGTCTCTCTTACTCTTACCGCCTTTATTTTTCTATCTGTCTCTTTTTCTAATAATAGCTACGTATTGCTACACTTCAGGATCTGTTACGTTGTCTCCATCAAGGTGCTGGACACAATGGTTTTGCCCTGAATCGAGGGTGTGGCTAAACGCTAATTTTCGCGCTCATGTCATCCATTTTTCCCTCTTTTTTTTTCCTAAGTTAACTGTACAGTTTTTCTTTTAGTATAATTTTTCTCTATATTATTTGTTCTGAATTACCAAGCCCACCAAGTATTGTTAAGCATCCCAAGCTTTACTTTTTTAATGAATTACAAACTTACATATATATATACATATATCATGTATCTTCTTAGAATTTCTCGAATCCGGCCCTTTCTAAAATATTTTACCCCCCAAAAATCAACATACTTTTGTTACATTGATGATGCTCTACTTATACATCCTCGTGATACTGATTTACTTGACTTGGTAGATCAACTAAACAGAGTCGAACACGCAATGGAATTTGCATACGAAATGAAAGAAAATAATGCTTTACCATTCTTAGATATCAAGCTACACCGAAAATCAAGCAACAAAAACGACCTAATCAATTTATATTCCTATCTTAAAAACAAAATAGAATCCGATGATTATGACGGATTTTATCTGAGATCGCTAAGAATATGCAGTTCGGATTATTTACACGAAGATGAGAAATACGCTGAAAACACTTTCAAACTTCTCCAGTACCATAATTGCGGAACAAAAGGCTCAAAAATATTCCAAAACCCCAAAAAGACCCCTCCTAAGAAGCCCAATGAATAAAATAATATATATTATCTTACCAACTAATTCTATCACATCTACAATCGAAAAGAATCTATCATTACTTTTGAATAAAAGTTCATCTATTTGTGGTTTATCTATCAGATTGTACTGTAAAAGACATGAGAATTCATCTTCCATTTTGGGATTAAATAACAGGATTAACCGTGTTCTCTTGTTTTGGGTGGCAAACAGTCTAGGAGAAAGAAAACTTTGAATTCAAAACGGTTTCCTTGTATTGATACTTCGTCTGTCCTTTGTCTGCAACAGATCCTGTACCAGCCACTTAGCCCTTGGAATATCGAGAGGGTGGGTCTGAAATTATACAAGTCATTACTTCAACAATTAATGCTCTTCCTTATTGAAGAGACCAACATAATCCCGAGGAATGCATATCGTTTACATAATATACGCATATTGTCTATACGTTATATTTTTTTTTTATAGATACAAATATTTAAGTAAATGCTCTGTATATAATAAACAGTATTAACAACATCTACCGGCCTGAGTTTAGGAGAGATTTCAAGAAAATGTGTCCTCCGACAGGAATCGAACCTGTATCCTACACCGAACCGTTATATAACTTGACGTGCTATATCATTTAGCTACAGAGGAAGCGTCTGGTTAGCAAGGTCGAATTACTGCTTTTAAACTTGCTAAGCAGACGAGGATTCCAAAGGTCCTTCTGTTTGGGGAACTGGCCACCGGCAAGAAGACACGAGAGAGACCTCATTTTCACTTCAAGGACGTCTAACATGAGGGCGATGGACATCGAGAGGTGGGAAGACGTCGCCAAGGTGTCAGGATGCTTTTTATTTTATTTCTTTCTATGAAAAATCATTGATTGGAAGAAGGGCTGTATAGAGAACATAGATGTCAATTATTGTCTGATCCTCACGGAAACACTGAAACCTATCCATGAATCCCCTGGGAGTCCATGGATCCCAGGTTAAGAACCCTTGGTCCACGAGAAGAAAAAATCTAAATTCAAATTTGTGCCCTGAAACGCAGGAAGTACACTTTCTCTAGTGTAGCTTAGGATGTTTATTCACTGCAACTGATTTTCCATTCGTCGTATTTGACCTCATCTTGCCGCCGGGTTCTTGAGGGGATGTCGAGAGTGTGGTGTCTGGAACTATACAAATGCTTGCTCACATAAAACTGAAGGACACTTTAACCATTCCTTGGGATTGATAACGTACTATGATATATCACTACACTGTACACATTAACACTACCCTTTTCAGGATCTTCAGATAAGCAATATGGCTTTCGCTTCCCTAGGACAACTGCTAGTATATTGACGATTATTACCAGAAAAGTCTCACGGTTTTGATAAGAACGGTTATGCTGTTTATTTAGAGATTCTTGATAAAATAAAAATAAAAAACCCCAAAAAACTAACAAAAAAAAAACAAAAAAAAAAAACGAATCTGCAATCTTATTGTTCCTGGCTACTTTTCGCTTTCTGCTGGCATGCAAAATCCATTTTCGTCAGCCGTAACAATGCGATGCAACGATGCAACTTACTGTTTTTGAGTAATTTGTACACGTCTACTTATCATCTCCCAGTTGCGTTTCTGTCTTTGGAGAGTGCGCGCAGGGGCTTCTCTGTCAAAGGACAGAGAGACAACTGAGGAAAATCACGCTGAAGAGGTACCCAGCCCTGGAGAACAGCTGCCCGAGGCCGCGCCCTCCCATTACACCAGAGGAAGGGATCGGTGCTCGCACCGAGGCCAGCGCAACCGACGGTTGCAGGGGTTGTGGGCAATTTTTGTCCTTGTCCTGGGTGTACGCTGTCGGGTCCCCACCAAAAAAAAAGGCCTTCTGTCACATCTCTTCCAAATGGGGGGTGGGGACACAGTAAATACCGCAACGATGAAACGTTGGCATTTAGAAATGTTTTAGAAGCTAATGTTTCGGACAAAAAAACAAAACAAAACGGAACATTAAGTTTTAATTTATTTCGAACCGTAATAACTAATGATTTTAGACAATTGATACAGCTTAGCTCAATAGCATTGTCATAGATTGAAGACAAATTCAGTCTTCTGTTTAATTTTCATTTCCGTGTGATGAAGTGATACGAACTCTGATCGCTGATTTATCATTCCGACCCGATAACCTTTACTACCTTCAAATAGAAATTCAAACTTTACAATGAAGCAATCCTGAGAGAATCAGAATTCATTATTGGTGGTCACAATCTTAAAACTATATGCACATGACACAGTGTTGATAGCAGACACAAAAGAAAATTACAGGAACACCTCCAGAAGGTAGTAAAGGAAAGCGATAAGAAAGGACTAACTCTCTAATGTAGAGTTGTCAGCAAAATGGACAACCTAAGATGTGAACTACGAATTAGAGACAGCGAAGTACACAAATTTAAACATCTAGGAAGTATTACAGCAGAAGACAGACACCGAAATACGAAGTCACATTGGAATAGTGGAAGATGTCTTTCAAAAGCTAAGCAAATTATTAAAAAAACATGAAAATTTCATTAGAAACAAAGAAGAGTACCGAACTGTTATGCAATATTGTTCATCCTATATGGCAGTGAATGCTGGACAACTTCCTCACAGATGAAGTAGAGACTTTAGTCAACAGAAATAGGGTTCTACAGAAGGATGCTGGGAATACTATGGACTGAACGTGTGAGCATCGAAAAAGTCTAAAATGGAAACAAAAGATATTTACGCGTAGTATAAATAAAAGACAGTTGATATCTATAAAGGCACATAATGAGGAAGTAGTGTTTGGAGAATTTGACACTCACATGGCATATTAAAGGTAACAAAGGAAAGAGGTACGTAACCTGCCTAAAGAGATTGTATAAATGGTTGGCAGAACAAGGATTAGGAGAATTAGCAAGAAGTTAAACTTTACTAAAAGTTACAAAGGAATAGAAATTGTGGAGAGCAATGATCGACCGTGTCCTGTACAAACACGGCACATAGAAGAAGATACATTCTGGGGAGATCATAGCAATAAATTATCAAGTAAAAAGGGGATAGAAAAAATATTCAAGCTTTGTTCGCAATGGTAATCATAAAAGCAGGCGTTGTCTCGTAAAATATGTACTTGATTGCGTGTGTATAATTGGATGTGGGTTGTGATCTACTTTGCGGGCGACTACTTAACTGTTAAGCGGTTTAAAAACTATATGACAATGATGACTGCGTACTTGAGAAACAGTAAGTCCTTATTTAAGTGTTGAATAACATAGACAAACATGCCTTTTAAAAGTATAGTCGATTCTAACTTGCCTATATCCTCCTTAAAACAATAGTGTGTATACAAGGGCATACATGTCTTTTGATAAATGACCTAAAATCATTAGAAAACTAAAAATACGAAAAGCAGACTTTGTCGGATATTTAAAATTCTCTCGCACACCTTTCTCTTGTGGAACCCTATCTGCTTTTGATCTTCAACATTTTAAATGCAATGCCAATCTTCTCTCTTAAAACACTTTTCTTTTATTGGCCTCTTTGTTTGTTTCAAGTTCTGGGTATAATAAACGACATACAGCAGCAATCGAGAGATTTGCGGTTTTTAGGGGCCTGGAACCACCTACTAATTTCTGTCATTCCCAGGTCTATCGTAACTTGGGGTGGTAGCACCTATTAGGGTCCCAGCTATAAGCAAATAGTGAAACCCCAAGCAAAAACAAAGCAGTATAAAAATACATATTTTAGTAAAAATGCCATAATACTTTTTTTATATTAAAAAATCATTAATACATATTTATAGAATTACAATATATTTTATAGCAGAATGAATAACATGAAATTTTATCCGTAGTTGTAGGCATAGAATTGCATTAAAAATATATTTAGTTTAAGCTATAAGCTTGTTAAAAATATTTAAATTAAATGACCCATAGAGGTTGATATGCCGTTAACCAAGCAACATGAAAGAACTCTTTTATGATATTAATCCATATAATATCCTACAATTTAAAGATATTCCAAAATATAACTTCAATAAAGCAACATAAAATACGCATATCACTGCCTCTAGTAATTATATCCACATAAATATGTAGGTGCTTAAAAGCTGAAAGTGCTTGGAAGAAGTACATTCCCTGGTTCCACCGAGGCAAACCTTCACAGCAAGAACACGCCATACCACTTGCATAGTAGCAAACCAACATTCTCTCCGTATTTCATCGGTAAGAAGTAAGCTCCACTCGAGCAGCAGCAGCTTTTCGTGAACCACTGCTCTGTGGAACCGACTTCCAACAGGATGCTTCCCCGCTCACTAAAAACCTAACCTGTTCAAGGCTAGGATTAACCGTTCTCTTCCATTCCTATACACACTAATTGCCCCCAAACGTAACCCTCTACCACGACTGAACCCCGGACCTTTTAAAAGGGTGAATCTCGCTATAAAAAATTTAAAAAAAATCATCTATGTACTCAACTGGGAAAGCAGAATGATATATTTTTATTATATCAAAGCTCCCATGAAAATTCAGTTTCGACATTAAATGACCGATAATTAAAGAAAGCAATCAATTAATCAGTTTCTTTTACGCTCAGTAAATTTTTATTGCCTTGTTCAGGGGTGAAATTATTGAAACAAACTTTTTCCAATTATTTTCAACCTTCCCGAAGGTGGACTGGAATAGAAAAACATGCTTTCTAAAAGCTAAATAAAGTATTAATAAACAGGAAAATTTAATCAAGATCAAAGAAAACATTGAAGTACTCCGTAATATCAATTCCTCTATGCGGCAGTGAATGCTGGACAATTTCTTCATAGATGAAGATATGAATCTGCAGAAAGATGCGGAACATGCCATGGGCCGGAAATGTGAGTAATAAGGAAGTGTTAAGGAAAATCCCAAAGAAAAATTAACATCAGAACGTGGAAGTTGAAGCAAAGTTTGTCCTAATCCTGAGTATTTGTCAGGTTTTGATCTGTTTGAAGATAATCTCGCACATGTTTCCTTATTTACGTTTAGATGATGAATTTTAGATAGTTATTTTTCTGCCTCCTTTTTGCAAGAAAATTCATTGGAATCTTGAACGTTATAAGTACATGACTCCTCCTGATATCCACTACCTTTACAAGGGCCAGATCAGGCCAAAAATGGAGTGCTATGGTTATATTTGGGCGGGAGCTGTCCAGACTTCACTCTCTGGCTTTGATTGTCCAAAAATGTCTCCGAGCCCTTGTGGATGACGATCTGTTCTCCATCCTTAAACCTCTCTCCCACAGGCGGGATGTGGCAAGCGTGTCGCTGCTCTACCTCTACTTCCACGGAAAATGTTCGGACGAATTACATTCCCTGGTCCCACCAAGGCAAAACTTCAAGGCAAGAACACGCCATGCCACCTACACAGTAGCAAACCACCCACATTCCCCCCCGTATTCCATCGTTAAAAAGTAAGTTCCACTCGAGCAGCTTCTTCCCGCGAACCACTGTCCTGTGGAACCGACTCCCAACAGAATGTTTCCCCGATCATTACAATCTTAACGAGTTCAAGTTAACTGCTATATTCGATTTGTATACACATAAATGGCCGCCTAACGTAACCCTCTACTTCGAGTGGTTCCCGGGACTTATAAAAGTGAACATTACTGGTAAAAAAAAAAAAAGTAACAGATTTTATTTGAAACTCTTTTTATAAAATGACTTCAATCAGGTGGACATTGAAGCTTTTCTACTAAGTGCCGTGTCTTTTTAGGACGTGGGTGATTGTTTCTCCAATCCTTTCCTGTCGTTTGTCTTTTTGCAATCTCTCCTAATCTCTGTTCTGCCAACTCTTTACACAAGCTCGTTACGTAGGTTATTCGCTGCTTTCACCTGTCTCTCAACATGTGTATGTCAAATCTTTCAATCCCCCCCCCCATTCTCGTTATGTATCCGAGAAATTTCCGTTGTCTCTTTCTGATTCCTCTAAAATTTCCTCGTTGCCCAAATCTTCAGTTCATCGTATTCCCAGCATCCTTCGGTAGAACCACATTTCTGCTGCCTCAAATCTCTACATCATCTGTGATGAGATTGTCCAGCTTTCACTGCCATATAAGAGAAACGATATTTCGTAACAGTTCAGTACTCTTTGTTTATTATTTTTCCTGTTAGTTAATACTTTGCTTAACTTTAGGAAAGCATCTTTCGCTCTTCCAATACGCCGTCAGATTTCGGTGTCACATTTTCGATCCTATGATAAAACCCGTCCTAGTTGTTTAGATTTTTGTACTTGCTTGATTTTGGTGTCTCCAATTCGTAGTACGCATCTTTGGTTGTTCCGTTTGCTGACGACCATAAAATGTCTTTTTACAGTTGAGTTTTTTCTTCTCTCTTTCCTGTAGGAGTTATTGTAGTATACTTTCCGTTTGTGCTATCAACTTTGTCATCTGCATATCTAATATTAAGGTTGTGTCTGTCAATAATGAATCCTGATCGGACATCTAATTCTCTCGGATACCAAAATACAAAATACGGTGAAATTAACACAATCTTTGCTATATTTTGGGTGCTTTTTCTTTTTGATTCCTCATCTTTGAACATGGCTGAAGAAAAATGTTATTCTTTCCAGTGTAAGTTCTTAAATATTAAAACAATTCTGTATGGCAATGAATGCTGGACAATCTCCTCACAGGTGAAAGGCAGACTTGAGGCTATAGAAACGTCAAAAGCATCTATGCTGGTGGGGGCAAATAACTCCTGTAGATTTGTGACAAAACTAAAATAAATAAAAAAAAGAAAGGGTTTTTTTTTCTAACTGGGCTAACAGCAAGATTAACGGCAATCTAAAGACACAATGAAGGGACAAATAACCTTAAAAACGTGCAGATATTTTAAGCTAAATCTAAGTACTGACTAATGACACTAGGTGGATGGGGGGTGTAATAATCCACACGGTAAATATCTCGTTTGGTTTAATCTGGCACAATGCTTGGCCGATGCGACACTCAAAGATCAAACTAACTACACCAACCAACTTGTTGTTAGCATAATCTTTTTAACCATGGTAATGGCACTATGGAGTAATGGATAGCGGTTCGGATTAAGTAATCGGAGAGCCGAGTTCGAATTCATTACATTCACTTCCTTGCACATCACTTTTTATTTCCCAAGTACTTTCCATCTCTTTCTGAAATCATCATCAGGGAAAATAAGTGATTCTCAATGTTACAGTGCATTTCTTGCCTTATTTAATTGTAATATACGGAAAAATATTCGTGAATATGAAAGGATTATGATCAAAATTAGCAGACATAATGTTTGTAATTTATTCACTCAGACATGCCTAAAAGAGAATTTGCTGCCTTAATATACTAATATATAGATAGACTTTTCGCCTTATTTTAAAGAGCTCTTAGCCACTGTCCTTACTTTGATTACCTCCCTGCGCTCTGTTTCTGTTGGGGATAATTGTTTTTGTACATCGCTATAAAAATTGTGGTATAAGGCCGAAGGGGAAGTAGAGAAAGGTTGGTCTTCGCTGACTGTCCCAGTTAATCAAATTCACAACACATTTACTTCATTAAAATATACTCAGCTTTACCCTTTACCGACAACCGCCGCTTCGACCTTTGACTGTAGCTTAATTGCTTTGAATTCTTCGTCCCCGCTCACAGCACAAGTCTGCTCGGGTCCCAACAAGCTCGCGATAACTGACTGCAAACGCCCCGTCAGGATCTTGGCCCAAATCTTTAACTCTGTGTTTAGCAGAGTTATGGGCCTATAATCATTTAATTCCCACCCAACACCCTTGCCCTGTTTCAACAGCGTAATCACATCCCTGGAGATCCGATTGGGGATAGACCCTGCTGTAACCAATTGTTGAACACTACTGTCAAAATCGGAAGAAAAATGTCAAGTACAGTTCGTAGTGCAGACCATAAAGTCCCGGAGACTTGTCACAGCTGACCCTCTTCAATGACAAGTGAACTTCGCCTTCTGTGATCTTTACCTCGCAGCTAGCCGCTTCAGTCAGTTAAGAAGCTGCGCCACAGATACCATGTCTCTTGGTAAATCTTGGATTCCCTAGAGATAGTTATGGCTATCTCTATGGAATCCCCCCAAACACCGCCCAGGGCAAACTATCCTGTTGACCATTTTAGCTTTATTTAGAGAGGTTCGTTGGCTATAGTCGGTGGTGAAAGACTTAATCCTATCCTTAAGCCTCTCCCACCACTTATTCACAATAACCGCCCCCACTAACTCCCCTACACTAATCTAGTCGGCTGTTGCCAGAACTTCTGCCTGTCCTGTAAAGGTTGAACTTCCAATGTCCAGCCATTCTAGACCTAGTTCATAACAGCATCCGGGCACAGACGAGTCTGTCCCGAATAATCTAAACGGTGTAACAATCTAGTCAATCTAGATCGAATCTTCTAATTATCATTCTGTCCAGGTAGCTGGCTACCCGGAGAGACGCCCCCAGATGATTGACCCGGTATCTATCATCGATCGGGTCAACCAAGCTACGATCGCCCAATGACCTCCCGCTAGCGCCCCGCTTCCTGTCTATGCTGGGGTCTAGGATGGCATTCCAGTACGCCATGAAGACGAATCGACCAGGTACGGCCCCATCTGACGGAAAATGTGGACACTCTACACCTTGACCGTTTGGCGCATAAACCGCAACGGCTCGAAACGAAGCGCTGCTCACGACACTATCGGCCACAATCAACGCACCCAGAGAACGTTTGACTGACAAGGAAATGCCTCTGTCCAGCTGGTCACCGTATGCTGAATAAAGCCGCTAGACAGCACACTAGCATCAACATCACAAAGTATGCCTCCTGGATCACAGACACATCTACGCCGAGGAACAAAAGGACACGAAGAAGGCAGGTAGCCTTACTCCGATTTCTCAAGCCCCTCACATTTAAGTTAGCTAGCTTAATAGATTTCTTTTACGTAAGAATCCCTTAAACATAGACTGAGTGGAAATCTGAGGGGATCAAGATCCGGATGGATCGTATCAGACTTCCGGTGCCTATATTTGACGTAAATCGTCCCTCCGTGACAATACCGCCGATGACCTATATAGAGGAGTACCGGACTCCACTCCTTGCACAATTCTGTGATAGTTTGCAGCGACTCGATTTGCACTATAGGGAAAGCGCCTTGCGCTCCCGCTATTCTTGGAAAGGGTTGGGATGGAGAAGAGAGGGCCCTAGTAAGTCATTTTTCTTGGCAGGGGTCGGAGAAGAGAGATGAAACCTTAGTAGTGCGGGCTCTTAGCCTTATCTGGCTGCTGGTCCCTTTCTATTCTTACTGGCGAAGTAGTTACGGACCAAGACTTAACTTCAAACAGGGCCCTCTCCGCCCTATTTCGACCAGCTTCCTTCTTTTTAAAATTTTTCTCTCCTTCTTCTTCTTCTTCTTCTTCGATCGCTCTTTTTAGAGGGGAGGATCGGGGTGGAGGCACCTACATATACAGATCCAATCGCGACAACTCCATCTGCTCGCGCTGCTGCTGCTGCCCACACTGCTCATGTTGAAGACAAGACGCTGCCTCTGCTCTTTCGTCTACTCCTTCCGCTGCTGCTGCTTCTCTCTATTCGCCTGTTACTGCTGCTGTTGTTTCGCCGCCTTCTTAGGTGAGATCTCAGGCTGAGGAGGAGCCTAGCAGACTTTTCCTCCCTCCTAACAACTTCCTTCCAGTCACCGGAGCTACTGGCGGTTTGGCCAGACTTTTCCACTTTCATAGCTCCTTTGAATGCTGCTGGTTTGAGTTCTGCTGCTGTCTCTGGTGTTGCTGATTCTGTTGCTGGGTTCCTGTCAGGGCATGTGTTTGGTAATTGCCCTGCCGCACTACAGGACCATCGGTGGAGGTGACGACCATCAACAATGACCAGGATATTGCGTCCCCGACATGAAAGAATGTCTGGGATCGTCATTTCACTGTTCATGGTGTTTTTCAGCACTTAATTTCCCGTGGTTATTCCTGTTTTACTGGAAGATGCTTTGACGTCCTCAAATTGTTCAAACTTGGAGAAAAAGACTCCCAGTTGCTCCTCTCTAATATCCATGTGCACTCCAAGCAACGACACTTTGGTCCGTCAAGTGCCAATATAATTCAGTATCCTGTCGTACTGATTTTGTTGTTAGTATGCTTCCCGCCAGTTTCCTTGCCTCATCATCTTTGGGCAACAGGATGTGTCATAACGCATTGGACCTCCTGCTGAAGACTTTTGGGCCTATTTGGAGGCTCCATGGTGTCCCTACCAACTCCAAAAGCCACAGAGTTTCCACGTCAGTTGTTAAGGAAATTGCCCGGGTGGTCATTGCATCCAGGCTCTCGGGAATGGTCAGTATAGGGCGCATATTTTTCCTGGAGTTCTACGTAGTCCTCTGTCTCCTTTTCATTGGCCTCGTAACGGCCCATGCAGACACTAGAGGAGGTGTCGATTCCGGCTATTGGAAGACTACGACATTATGTTGGGGTTCTCTCACCAGATCATATAACAAGATTGGCAAACACAGAAAAGACTGTGCAACTGTCCGTGGACGAGAGACAAAAATGGACTTTTCCCTTGTCGTCACAAAATGGACTCTCCCAAATAGACAAAACCCAATCCACCTGGAAAGGATCTCTATTGGAAATGGATATTATTGTTTTTATACAATAATTGTGGCACAAGGGCGAAATGGAAGTGGGGAAAGGCTCGTCATCACTGACTATCCTAATCCTAGTTAATCACACGACTCGTTCCTTCATTACAATAAACTCGATCACCACAAGAACTTGTCCATCACCTCTCAATCCTACATATACCACAATACCACATATTCATAGAGGACCTACAAAACACACCATGATGCAAAATTTTAATGTTCAATGTTTTTTTTTCTAATTTTATTTTTTCTTGCAAAGATATATAAAAATTTCATGAAACATGAAATGATGCTGGAGAGAATGAGACCAAAAACAAAACTAAAGAGCAGAACAAAATGGATGTTAGTAGGTCCCGCCCACCTCTCAAAATCTCTATCAGGAATGACTGCAAAAACATTCCCGTCTCCATATTTATAGACAAACCGTACAGATGCATGTTGGGATTTCTTAGCCAATAAGATAGGCCACTTCTCGTTCCCATTCGTTTTAGTTCTGTTCTTTCTTGTATTGAAATCAGAACGCCGCGATCACTCGTCTGTATCATTTTTATGCGTGAACGCCATTCTTAGTTTGTGAACTTTTTTCCTTATTACTGTGCTTTGCCTATTTTTGTCTTGCATATATTGTTTGCTTAGAATTATTTATGCCCTCTTCTTCCTTTTGTTATTATGGTTTATTGCAATCTTGGGTAATTCTGACAATTACATTTAACCATGACCGGTTACTCTACAGCTCTATTTTAAAGCCTTGTGCCAGACTAGTTTCTTAAAGTATCTGTTTTTATTTCATCAGCCTCTAGCAATCATTATTAGGTGTGGTCTTGAGTTAATGAATTTGCTAGATATAGCTTCACGGTAACATTCTCGGTACTCCACATAATGTTACCGGTTTAGTGACACGAGTTGACTTTTTTTTCATTCCTTTTATCGCATACAAGACGAATTTTTCTACTTTTCTTTTCACTCAGCTCGTTCGCCTCAAGGTAAACAAGTTGTTACTTAAAGAAAATGTTGCTTGTGACTTGGTCTTTTTTTCTCTCTTTAGCCATAAACGTCTTCTATCTTTAGTTTCTATGGTTGCAAGAGGCGTTAAAAACCTGAATATAGGTCCAGCTTGAGTAACCATAAACATCTATATCTTAAAATTTCTCTCACGACCTGGTTAAGTCTTCCAACTAATAGGGCCGTTTTTTTTTTTTTTTTTTTTTTTTTCTCAACTGTCTTTTTAGGCTTATTAACGTCATTGTGTAATTATTATTCACTAGAAAGACCCGTGAAAATTTCACTGTTTTCCTATTTTAATATTCTGATGAATCTTAATTCTTAAGTTAATGATTGAATAAGCTCATGACGAGTTCTACGCCAGTAAAATATCCGTAGAAATTTTATCGTATCATTAAATATTTGAGTTTAACAACTTTAAGAAAATATTGCAATGCTAATCATAAATATGAATGCTTGGGCACCACAACATAGTGTAATGGTTAGCAAGTTTGTCTCGCTAGAACAATTACGACTGATTAGCGAGTTCGATCCTCATTGGGTGCCCCATAATTTCGGCCTTGTGCCACATTTAAGTTACAGTTAGAAAATCACTATAAATATGAATGCTGGTCATTATTTTAAGAAGTTAGGGTGTACAATTGAAAAAAAAAATTGAAATTGACAATTTTTTCCATTTCACTGAAACAGATGTTAAACGCTTCTCTTTTCCCATCTTTCTTTTTATTTTCTCATTGAAACCAGGTAGCGTCTATGATAGGTCATTTTAAGGTTTTTACGTGTTCAAAACGAAATAGTTCATTATTTATGAGGTATTGGCAGGGCGTAACGGTCGTGCGAACTAACGAAGTGGGGGGGGGTGAGTAGAATTATGTAATGGTGCTGATGATGTAGTCCGTAATATAAGATTTTGTTAGTTCATTACTGGCAGTAGAACCCAGCTTTGCTCGTGAACTACATAGATTCACATTTCGTTTTATTTGTATTAAGATGACCAAGGGCAGTAACCATTCATTAATTTATTACCAATATTTGAATTACCTAATTTAAAACCATATATTTACGTGTGGATAACTATTTAAATATATAACTGTCATGATAAATAGCTTCTGTGAGCTTATTTTTGACCTCTTGTGTCCTTCAGAGTTGACCTAAGTCAAGTTCAAGCAGCCTATCTGTATGTCAACTTTGGCTGAAATCCGTCTAGTGGTTTCTAAGCTTACAGCCAACAAACGGCTTACGGCCAAAGCACTTTGAAACACGGGTTTACGCACGATCACCGAAGTTAAGCAACGTCGAACCTGGTCAGTAACTAGATGGATAACTGCTTGGGACACACCAGGTACTGTAAGCTTCGATTTGCTGGTGCGAAATTTGAAATCTGAGTACGGGGTTCCAATTCAATTCGTGTTCATTATATTTACTTTCACGCAAATAATCTTGAGAAAGCTATGAATTTAAAACTCTGTCGGGTCCATATGTCCCAATTTTAGGACAGTCGACATAGAAAAAGCATAGATAAAAAAAAATCTTCTACTTTCTACTCATTCTGAAGGATTATATCTTTCGGCTCGAAAACTGAAAATAAATGTTAAGGACTTTTTTAGTTTTTCTTTTTTTCTTTTTTTTTTTTTTTTTTTTTTTTTAAGTCACGAGAAACGCCAGCTTGGGTAAAATAAGATTTCATTATTTAAACATGCACAAATACACACACATTTGTCTATATTATTTAATGAAACATGCATCAATGAAAAATTGCTGCCTAAATACACACACACAATATATATATATATATATATATATATATATATATATATATATATATATATCATTCATACAAAAAGTAAATTAGTGAAGTTAATGATATAAAATAGCGAAACCCCTTCGCTAACAAAATTTTAAAGATGCATTAACCTATTAATCACTCGATAAATGTTTTGATCCTTGTTCCATGCCTGAAGATGTCTGAATGTACAGTCGAAAGTAATTGCATATTTAAGAAAGACCTTGTACAGCTCCTAATTTTTTTTTTAAAAAAACAAGGATCATAACATTCATTGAGTGATTAGCATCTTTAAAATTTTATTAGCGAAGTGATTTCGCCATTTTATATCATTAACTTCACTAATTTACTTTTTGCATGAATGGTTCATTGCAATGTAATATAAACTGAACTGCACTATATATATATATATATATATATATATATATATATAAAGGTTGGTGCAAAAATAATGACGTAACAATGTCGTTTTTTGACGTTAAAAAATACGTCAAAAACGACATTACGTCATTATTTTTGCACCGACCTAATATATATGATAAAATATAGTTTTAAGGTGTGGTATATTTATGAGTTAGTGCTCAATATCAGGTATAGAACGAATGTAAATATAAAAGTGGACATTGACGTCAACGCCCAGAGGTAACAGTCTGCTTCATTCTTGAACGCAATCCTCACGTCTCTTGTGTGTTGTCTTCGATGTCCACTTATATATATATATATATCTGAAACACTTTCCGGCTACTTTCTAAATCCCCCACAATTATTGAATTATTCGAAGTCCTTTCTCTCTCTTTACTAAAATGTTTTTTTTTTCTGTTTTTTGTTTAGGAGCTTTTCTCATCCCATATTTTATTTGTGTAATCGTCGGAGGAGTACCATTATTTTACCTGGAAGTCGCTGTCGGTCAGTTTACGGGAACATCTGGCCTTAATGCCTGGAAGTTATGTCCAATCCTTCAAGGTAAATATTTTTTATTCCTTTATTTTGCCTTCTTTCTTCCCGGTTTGCTATTGTTTGATAATGAATGTATGACAGATAATTCTCATAAATCGCCCTAAAAATCTTGGAAACACTTTTATTTTTATGCTAAATATCCAACGCGATCCTCACCCGAACTTACCACCAACTAGCCAATGTTCACCCGACGGTTGCATTTCAAACCTTGCTCTCGTCGGTGTGCACCGAAATCTCGGAAAGGGCTCGGTGCATGCTCACAAGATAACACGGTGAGGGACAAACGCCACACTGAGAAATAATAATGCGAACCCTGCTTCGCATATTGTGAAATAGATGTTTTATTGAGGGCTTCGCCTGCTCGTCTGGGTGAGTAGATGGGTAATACTTGGGACAATATCTGCTAAGTTAGTCTAACAAATCGGCTCTTCGCGGTGACTGGCAATGCGAATGGGCGGCACAGGAACAACACGACGGAGACGTCCGTCTCCCGCCAAGGCTGGACCAGATCTCTCTCCCAAACCCAAGCATGACTGTTAATAAAGACCAGCATCCGGATATACCCTATTTCCGGTTTTGTTGCCACTTGATCTGAAATACCATCATCCACGTCTTTGCTTCGGCGTTACTTTTTGGTCAAAGTGGTTTCCACTTAGAAGGAACCATCTGCTGGATATAGAACCGAAACCCTTGAAATAAAAAAAACACATCTTCCCTTTCTATGTAAGTTTTCGTAGTATAACGTTTTTAGGGATAGGATTTTGCTTGTTTAATGATATAGAATCGTGGACTCGATATTCATATGTAGCAACGTTAGCAAAAATTGATGGGAATTGACTGTAAGGATTTTCCAGGCAAGAAGCAGAATACAGTGTAACCCGGATATAAGAGACCCGGATATAAGAGATTTTCTCTGGTCCCAAATTAGAGCCATACTTACCTAAACAAAATAGACCAAACCAGGATATAAGAGAAATCCGGATATACGAGACTTCTTCTCCGGTCCCGACAACTCTTTTATATCCGGGTTACACTGTACTAGACTTTTATCTTGTTTTAATTATTACCAGTTGTCGTTTGAAACATACAAGTGATATTGTACGATGTTTGGTCAAAACATTATATCTATTCTTTGTTTGAAAAAACCCATTCCTACCTCCCATCAGCATGGCTGATGCTAACCCTCATTAGAGTGGCTCGTTCCGTCTTCTCGGGCTAACATTCTCAGCTGACATAAAGTGGAAAAATTATATTGAATCAATTGCTAGGTCTGCTACTAAGAAGGTTGGTTCACTGTGTCGTACTAGACAATTTTTCTCGCCAGAATCTGTCTTACATATTTATAAGTCTACCATTCGTCCATGCCTTGAAAATTGCTACCACATATGATCCAGTGCTCCTGCTATATATTTCGAGATTCTTGATAAAAATCAGAAGACTTTGTTCTGACCTGGCATCTCGGCTTCAGTCACTTTCTCATCGCCGTAGTGTAGCTTCTTGTGTCTTGTCTATAAATACTTTTTAACCTATAGCTAGGGGAGGAGATCGATTCATACCTTTACCAAAGTTTTTATACGTAATATTGGAATTCGAACTTTGTCCCCCGATCACTTCTGTGGAAAAATACGATTTAAAAATATAGTTTTATATTTATTTAAATTTGTTTCTAAGAAATAGCTTTTGTTAAAGTGATGAAAAACTTTGTCTAGGAATACAATAGTAGTTATTAGTAACTGACTCGTGGAAGATCACTAGTTCCTTAGAACTAGTGAGTTAAGATATTTTTTTCTCAGAAACATTTTTTATTGTAATCATCAATTGGTTTTACTGCAAATATGTTTAGTTTTTAAATGCACAAAAGTAATGTTTGCCACGTCGAAGCGAATTATTGATTGAAGATACTAAAATTAAACAAGAGCAAAAATTTAAATATCTAGAAAATGTTTTAACAGATGCCGGAAAATGCGACGCCGCAACCTTAAGGCGTTTGGAATAGCAGAGGATACCTTCCAAAAACATAAGCTATGATGAAACAGGAAAATTTCGTTAGAAACAAAGGGTACTGAAACGTTATGTAATATCGGTACCCTATACGACAGGGTATACTGGAGCATGTCATCACAGATGAAAAATAGACTTCAGACAACAGAAATGTGGTTCTACAGAAGGATGCTGAGAATACCACGAACTGAATACGCAAGCAACAAAAAGTACACTTACGCGTTTATATAAGGGCGCTCATTTCCGACACTGATTTATTTTATAGTTTTTTCGATAAGATATTCATATGACCTTGTTTTCTGTAGCAACACATGGCCATTTTAAGAATGCGGTCAGGTCGAACTTCGAGCTTGATGTTTGGTAACGAAAGGATCGTTTTAGACAACATTTTGTATAAACAGATCAAGAATTCTTCTTTGGAATTTTGGAAATCTTGTACTGAGAGGCAACTAGGTAGATTGGGGAAGATCTCTTTGTAAATCTTATTCTTAATGAATTGGATTCAACATGGTTTATTTCAGGTTCGAATCTTTCTGGAACCATATCCGAACTTACTTTATGGCATCTTATTTCTATCCCGTCCGTTCTATTTATTCTCCTCGACAATTAATCACTCCCCACCTTTTTTTTTTTTTTTTTTTTTTTTTTTTTTTTTTTTCGCTGTTTAACCTGATTTCTTGCTTCAAATTTCGCATGCAATAAAACTTTGAAGCAGCGTTGCAAACCTGTTATACTAGGAAGGACACATCCTGTCCTGTTAATGTTTTATGCCCCCTTATTTAGGGCGCGTGGGACTTGTTCGTTCTTCTAACCATCACTATCACATCTGTCTCCCTTGCTGTCTAAACCCAAGGTCGCCACGTGATCATCAGGACACGAGCAAATTCTTCCTGTAAAATGTGAGGTAATCGTCTTTAGCACCCCCTGCGTCCTCATTAAACCTTTACAACAAAGATTGTGTTTTTGTTTTCTAAGCGTTACTTAGATTTGGCACAAGGCCGAAAGAATAGGGGATCGAGTGAAGATCGAAGTTCATCAGGAACGAAATCGTGATAAGATAGAGTTTCGGAAATAGTATTTAGCAGGTGAAAAACAATTATGCAAATCTAATTATCTTTTTTCCACGAATGACACCCTCGTTGCTGATATAAAACATTCTTATACGTTTAGTGTGCCTCTTTGGTCATTAAAATAATTCTTTCAGAGATTGACTATTTCATTTTCAATCTTTCTTTTCTTTTCATGCGCCGTGACCTTTCATGACGTAAGCGATCATGGCTCTCCACCTCCCTCTATCCTTTCCAGCTGTCAACAAGTTCCTCCCCTCCGCTTCCTCCCCCAGATCACGTTCTATCCACTTGCTTAAGTCCGCTAGGTATGTCACGCGTTGTTTTCTCTTGTCTCTCTTTCCCTCTATTCGACCCGTGAGTATCAGATTCTCCAGCCTTCCCCCCTCCTCATTATGTGTCCCAGAAACTTCAGCTGCCTCTTCCTGATGTTAAATATAAGCCTCCTTGTTTGCAACCTCTCTAAGAACTCATCGTTGCTCACATGCTCGGTCCATGATATCCTTAGCATCCTTCTGTAGAACCACATCTCAGTCGCCTAGAGTCTCTTCATCTTTAAGGAAATCGTTCAACATTCGCTGCCGTAAAGAAGGACAGAGATGCACTGCTATCAAACTGGCATTAATAGATTCTTTTGAACGTCCCTACCCTCCGTCGTCACTTGAAACAGTGAAAAAAAGAAAAGATGCTCTGCCTTAAGATCGTGATCCTTTGCATGGTAGATAAGATTAATGAGGGACTTGAAATTTTTTACTGTGAAATTGATCCATCAGCGAAATAATTTATGTGTAATTTTAATGGTTGTTAGCGAAAACAGAGATCCGATTTCGAATTCCAGTTCAGTAAATTCACTTACGCCCAAATACCACTGGGAAAGGTATTAATCCGTCTCCTCCTCCAGGTATGGGTTAAATAGTAGGGCGTGTATATGGAAAAAATAAATATCTCAAAAAAATTGTTAATGCAATATTCCCTTTCAAAAAAAAAAAGAAAATAGAAATTAGTACACCTTAAATAAGTTATCCTCCTGTAAGTGCTTGGTCAATCTTATATAGCTAGTTTGAGTGTCATTTTATCTTGAAATGTGGGTGGTAACAAAAAGGGTACTTATCGATATCATACCTATCATACACACTCATTACATTGTAACATTGTCCCATTTCATAAATTGATTGATTTTATTGATCGTTATTTCTCTCATTGATATTTTCGGGCGTCTCTTTCTTGACTAGGAATTGGCGTTGCGTCGCTCATTATTGTGATCCTCTTGAACATCTACTACAACATCATCCTGATGTGGAGCTTCCGTTATATGTTTGCTTCGTTTACGACGGGTACCCTGCCGTGGGCCAAGTGCGGTCAAGTATGGAATACCTGCAACTGTCAGTTGTCCAACAAAGCCTCGAACATAACAGTGGCCTCCGACGCTTGCAACATCAGTGTCACAGTTGACAACAAGACCGCAGAGAGAATGTTTGACTCTGTCACAGAATATTGGGAGTAAGTGAGATTTTTTTTTCCTCCTCTGCCACCACCTCGCACCCTTAGTAATTCAGGTTAGATAAAATTTGCTTTAAATTATTATTATTATTATTATTATTATTTCAGAGGGAGCACAAACCAATAAGCCATATTACGTTGAAACACGGTTTCCCGTACGATCACCGAAGTTAAGCAACATCGATGAACCTAGTCAGTACTTAGCGGGTGAACGCTTGGGAATACCAAGTGATGTAAACTTGGATGTGTGGGTGGTGTAATCCATAACGACTCCGATTTGTTAATCGGAGAACCGAGTTTCGATTTCAGTTGGGTTCGTTATATACATTTACGCGAAAATATACTTACGAAAGTAATAAAACAGCCTTTTCTCCCTCAGCTATGGATAAATTAGTATTACATGTATCAGTAAAAAATATTTTCTCAAAAAATGTTAATCGATAAAATGTTTTCCAGTTTCAAATAATCGGCAAAAAGTTAAGCCGTAAAAAAATAATCATTCAATAAATCATAGGCTAACAAAATGAAGTTGGAATACAAATATTCAAAAGCTTAATATACCCGGCATGGCACCGTCTGATAAGGGTATACTGTAAGCATACCTCGAGCCCAAAATGAAGTTATAATATAGATATACAAAGCTAAATATACCCATCATGGTACCGTCTGATAAGGGTATACTGTATGCAAACACCGAGCCCTGTTTTCTCACCGACTAGACAAATCATCTAAGGTTGAGCCTCGATTGTTTTTCGCGTCGGTATGGACAAAACTGAGAAAGCACCGGTGTACGTTCTCAAGGAAAACGAATGGCGGATTTAACGCCACTATTCGAAATGAAAAATACCAATCCTCTTCCTAATATATCTGGTTGTTGAATCAAACAAAAATTCGCTTGTTGCAGTCTGAGGACATTGTGCAGTTAGGTAACTACTGCTACTTCCCTTACGACAAAACTAACGGTCCAGCTCTTCCTTTCGGGCAGCTAATCCTCACTCTTCATTACGACGGGCGGATGGCTAGAGAACTACACTCGAATACTAGAACATTTGGTTCCGTGTGTCATGCCAGATGATTTTTCTTGTCATAATCCATCTTGTATGTTTATAATTTTATCATTCATCCGTTCAGTGAATATCACTGCCACATCTGGTCTGGTATTCCAGCTATCTATCTCGAGATTCTTGACAAAATCTAAAGAATGGTCTGTAATGTTATCGGTCCTGACCTGACATCTCGACTTCAATCACTTTCAACCATCATGAGGTCTTTTCTATAAATATTTTCATCACAATTGTTTCAATGAGTTTTCCTACTTGATACCTCGACTGCATAAATTGAAGTGCACTACTCGATTGGAAACTAGGTCTCATCGTTTTGCTGTTGCAATAGCTACATGCAACTGTAATTTCTATTCTAATAGTTAATATCCTCGTACTTGCCACCTGTGGAACTCTCTTCCGGTTTCTTGCTTCCTGACACCTACAATCCAAAAAAATTTAAATACATCAGTCGCCATCATCTGTCTTCCTGAACCCTGTTCTTTTATTGTCCTTTCTCCTCATTAAAGTTTCCTCATTCTATTTCAGCACCCAGTTATCCCCTTAAAATTTTCTATTACCCAGTATAATCTTAATGATCTACAATTTTCAATCATAACAAATCTAATATTGGTTGAATCAAAACCCTCTAAAACATAACTCTTTTAAACACATTTTAAATACAACTGCAACAGCATTTAACATGTAAAGAAAGGTAAAAAATAAAATAGCTATAACTCACTACCCTCCGTCCTAATTTACTAGGAATTGAACGTAAGATAGCATATGTAAATGACGTAGGCGATCATGGACCTCCACTTCCCTTTATCCCTTGTGGCTCTCAACAGGTTTTGTGTTTCTGCCAACTCCGACAGAGCATGCTCCGCCATCCATCTACCCAAGCCTGCCACGTATGTCATGCGCTGCTTCCCCACCGTCTCTTTTTCCCTCTATTCGTCCCGTGAGTTTCAGATTCTCCAGGCCCCCCTTTCTCATCACATGTCCCAGAAATTTTATCAGTTAATGTTAAGTATAAATTTACTCCTTGTTTGCAACCGCTACAAGAGTTCATCATTACTCACATGCTCGGTCCATGCTATCCTCAGCATCCTTCTGTAGAACCACATCTCCGCCCCTCGAGTCTCTTCTTCATGTTTGAGGAGACCGTCCAACATTCACTGCCGTATAAGCGGACAGAGGTCACGTAGCAGCTAAGTATTCTTTTCTTTGTCACCATAGAAATCCTCCTGTTTCGCAGTACTCTGCTCTGCTTCTGGAATGCGTTCTTGGCCATCCGTCTTCGGATCTTAGTGTCGGCTTAATATATAATAGTTACTAACTGATTAACAGGAATCAAATTTTCATAATCACCTAATGCATTAGGTAATAATAAACTATTTTCAACTAACAATAATATAAAGAAAAAAAAAAAAACAAATCTTTGTATATATAGTATTGATGAAATGGAGTTTTATTTATCTATTATTTATCTATTAAGTCCTAAAGGATAATTATTCCCAGATTGATGTAAAAAAAAAAGGTAAATGGAAAATATCTAAAACTACTAAAATAAATATTAATAAAAAATGAAAACAAAAAAAAATCGACTAATGGTTGCATTATCAACAGAAAATCCACCTCAGATTCAATAGACAACCATTTCACCAATATAAGGAATAACAAATTAATAATAACCGTTGCACCTCAAAATGATATTTGAAATGATCAAAATAAAATTCTTGTAACGTTGTTCATATAAGCCTGCCAACGGAACTTCCAAAATTCGCCTCATGACGTTTGATATCGAAAGTTTTCTTTGAACTATTTATTGATTTTATTGTCTACACGTTTAGGAACCAGATAAAATAATTTGCAGTTGTGTGGGGCACCGATTATGTCATAATACCAGCCACAAGCAAGTGTACACGATATGGTGATAGGTTTTTATGAAAGCAACTCGTAAGGTTGCAGGTGAAGCATAGATAGAAATACCTTCAGGTTGGCTAACCTAGTCCACTCAATCTCCGATTAAGAGTGTTCTCAAGTAGCTAAATGTGACTCCTAAGTTACCCTCATTTTTTAGACTTAAAAATAACAATCCTGTAAAAAAAACCCGGTCATAATGCTTCACCATTACTATCACTCATGGACGGAGATGCTCAGCTCATCAGCCCGTAGGCGACATGCCCGTTCGTCGGCCCCCAAAGAACATGCCTAATTGGTTATGATCTGGCAACTGACAAGCCGATCTACGTTACTGAATGGGATAAATTCAAGAAGAAA
Source organism: Acanthosepion lycidas (assembly GCA_963932145.1). NCBI lineage: Eukaryota > Metazoa > Mollusca > Cephalopoda > Sepiida > Sepiidae > Acanthosepion > Acanthosepion lycidas. Next base: position 20,441,378 of record OZ010574.1, on the reverse strand, counting down.
AAACATGTACAGATTAACAGTTATGATCAGAAACCGTGAGAGCTATATATACTCAGAGAATAATTACTATTAAAATAATAATAATTATTATTATGACCTTATGATAATTCTGTTTGTTCCTCTTTTAATTAGAACGATCATTACGTCCTGCCGAAAATTCATAAAGATTCAGTTTTGATCGCGTGGAAAGACGGAAAAGACATATCCGAGACGTTGCTTAGCCTCAGTGAGAAAATGAAAAAAAGAGAAATGTTTAACCTTTGTTAAATGTTAAACCATTTCATACTCATCCATAAATGGCCATACAACTGCAGTAACATCATCTTTAATTATCAGTTAGTCATTTTCCTGTTGCCATAGTAGGATGTGACAACACTAGCGCAAAATTGGACCAAACTATTGTCTGATGATCAGTGTCGCATGCAGTTACTGTACAAGCATTTTGTTTGACAAATAAAGTCATGTAGTGAGAGAATAAATTTACGACGCCGGGCAAAGCGGACATGTATCTTTTTGACGTGTAAGTCTAACATGGCCGACGCCGCGAGGAAGCGACGATGTCACGCGTGGTTACGATGAGCGGCCTTTTGCAATCGCCCCACTGTGCATGTGTGACGCTATTCATTTGTTTTGAATACGATCGGAGCGTCTTTGGAGCGGAACTGTTGGACAACGGGGTTGATTTCGGGGGTTTTATGTGCATTAGGATTTTTTACATTGGATCTATATTTTCTTTCTGGATTTTGCAATTTGTTTGTTTTGTTTTAAACTAATGTCATCATATTAACTTTATAACGAGTCACGTACGTACAATGTGCTAAATATTAACGTTTGTTTTAGTGAAATGGAAGAAATTGGCATTTCCAAATCTTTTCATTTGTACCCTCTTATTTCTTAAAATAACGACCAATATTCATATTTATGATTTTTAAAGTTGTTAAGCACAAATATTTAACAATATGAGAGGGGGATTTCTAGAGATATTTAATTGTGATATATCACTTAACGTTTTTTAAGTTATTAAACGTTATATACACATGTTTAAGTGAACATAAATGTCTCATCATATCACCAGTGAAATTAATGTCTACTGGCATATACGCAGAAAGTCTTATTAAAGAAAATGTAACTTTCTGCATTTTCCTTATGCTGGAAACCAACTATCCAAGCGTGTAGCCACGGTAGTCTCTACAATAAAACAAAGCTCAATTACTCTATTGTGTAGATGTGCAGGCGGTATAATGGTTAGCCTCGGAGCGAGAAATTGGCGAGCCGAGTTCGAATTCAGGTTAAGAATGGTTCATCCACTTTCGCACAAATATCTTTGGGGAAGATGTAAATCTATTCTTCCCCAAGCTATGGGTTAAATAGTAAGGTAAACTGGACTGATTAAATATGGTTGACAACCAGTATAGTAGGCATCATCCATTTATCTTAAGAGATAATGGTCGCGAACTTTTGGGAACATTGTCTGGAGTGGCTTAAGAGTCCGATCTTTGTATGGCACACTCTTCTGCAGGTATAGCAGACGAAGCTGGTATGTGGAATGAAGATCTGAACTATATGCTTCCCACGTTTTCTTTGAAACAGTTGGCTTCGCTCCTCATGACAGCATGACCCTGAGATCGTCTGCTAGCTGTTCCCAGCTACCAGAGACGACGCCTGTGAGTTTCAAATCTTTCTTAAAAACGTACTTGAAACTCAGTGTAAAGGCGGCCTACTGGACGGTGCCCAGTAACCATTTCACTGTATGGTGTATATCTGTGATGTCTTTTGGTATACGGCCGCCATTCATTCGATGTTTGTGACCCAGCCATCGAAGACTACGTTGACAGACGGGAAGATGCACGCTTCAGGAGTCTGCTTGCTCTAGAACATCAGTATTGGTAACTTTGTCCCTTCCATGTGATGCCGAGGATCCAGGTGGTTTTCTTGCCCGGTGTATGTCGTTTCGCTGCAGTAATGCATAATACTAAGGACAGAAGGCTGGAATACTTTTAGTTTGATACACAAGGTCAGTCGACTGTTATCCCATACCTTCTAGCTTATTTTGGCCATGACTACTGCCGATGCGTTTGTTAATTTCCATGTCAAACGATAAGTTGTTGATGATGGAGGAGTGACGTCAAGAACCTCGTCATCAATACTGATTGATGGAGACGCACAAACATCTTGATCCATGTCATTCCAATTAATTCTTCTCTTGCTGATAGATTTTTTTTTTTACTCGTGTGGCAGTGGAGACTTCGATGGCGTTCCTTCGGAGGATTGGCGCAATTGCGTATCGATTAAGGGATGAGCCTCACGAAACGGAGTGGCTCTTGCAGCGTGTCTCACTGGCGAAAGTTCGAGATAATGCTTTCTCCATCATTGGCAGAGGATAGCAAAAAAAATTGTATATAGTTACTTTGTTCAAACTTTTTTTCAATAAATAAATATTCTCTTAATTCATTACCGGTATGTTTGAACTGACTAATTAATTGTTGGTGGTCGAGTTCCGTGTGCGTCGTCAGAGCTACGTCATCAGAAAGTGGCACTTCTCTGATGAGTGTACGCATCTTAGTTTTTGCCCTCAGGTGGACCAAATTGAGCAGTGTGGCAACCAATATAGAAGAAGGATAACTCTGAATTCAAAATCGCATGTGGCCCTAGTGGGTTATCACAGATTGACAATGTTGATGTTAAAAAAAACGCAAACAAACAAACAAACATGATAAAGATTAGAAATCACATTGATTTGCAGTGAGCTTTCAAGTCGAAACAGCTCTGATGATGCCATCTCTCGTTGGGAATTTTCGTATCTATATCTGTTAACTATATTTTCGTACGCAAAACAAACGGAGCAGTTTAAGTAATTAAAGGAGTTTAATCTGTCTATTATTAGTAGTAATACTATTATTATTATTTATTATTATTACTATTATTTTCACCATCTCCTTTGATTTCTGTCGTATACTCATTTACTTCCCGGTCCCAACCAGAGACCGAAGGTCAGAAATAGCATCATGGCATTTTCATTGAAAATTTAAAAAAAAATAAAACAACCTAAGCGGACACACATTTTACGTAGGGTGTGAGTTGCACTTGTGAGAATAATTTTTTGTATTTCTTCAAGTCATGGGCGACATGTCCAGCATTCACTACCATATAGGAGGACTGATATTACACAATATTTCAGCACTCTTTTCTTTGTTTCTAACGAAATCTTTTCTGTTTTAATTAATTTTTAAAATGGTATTTTTCTGTAATCACCTTGTCTGCCTTTCTTTAGTTTTTAAAGTTCTTGTCAGGTTGTTGTTTTTCACATATATTTTTTTTATTTTTCAATTTTTCTTTTTTTTTATCCTCTTACAGACGAGAGGTTTTAAGAATCTCCTCGGGTGTGGATAATATGGGATCGTTCAAATGGGATTTAGTCCTTTGTCTGCTGTTAGCTTGGATCCTCGTTTACGTGTGCATTTGCAAAGGCATCAAATCATCCGGAAAGGTAAGTGACGTTTTTCGTTAGTCTACATTGATATTGTATTTTAAAGATAGTCCTGGGGTATGACTATGAAATACATCCAGCAGCAAGGCTTTATAATTTGGAGATTGGAAGTATTGAGTCGTGTGGATCCACTTCTTAATTACTGTTGTACCCAGGTCCACCCTAACCCGAGGTGGTGGCACCTGTTAGCGTTCCAGCTACGGGCAGATAGTGAAACGCCAAACAAAAGCAAAACACTATGAAAGTATAAAAATACACGTTTATAGCAAAATGAACAGCAATGCATTGATAAAACAAAATGATCAATATAATTGTAATGTGTAGTTACTTATAAAATTGTGTTCAAAATATTTAGATTTCGGCATTAAATAACCCATAGAGGTTGATATGTCGCTAAACAAAAGTAACCAAATTATTCTAAAGACCCATACTGGAAGCAGCAGAAATGTGGTCCTACTGAATAATGTTAAGCTCACCACAGACGAAACGCGTAAGCAACGAGGAAGCCTTAAGGAAAATGCAAACAAAAATGACTTCTACTCAGAATCAGAAAGAGAATGCTGAATTTTGTTAGGCACGTAAGAAATGGTGGTTTGGAGAACTTAACACTCACAGAATACATCGAAGACAAAAAGAACAGAAGGTAATTTTGATCCATGAGACAACAATAGCTTAAAATGTTCGTTCGTGAATTTGGTGACATACTTATTGCGAGTTCAATCCCTGTCCCGTGCAGTGTGTACTTGAAATAGGTTGCACAGTTACAGAGCAGTACTAAAATGAGAACGAGACGAGATATCCCTAGACGCGGGCAGTGGAAGGAGAACACTCTAACACTGTTGATTAAATAAAGGGTTCAGTTTGAAATTTCCTGTGGTTTACCCTGATCGACATACAACTGTGGCAGGCCGGAGGTGATGACAACAAAAAAAATGAGGATAATTGTGTGTGTGTGTGTGTATATATATATATATATATATATATATATATATGACACACACACACAGGGTGTCCCAAAATAATGTATACACTCTTTAAATATTAATAGTTAATAATTACCGTGGTGTGAGAACTTATATGGATGAAAATATGCAAAACAGATGGATTGAAAGAAGAGGGACAGTTGAATAGCCACCTAGATCACCAGATTTGACACCCTGGGATTTCTTTTTGTGGGTGGTTCTAAAAGACAAAGTTTACAGCAGGAAACCTGAAACAATTGCTGAAATGAGAGTAGCAATTGAAGAAGAATCTGCTCAAAATACCAGAGGAAATAATACTGGACGTTTGTAGGTCTATTTCTTTAAGATACGAAAAGTGTATTGAACAGAACGGCAACCAGTTTGAGCACTTGATGTGAACTCATCATTATATGAACATTCTGCCATTACCCCAAGTAGCTTTTATGTTATTAAAGTTGATTTTCTATGTTTTTTGTATATTTTACTCTCAAATTCTTTAAATGTGTATTCTTTCTCTTGTATTAATCTTATTTACAAGTCAAAATAGATAAACTGAATAAGTTATAACGATTCAAAGAGTGTATACATTATTTTGGGACACCCTGTATATAGTGTAGATAATAGAACTCTTTAATCTTGTACGACATACCGTTTATACCAACATCTGCCCTTTTCTTTCTTTCTTCCGCTCTTCTCTTCTTCCTATGTCGCTGCCTGTTGAGTGCGAACATTCTTCTGTTGGCATCTTTCTGCTTGAGATGATGTTAGTAAAGCTAGAGTAGCAAGAACCTACGACAACCTCTAGCAAAGCATTTTTTTTTTTTTACAATGATTTTCACCTTGTACAAGGCCCGAGTGTCACTCAAAATAGAGAGAGTCAGAGGCGTTGTTTATGGGGATATGTGTAGAAGATAACGATTAATCCTATACTTAAAAATGTTAAGATTATAATGAGCGGGGAAGCACTTCTTGGGAGTGGGTTCCACAAAGCATCGGTTCATGGGAACAAGCTGCTCAAGTTGAACTTACCCCATTCCCTTCGTATTCCATTAGTGAGATGTGATTCGCTACAATATGCGCAGCAGGTTGCGTCGTAGCCGTGAAGTGTAGAACTGGTGGAACTAAGGAATGTAATTCGTTTGAACATTTTCCATAGAAATAGCGATAAAGCGGCGAAAGACTTGCGACGTTTCATCAGTGGAGAAGAGGTTTGCGGGGTGGAAAATCTACTCTGACTTAATTCCATAGCAACGAAATAATTCAGATATTATACAAAGCAGTTTTTGTTTAGCACAAATATTCTGATTCCGTGAAACCAGTTTTCATTTTTTTTTTTTTTTTTTTTTTTTTGCTGTAGTAAACCCAGCACAAGGCCCGACAGCCACTCAAAGTAGAGTGTTACTGAACAAAGATGTTGTAAGATCATATAGGGAGAGAATAAGGATTACATATTATGGTGATATATAGGATGTTTAATACTTTGAAATAGCAAAATTCAATGGGCGTTCCGATTTCGGTGTCACGTTTTCCGTCGTCTGTTAAAACACTTCCGGTTTTCCTGTTGTACCTTTCGGGATTCTTGACAAAATCGAAAGAAGTGTCTATAATGTAATCGACCCTGAGCAGGCATCTCGACTTCAGTCAATTTCTTACCGATATGACGTAGATTCCTTGTGTCGTTTCTAAGCATATTTTCATGGCAACTTCTGTGATGAGCTTTTTTTCCCTTGATGTCCCGAATGCATCTAGGTCTCACCGTTTCATTTTTGAACTAGCTAGATGCAACTGCCCTTTCTACTCTAGCAGTTTCTTTTCTCACACTACCCACCTGTGGAAATCCCTTATTTCTTGCTTCCCTGATAACTACAATCTTGAAAGATTTAAATGTAACATCAAAAGCCATTTTGTCTTCTTGAACTTTGTTCCTTTATTGTCCTTTTCACACTTCTCCTTGCTAAAGTCTGCTCATTCTCATAAGTGATCATATATGTCTACTGTTGAACTAGCTAGATGCAACCGTATGTTCTATTCTAATAGTTTCTTTACTCGTCCGTGTAATTCTATTTCGATTTCTTTCTCCCATGCTACCTACGCTCTTCAAAACTTTAAATGTAACGTCAATCGCCATCTTCTGTCTTCTAGTACCTGTTCTATTTTTGTCCTTTCTTCAATCCTACCCTATTCCTAGTCTTCTTATTCTCTATCCCTGTAACACCCTGTCTTCTAGTGGTATTATCTTGAGCTATTCCTTTTGCTGATAACCATACAGCGCATTTAAAGTTTAAAAGGGCGCAAAAATATTATGCAAAGGCCAGACAGGCTGAGATATTGTGACGTTTTTATGTATTTTTATTTGTTTGTTCATGTGATGTTTCGAACTTGAAATAAAGATGGTGGTAAGTAAAGATTTATATCACTAATTATAGATATACAATTACGGAAAATAAAATTCTCTGCTTTGTTTTTTGTTCATATTTATACACGTTATTATACGTATAATGATTTTGTTTTTAAGTTGCCGCCCTCAAACCGGTGAAAGGTTTTTGGTGTGTACCTTGCGGGCTTAAGATTCACTACATGAAATAAAAGCTAATCCTAAAGCTGACACTTTAGTCTTCTGTTAGGCGTGGCTAAGAGTTGAATGAATGGAAAGGCCACGCCCATAAAAAAAGTGAATGAATGAAGTGAACGGGCGTATATCTTTTAGCTTTTTATTTATTTGCGATGCAGTAAATAAATTTGTATTTCTAACAAAAACGAATAAACTTGACTCGTGGTTAGTAAAATTGCATATTTCACCGAGGGTTCATCTGATTAGCGTTTGAGCCCAAATAAATGCGGATTTTCGAAGCAGGCAGGCACATATACTTTGATTATTGGCGAAAGAGTTTTCTCCCCTTAATCTTATGTATTTAGCATTTTTTAAATTAAGCTTAATAAATGTCTGTTTTGGCGCAACATAATCTTACTTTTTCTGAAATGGGTAAATATCAGTAAATGGGTACGTGGCTGAGATACTTGCGTATGTCATACTGAGGTCGGTGTTCGAGTCCTCTTAACTCGAATTTCGAATGATTTTCAAGAAATTCCCTATACGTGGAGGCGAACCGGTGTGGTTAGCGAAGCTAATATGGTCGACTATTGATTGATTCATTTTTTACGCCTGATCAACGCTTGGCAGATTATTCAAAGACGAAATATTTTAAGTTGTAAGAGTTATTATTATTATTATTATTATTATTATTATAGATAATAATGATTTTAGCGATATGTCTTACTAATTAACCCATATCTGGGGAAATAGGTGGATTCATGCCTTTCCCAAAGGTATTTGCACGTAAGTGAATATAACGAACCCAACGAGGATTCGAACTCGGCTCTCCGATTAACAATTCCAAGCCATTATCTATTACACTAACCAGTCACGCATCGAGCTACTCACCAGACTCAACGTTGCTTAACTTCGTTGATCGTACGGGAACCGGTATTTCAACGTGATATGGCCGTAAACCCGTGTTGATTATTACTACTGAATTTTGAATAATTACTAGGTGCTCCATACAAAATTCGGTATTAGATAACTGAAAAAGGCTGATATGTTGTAAAATCCATCAACCTAACATATACTTGAAAGATTGGCGCATCATAGTCTTACCCTTCAATCCTTCTTCTTGGTCTTGTTAACAAACTCCTCTCGCAAAGCGTTTCTGTTAAACTGAGTTTTATTCTCAGAGAATGCTTCATTTTAAGTTTAGTGTTTGTCAGGTATTCTTCTGTTGAACTCTGTTGAAATAAACCAGACTAGGTTTTAGTACAACTTTTCACTACTGAAGCACTTCGTAGGGAAGATCGTCCTGAGTATCATGATGAACTACACCCGGCAGCAAGATCTCTGATCGAGAGAATGGAAGTGTTGAGGAGCGTGGAAACACCTCTTAATTGCTGTTGTTCCAAGGTCCACTCTGCCCAGGATAGTAGCACCTGTTAGGATCCCAACAATAGGCAAATAGTGAACCCTCGAAACAAACAAAACAAAACAGCACATTCTCACGATAAAATCACCAGCAATACATTTTTATAGCAAAATTACAAACAATAAATTTTATGATTTACAAACTATGTATCTAAAAATGTACGTTTTACTCTGAAAGTATAAATTATGTAAAAAATATCTGTAATTGAAAGCCTAAAATTACGTACAAAATATTTAGATTTCGGCATTAAAAATCCCATAGTGGCGCTGATATGACGCTAAACAAAATCACATACTTCTCGCACTTATTGCCTGTGGAACTCTGTCCAGTCTCCATGCTTTCCAGCCAATTAATCCGCAAAAATGTAAATGCAATGTCAGTCGCTATCTGCTGTCTTCCTGATTACACTTCTTTTGTTCTCGCTCCTTAGGAATGTTTCTTTTTTTTTTAATTCTTTCACACTCGGTAACCCCTTTTGTCTCAGTGGTTTTACTGCTTTGCTCAGGGTGAACTCTATTAAAGAAAAAAAACAAGCAACCAACATGAAAGAACTCTTTTATGACATTTGTACAGCCTACACCCGTGCCTCCATCGAAAAAAAGAAATTCAAAATAGCTTAACGTTCAGGTCATTTTTTATGTCCTCCGACTCTCCAGTAAGCATTAATCATGGGAAATAAAGAAGCAGACTTCGACACGATTTGAAGTCGAATTTTTTTTTTTTTTTTTTTTTTTTTAGCATTTCACTCCAAGCAAGGCGGGAAGCCACTAGGACGCAAGGGGTTACAGAAACTATAGAGCGAGATCAGATAGGAGTGATAGAAGAGGGTATGAGGAGAAGGGTAGTGGATAGATCAAGGCAACTGGAGATGTCGATTGACATTACACTTGAATAGCTGGAGATTATAGCTCTCAGGGAAACTGGAATAGAGAAGGGAGTTCCACAGGCGAGAGGTGCGGGACATGAAGCTATTTGAGTAGAAGAGACGGCTACATTTAGCAGTTTCGACAGTGAAGAGGTGAGAGCGGGATGCCAGCCTCGTAGGGCGAATGCAGCTCCTACCATGAAAGTATTTGTAGAGCAGACAGAGAGAGGCGACGGCGCGTCTGTGAGAAAGGGACTGTAGACGAGATGCCAGAGCAGTGCCAATTATATTGCATATCCGCCTCTGGAGCCTATCAAGAACCCCGAGGCAAACAGAAGGGGCACCAGACCATATATGGCAGCAATACTCCATGCAAGGGCGAATTGTTGATTTGTAGATCTGGAGGATCGATTCCGGGGAGAAAAATTTCTGTAATCTCAGAAGCACATCTTATATAAACAACAACTTTTCGAATTGGCCAAAAAAAGCTAATCAACACACGTCATTAAAATTTAGTCACTTAGTTTCTTATCTGATTAAATCCATTCCATTGAGGTTGAGTCATAAATAATTTCTGTTTATTAAAAAAAAAAAAAAAGTAAATTACAATTACATTTTAGTCAGTTATATATTCACTATCATTTGCAACGACTCTAGTAACATTTTGCAGGTTTCGATGTGAAAACTTTTTTGGCGAACTCTCGAAACTGATTTTCATTAGAGAATTTTCCCCCATGTAAGCACTTAGCAGTGATTTTTAAACAAAAAAGATAATAATCGCTTGGTGCAAGGTTAGGTTAACATGTTTGGAAGGTTAGAACAGACCAACCAAGTTCCCAACTTTTTTTTTTCTGGGTTCTTGCTGCATGCAAACTTGCATAGTCATGGAGGACATTTTTCCTAATGACAAGCATAAGGCTTTTTTTGGCCAAACATACAAGTACAGATGTGAAGAGATGGGCACTTATCATTTACGCATTCCATACCTCAGAAGACAATGATACTGCTTCATCTCCCGAGGTCAATGCACTGATAATGAGAGGACTATGCTGATGATATAGGTATACATAGTTGAGATAAGAATGACCTTGAACTGAAATTCAACACCCTCTATCAAGTGTTCCAAGAAATGGGATTCAAGATAAACCTTTCCAAAACAGGAACTATGATCTAAAATGGGAATGAAAGCAGTGATGGTACCTACCCTAAATCCGTGGAATTAGTAAATAGCAAACTCTCCAGATACCTCGGCGTATGGACCAACTTTAACAAATTAAGTATAGGAGAAAAAGAAATTGAATAGATGTAGTTTCGCCCAACACCGCAACTTGCTACAAAACCAAAACATCAACCTCAAAACCAAAGTTATGTTCTTAAATAGCATCGTCAGATCGAGACTTACATATTAATGTCATGCATGGCGCCTAACCGTTCAGAAATATATAAACTGTCAGCTGTATACGACGGCTTTTTAAGATCAACGGTTACAAAAAAAGGCTTTACGCGAGTGAAGCCTGTCGGTCTTGGCAAAGACCATCCTTCTTTGAACATTGTGGACTAGCGCTACAGAATCGTAAAGAACTCCGCCAAATAACAGAAACCACATCACTTTACTTTCAGCAGTTGCAACAACTAAAATGGATAGCACGTGTAACTCGAAGAGAGAATGACATAATCAAGACGTTAATATTCCACACTACTTCAAATAAGAGGTTAGAAAGAAATTCCCCATCATTACTGGAAAGAGCGATAACAGCTACTAAACTTGAGAAACCTCTTTTCCTGAAAAATTGTTTTAAGAGAAAGATTTTATAAATTTGAACCGAAAGCAGTACTGTCTGCGCTGTCATTGAATACCAGATGTTTCCTTGTAGGGAAATGGCTAATATCTCTATTACCACGTTGCAGCTGCTTAACGCATAAATGTACATTTAGTGTTTCATTGCGTTTTAAGACTTCTAAATAAATAACACTCCGACAATCCCATCACACGCACATTACATTTTTTTTTTTTTTTTTTTTCGTGGAGTTCAGTTTTGGGGGTAAGTTGTCAATCGACTGCTTTTGCGTCGATCATTGTCGTATATAACCCACTTTTTATCACCTGTTATGATCTGTCGATATTTCTGAGATCAGGTATTATGTACAGTATTTACATTAAGGACACATGGCACAGTGGATAAAGGCGTTGGCTAGATCTAGTGACTGGAACCAAAGAGCTGTGAGTTCAATACCTGGTTAAGGCAGTGGAGAACTTGGAGAGGTGAATTAACAGGAGATAACTGACATCCATTAGACATGGCACGTGAAAATAGAACAGTCTACACTAGCGAACAAAACAAAGGGTTCAGTTCGACATTCCAACCACCTGAAGAATGCTGGAGCGTACAACGGCCGAAACGTCGTGATAAATATGGCAATAAAAGATGAGGACAATAGTCTGAATAATGTAAATAGTGTCCCTGTTATGATATATTTAAGAAGCAGTTATGATACATTCATTACAATTGGTTTTCAGGAAAGGGAAATTACTTATGACTTAACCTAATATCGATATTATTCTAAAATGAAGATAATTTTGAGTTTAAAAGAAGGAAAGTAATTGAAACTCACCTGAAGCGAGCTGAATGTGTAATGCTCTTCATCCCAATGACACTTCCACCGAGCTTCTCTACGGCATATGACTTCACTGAATTTTGACGGGTTCCTCTCGAATTTTAAACTGGGGTCATCCGGAGAGAATGTGCACCGTTTCGGGGCCTTCCTCTCAACGGTTTCAGTTGCACACCGGCCCCCACTCACTGATGTGAGGCCCCATTGTAACGATATACAAGTGTTGTAGATAAACTAGTTCAAATGTGTAACGGCGAAATTAAATTTACGAAAATTCCGAAAAACTATTTTCTGTTGCTAATTAAAATAATTAATGATGAAAATTATTCGTCGATGAAATTCAGATAATTTAAACTGTTACATCTGCTGCTATTTCTGCTACTATATGGACGACATAACAAACTGTGAGATCAACCGTTTCCATACAAGAAACATTCGGCTTTCATGAACTAGTTAAAACAGTTTTGTAGAAATAAGGTTTCTCAAGACCATCGTCATCGCTTATCCTAATATAAATGGGAATTTCCTTTCTAACCTTTTGTTTAAGGCAGTGTGTAAAGTTAAATCTTGATTATATTATTTGCCTTTCGAGTTACATCTGCTGTACATTTTAATGGTTGCTACCCTTGGAAGATTCAAATGGTGTGGTTTTCCTTATTCGCTATGGTTCTTTACATTTAAATTAATTGGAGAGAATGACGTTTAGATGCTTCTTCATCCTTTGAGCCCTGACCATCGATTTGCCAGCGGTAGAGAAAAATGACGTAATGCCCAGCCACCAGTTGAATGGTGGGTAAACAATTGTAACTATTTTTATATCTACCGTGAAACCTTACATACCAATTATTTGCATATTTTGACTCAGGGAGAAGGATTGAAATTGTTCAAGGACGCAGGGCTCAACAGCTTAATGGATGCGAGTACAATTCTCATTGGAGGCTACTAGTTTTCTTCTCCCCGCTTAAGTCACATTTTAAAACTTAGATGTTGAGATAATAAAAAAGAAGGCAACCAAAATACAATAAAAAGTACTTGATATTACAAATTCGATCATTGCTCTCCACGATTTCCTGTCCTTTGTAGCCCGCAGTAAACTTTGTCTTTTTGCTATCTCTCCAGATATCTGTCCTGCCAACCATTTACACACGCTCCTTCTTCTATGTGCGGTGTCCTTTCAGGATGTAGGCGATCAAGCTCTCCACAATTTCCTGTCGTTTGTAGCCCGTAGTAATTTTTTGTCTTTTTGCTATCTCTCCTAATCCCTATTCTGCCAAGCACGTTAGGTAGCTTATTCCCTGTTTTCCTCTTGCCTTTAACATATTCTGTCAGTGCCATATTTTCCAAGCCCTTCTTCCTCATTATGTGCCCTAAAAACTTTAGCCGCCTCTTTCTGATTTTCGGTATAAGTGATCTTTTTTTTTATATTTCATTTCCTCTAAAACTTCGTCGTTGCTCACATGTTCAGTCGATTCTCCGCATCCTGATGTAGAACCACATTTTTTGTCTGAAGTCCCTTTTCTTGTGATGAGATTGTCCAGCATTCACTGCGATAAAGGAAGAAACTGATATTACATAATAGTTCAGTACTTTTTTCTTTGTCTTTAACGAAATTTTCCTGTTTCCTAATACGATGCTTAGTTCTTGGAAGGCATTTTTCTCGAAATCCCTTTCGGTGTCGCATTTTCCTTCCTCTGTTAAAACAATTCCTAGATATTTAAACTTTTGTACTTGATTTTGGTATCTACAATTTGTAATTCATATGTTGAATTTTTTTTTGTTGACAGCTACATGTTTTATTTTCTTATAATTGATGCTTAGTCCTTTATTCAAGCTTTCCTTTGCTACTTTCTGTAGGAGTTCCTGTAGTTTCCTTTCTGTATCTGCTATCAATACTGTGTCATCTGCATATCGAATGTTAAAATTATGACCGCCAATAAGGAATCTTGGCAGGACATTTAATTCTCTTGAGGTTGTTTTAATTCAAAAGTCCGCTGAGAAGAAACATCCTTGTCTTACGCTCATTTCTATTTTTGTATACTTTCTAAATTAATTTTCTCTTTGTGTACAGGCAATTTTCTTCCACTGTAAGTGCTGCAGTGTTCCAGTATCCTTCTCAAATATTTCAAGCTCACTTAGCAGTTCAAATAGTTCTTCGTGACGCACTTAATCAAACGCTTTTGTATTATAATCTATAAAACTTAGGTATGCGTCGTTTTACATCTGTAGTCATTGAATTGGTTTTCTTTTTGGGCGTGTGTATGGACGTACAATTGTAATATTGTAAAAGGTATAATTAAAATGGTCTTATGCAGACAAGCGCACGTGTCCGCCTGGTGGCGTTTTATTTTATTTATTTATTTATTTTTGTCGAGTAAAGGTTGTAGAGGTGTTCATCGTTAATCTTCTGTGACGTCAGTAATTCCCTAGATAACGTAATTACTCAACGCCCATGTTTTCTTGCGGCCGGAAGCCATTCATAAGTTTCTATGACCAGACGTGGAAAATATCGAATGATACGCTCAATGTCATCAGGCTGGCTTCATTCATAAAAGCTTTTCTTTTCTTTCGCATTTTTTTCTTTTTTTTTCTTTTTTTTCTTTTTCTTTTTTTTCTTTTTCCTATTTTTAATTTACAAAAAAATGACGTTTTCTTTTCTCTCTTCGTTAAGAATTTTGATTTCTCGAAAAACAACTTATATATATACCTTCAAATCGTGGGCGGTTATCGCTCTCCACAACATCCTATCCTTTATAACTAGTATCTTTTCACCATCCCCCATCACTCTCTGTCCTGCCATCCATTTACACAAGCTTGTTTGGTAAGTTATTCGTTGATTCCCTCTTGCCTTCAGTATATACTCTGAGGGTCAAATTCCCCAAGCTTTCTTTCCTCATTGTGTCCTAGAAATTTCATCTACCTCCTTATTATATGTGTCCTTTTTACTTCCGTGTTCACTCTATGGTATTCTTGGTATCCTTATTTCATCCAATCTCTTCTTTATCCGTGAGGAGTTTGTCTATCATTCGCTGGCATAAAGGTGACCATATATATATATATATATATATATATATATGTGTGTGTGTGTATATAAGGTTGGTGCAAAAATAATGACGTAATATTTTTTGACGTATTTTTTAACGTCAAAAAACGACATTATTACGTCATTATTTTTTGCACCAACCTAATATAAAAGTGAACATAGAAGTCAACACTTAGAGGCGACAGTCTGTTTCATGCTATATGCAATCGTCAGGCCTGATGATTGCATATAGCATGAAACAGACTGTTGCCTCTAAGTGCTGACTTCTATGTTTACTTTTATATTTACACAAGCTCTGTCTCTGATATTGAGCACTTTATTCCATAAATATAGCACACCTTCAGACTATATTTCTTATATAATTTCACCCCAAGAAAGGCAGTACAGCCACTTAGATGCAGAGGAGTTACAAAATGTGAAATAATGTAAGAAAAGAAGAAACCCTATCAAAGATCGAGAACAACAAAAGAACAGGAACCAACATTATAATGAAATAGGGACTCGAACTAACGAATGACATGAAACTTAATCTCTCATATATAAACTTGAATTTTATTCAACTCCTGTCAGAGTGTGAGCGCAGTAAAGGGGTGCTTCATCCGAAATGTGGACCTTATATTATCGTCTGCAATGTCTTGTAAATGTCTTGTTCACTTCAGTGTGCACGAAAAACTGGGAAAGTCCCGCTTCACGTTCACAAATTAACAATAGGTGAAAAGAAAACGCCGCCTCGAGAAATGAGAATTAGAACCCTGTTTCAAATATTATAAAACATCTTTATATCCAATATAAAATATCTTTATATCTTCGCTTACTCGGTCTGTGAAGGTAAGTAGTTAGGTGCCATTTTGCTGGGACATTTTCTGCCATGTCTATCTAATGGCTCAGCTCTTCCCTCCCACCAACATTTTACTCGTCTACACATCAACACGAACGCGTGGATAGGAACTACCCAAGTGACAGTGTTTATCCCGCCAAGTGTGAACCAAAACTGACTTCTTAAATTTCGCCTGTGGATGTTAATATAGGTCAGCATCGGGAAATTATCAATGTCCGGAATGTTGTCGCTTGACCTCAAATGCCTCCATCCATTGATTCTTGTTCCTCTTCGGTCATTTGTGTGTCACTTAAAAGACCCCATCATCCGATCATAATACAGAAACACTTGAAATAGAGATAAATTGAAGCCTTCCTCTTCCATTTGGGTGTGTCCCAATCCTAGTGACAGTCTGAGAGATTACTTAACTCCTCCCTAAAATTGTTTGTTTATATATCTACCTCAGTAATTCATTCACTTTCCCATGACTGCAAAACTACTTGCAGTCACGAGGTCACCTGATTCCACATTTGGCGGATGGTAGTAGCGGCATGTCAACTCTGCACCTGGGTCCGTTTGATGATTCGGTGCGATATTAAGTGCAAATTCTATTCTGGCATAGCACTATAGTAGCTCTGCAGCAACATCGACTATTAGAAGCTCGTATTTAATAGTATCAATTTAACGGCATCTATAGCCTCTGACAACCGTAAGTGTACCCGGATTAAAAGGGGTGGTGATGTGTTGATTCGCGGAAAATCGGTGGTGAACGCGTAAATTTGCACACAGCTTACATTCGTCTTAGGAAGAAATATCAGGAACTGGCCCTTTGATTCGAATCAAATGTGGGCATATACTACAATATAATCTATCATAAAAGTCCAGATAGTGACATTTTATACTCTGTACAGTGCTCAGGTACTACGCTCTTATGCAGGGCAGGCGCTTGGGTTTCAACCCCCCACCACCACTACGAAGTTTTAGAGAAAATGGAAACAAAAAGGAAACTTGTATTTAATATCAGGAAACGGCAGTGGAAATTCCTAAGGCATAATTAGGAAAGAAGGCTTGGAAAACCTGACACTTACAGGACAAATTGAAGACAAGAGGAACAGAGGAAAACAACACATAACCTACTTAGAGAGCTTGACTAAGTGGATGGCGAACAATGTTGGGGAGATATAAAAAAAAATTATTAAGAGCTACAATGAACAAGAAATTGTGGCGAGCCATGATCGCCTACGTCCTGAAGAGACCGCACAGAAGAATTTTCTTTAGTGCGTTCCTTTCCTTTTCTTTCTTTCATCTGTAGTAATTTGTGAAGAAAACACTCGTTGATTCAAGCCTAGATCTATTGTTTAGAGAGAAGTGGTCGTGTCTTTGTCATGTACTCCCAGCTAGAATTTCATGGAAAACCAACTGAGAGGGGCAGGTGCGGGAGATAAAACGTTCACAGATCTAGAGGAAGCAACGGAAATTTGGTTCTACAGAAGGATGCTGAGAATACCATAAACAGAACATCTGTGCAACCACGAGGTTTTAGACAAAATGGAAACAAAAAGGAACATCCGAGACAGGAGGATTTCTTTGGTAACAAAGAAAAGAATACTGAGCTGTTACGTGACATCTGTCTTTCTTTATGGCAGCGAATGTTGGACGATTTCCTCAAAGGTGAAGAGACTCGAGGCGACGGAGATGTGGTTCTACAGAAGGATGCTAAGGATATCATGGACCGAGCATGTGAGAATCGATGAGGTCTTAGGTTGCAAACAAGAAAGAGGTTTATACTTAACATAAGGAAGAGGCAGCTGAAGTTTCTGGGAAATATAATAAGAGAGGAGGGTCTGTAGAATCTGATACTTACAGGTCGAACAGAGGGAAAGCGAGACAAGGGAAAGCAACGGGTGTCATACCTGGCGGGCTTAAGCAAATGGATGACAGAATATGATCTGGGGGAGGAAGCAGAGGGAAGGAACGAGCTGCAAGGGATAGAGGGAGGTGGAGAGGACATGGCACATAAAAAGAAAAATATTTAACATCGGAAAGAGACCAGTTAAAATTCCTTGGTATTGTTTTCTATCGCTTTTTCATTATTTCCAGAATTTTCTCTGTCCACCCAGTTCGTCCTTTTGTCGCGTTTTCCTTCGAATGATCGTATTCCCTAATGTCACTAGTGGTTGTCTTAGCATGTTCCAGTTTCATTTTTTAATCTCATTCAGGAGGCACGGTGAAGTAATGGATAGTGGTTCGGATTGAGAAATCGGAGTACAGAGTTCAAATTCCAGTCAAATCCATTACATTCACTTACGTTCTAATACCCTTGGGAAAGGTATGAATCCTTCTCTTTCTCCCCAGCTTTGGCTAAATAGCAGGGCAGACCGGGTTCTGTAGCCTTAGATGGCAACTGGTCTACCACAGAAAGAAATGACAACCTACGGCGGGAAAAATCTGCCTCGTCAGTCATGTATTGAAAGATACATGATCGCCTAAACGATGGCACATAAATGACTGAATCTAATTCAGATTATAATCGTATATAACTTTTTTTTGTATGTTTCCTTGCAACAACAGGAGTCTGGCGTATTGCAGTTTAGGTGTTGCTTTGATTTTTTAGTTTTTTTTCTGCAGTCGACAATGTTGAACCGCGTTTCTAAACCTTTTGTTGATAATTCCATGATTATCCTGGTCTTTTGTGTCCCCTATCGGTCTTCTCCATATCCCCAGACGTCTTTGGCGCTCGAGATTTACCTTAACTCCCTAACGCTGGGTCAGGTTGTGACACAAGGTCGGATTTTAATGTGGGAACTCTAGTGTTTCCACTCGGGCCGCTGGTCTTAGCTTGTCTAAGCTAGTCATAGTCGGTCATACCACCGCTACGGAACAGATGTCACGCAACGGTGGTTGGGAACGCAAGGGAGGAAAGAAGGTCTCTGGCACAGAACAGATACTACGGCCGCATCATCTACTCCGACGGGAAAAAAACACCTCCTCTACCACTCCCTCCAGAAGAATCCGGAAGGAAAGTCTCAGGTGTTTTTGGTGCTCATGGGACCAAGTGTTGTTGATTGTTTTATCGTTTAATCGTTTGCTGTGCACCCCTGAACACGCCATTCCTCACGCTGGTTTCGAGGTCCTAGTCCAGACTTGCCAACTATTTCACCGTTTCGTTCTTTTCCAGATTTGGCATTCCGGTTTCCCATGATGTTAGTGATTTCTAGTGATTTACATAGGGCCTTGATGTTGTCCAGAGACTTGTAAATGTTATCGATTTTCTCCTCCCTAATCTGCGCTGTCGGTGTATATAAAACAATTTTTGCTATGTTAATGGGCTTCACTTTCAGTTTAACTAACAGGACTCTCTCTCAGGTTTGGCAGTCTCTCAGAGTACATTTGTCATTATCTAGAATTAATCCTACTCTTATTTGATTTTCTTTTTCTGTGCTTGCATGTATTATTGTGTGTATCGCTTACGAAATCTCCATCAATTACTCACCTAGTTTCGCATACACATAGAATGTTGAAATTTCAATCGATAGCACGCATAAAAACAAACGATATCCTTTCAAAATATGGAGCTGAACACACAAGGAATGATGACGAAATTACAAATACGAAATAACGAAATACATTTACGTTTGTTGAAGATACCATGTTCATATAAATAAAGTTCATCGTTTTCGTGATCATCGTCTTTATTTTTCATGTGTTTAATTTTGTATATGTATTAAAATAATGCTAACATTATTTACACCGGTGGATCAAGCCAACCAATCTTTTTTTTTTTTTTTTTTTTCTGTTACTTTTTCTCAAGTGAAAATATCCTCCTTTAGTCTTGATTACTGCAGCACAAATTTTTGGCATTCATTGCAAAAGTTTCTCAAATTCGTTAATTGACTCCATTGTTTTTTACAATAACTCTAAGAGGTCATTTTGATTTAATTTTCACTCTTAAGTCAACTTTATCTAGGTACCTCTAAAAACAATTAAAAATTAAAAACAAAAAAAAAACATGATTTGCATTCCTCAATCCTTGTGTTTTTTAACTATTGTAATTACTAAAGTGGACTCGATCGAATTTCTAGAGTTTTCATAAAATTAATTTTGGGGGCGGGGGAATATAAATATAAAAAATATTTCTGCCATGACTTTAATAAAAAAAATATTTATAATAATTTCGATCATCTGTGAATAGTTTCTGAAAGTTCCATTAACATCCGACAATTATTTTTATTTTACAAGATTTTCCAAATTAATGTGTCATACAAAAAAACGTGCTAAAAATTGTATGTTATTTTACTAGTTCCGGTGATACGAAGAGTGAAACAAGGATTTTTAAATAAAAATTCAGAATGTTCTAAAGAAGGAAATTTAAAAAAAAATAATAATTAAAATAAACTTTGATCTTTCCTCTTAATAATAACAAACATTTAGACGATAACATTTTGTTTTCAAGTTTGGCGTCTTTTTCATCATGCTATGCTTCTTTTTTTTTTTTTTTTTTTTTTTTTTTTTTTTTTTTTTTAGCGATCTCGTGGAGGTACCTAAGTTTATCTAATGCTAATTCTTGGGGGCCGCTTCTGACTTGTGCGTGTATGTGAGAGAGAGGTGGGCGTCGCCAAATCATTTGCTTTCCTACACCTGTGAACTGGCGGGACTTGTGTGTTACCCTAGTTGGCTCCGCCAAAAGGGCCTGTTAAGTGGTGCCAAAGTCTATAAAGATACAAATGTAATTGAACGTAGATAACGAACACTATCACCGGCGCGGGTTTGCTTCCTTGGTCCTCTGTTGGCTGAACTCTTGCACACACGCACATAAACCCACGTGTACCACACCCTCTTGTTACACACACACACAACAAAGCACATTCTAATAGCTTGTTTCAATGTCTTTCCTTTTATTTCAATTGTGTACAACGTATTTCCTTTTATTTTCAATTGTGTACTTTTGTTGATAAAATGCATTAAATGCCGTTTGTTTTGAAATTCTTTTTTTAATTATTTTTACCTTCACTCACATGAGTCCGCCAATATTGTTTATGGCAGAAATGTACCAGGAGTATTAGACATTTACTAAGAAACATCCACACACTCATAAAAAATGTTGAATCCGGCAACAAAATAATAAAGGAAGGAGGTTATTTGAACATTTGCCATGGAAATATTGATAAAGCAGCGACGGGCTTGCAACGTTGTGTCTGTGTTGAAAGATCTTGTCATTATTCACGTGACTACGAAACGATTTTGGAGTCAGTCAAGGCTGGATAGTGAGAACTGAATAGCTCCAGCCCGGATATGGTAGCAATACGCCATTTTTTTTGTTGTTTGTTTAACTTAACTCTTTACAAGTCTCAGCTAAGACTCGAAGATTCATAGTCATGAAGAATGCTGTCGTCAGCTTTTCAGAGTTCAAATCAAAGAACCGTTGAAGTGCTGGGGAAATGAAACCGACTATCCCTTAAGCCATGGTCACTTGATATTAATGGTGTGAAGAGTTTACGAAAGAACTTAAAAACTGCATGAAGTCGGGAGTATCACAGCCATCTTTAGCGGTTCTCATTAGTGCCAAATACAAGTGTCATCTGGAATAGTCATATCGGTGGAAATTTGTGTATCAAATACAAGTACTGTCTGGAATAGTAATACTGGTGGGAATTCGTCTACCAAATACAAGTGCCGTCAGGAATAGTCATGCTGGTGGAAATCTTTCAGTTCATAGTACAAGTGTTGTCTGGAATATTCATACCGGCAGGAATTCGTGTACTAAATACAAGAACCGTCTGGAATGCACATACCAGTTGGGATTTGTGTACCAAATACAAGTACGGGCTGAAATAGTCATGCCGGTGGGAATTTCTGAGTTCACATAATAAGCGTGCCGGTAAAAAGTAACATTCGATCAGGAATTTTATATATGGTGTAAAGTTTAATTGAATGAAATTATTTAATCGTACCGGCACTTGTATTTGGTACACAATTGTATTTAACAAGACCTAGCTTAGTCTGAAAAAAAAAAAGGCAACGCTTGGAGGATTGAACTCTCAATCTCGGACGCTTGTGGGATCTAAAGCTTAATCCGGAACCCAAATGGAACTTTTATATTAATGCCATCGCTAAAGTTGCTGGAAATCCCACAGATAAAACGTTGCAAGCCTCTCAGTCCTCCATCGTTATTACTATGGCAAATGTTCAAACGAGTTATGTTCCTTCATCCCAACAGCACAGACCATCATAACTGAAACCCGTCATGTTCACATTCGCAAATAATCCCCCCTTCTCTTTGTGTCCCCTTGGTAAGGAGTAAGTTCCACTCGGACAACTTGCTCAGAGCTGTTACTTTGTAGAACAGACTCCTGAGCGGATGCTTTCCTGACCACTATAATCTTGGCCTTTTAATGTCCAGGGTCAACTAATATATATCTTGCGCATCCTTTCTCCTCCTTTCAGTAACCCACTATCTTGAGTGGTTCTTAGGCCTTGTAATTACCTGTAAAACTAGCTTAAATGTTATTTATGCTTGTGTCATCTTTGATTTTCTTTCAGGTTATGTATGTCACGGCAACATCACCTTACCTTTTTATGTTGATTCTACTTATTAACGGAGCTCTCCTACCCGGTGCCAAGGATGGATTTATTTATTACTTGAAACCAAATTTTGACAGACTCAAAGAATTGGATGTAAGTTAATTTGACATTTTAAATAAGTTTCATTTTATATAATTTTTTATTTAAAAAGAAATAATTTTCCTCTTTATTAATTTAAAAAAAAATATAATTTTCTTAGATAAAAAAGAAATTTATTAAAACAAGTTATTTCAGGTATTTATTTTCATGAACGAATATAAGGAAAGATTTTAAAATTTTAAGACGTAATACTTTTGGCCTTCATTACTTGTACAAATGCGTCCTAGGTATGACGATAAACCACATCCGCGTCCTGCGTAAGACGCGATAGTCGAATGATTATTCAAGATCATAAATATTCAATAAATTTATTCAAAGTTAACTCCGTCCAGGGTAAGACGATAAACTACATCCAACAGCAAGGTCTCTGATCAGGAGTTTTTTGAGGAGCGTGGAACCAGCTCTTAATTGCTGGTGTCCTCAGTTTCACCCTGACCCGAGGTGGTAGCACCTGTTAGGACCCCAACTATGCGCAAACAGTTAACTCTTCAATAGATTTTTTATTAAAAATTATTACCAGCAATATATTTTTGTAAATAATTATTACCAGCAATACATTATTATCAGCAATAAATTAAAAAAAAAATATTACCAGCAATAAAAATCTTGTCGGCATTAAATAACCCATTGAGTTTAATATGCCGTAAAACAAACTGAACCAAACTTCTACAAATAGGCTGAGTTTGTGGATTTTACGGAGTAACAACTCTAGGAATATTTAATGTCGAAATCCGTTTTTAATTCTTATATTTATTATTATACCTTCGTGGTATTTATATTTGAATCCCTTGATAGACATTGGACATATTTGTACTTTGTGTTCGTAGGCAGACGTTGGGTGCGTTTTCACTTTGAGGCACAAAAATGTCGCCATTTTTTTTTTCAACAGACCAACATTACCACACAACTACTACTTGCTTGTAAAATCTTCATGTGACGGCTTACCAAAGGCTCAATGGGATTATTTTGTATTATGAGCTTGATTTCATTATTTCCAATCTGCAAACAAAAAAATGTAACAATTTAGATAGTGTATTAACAGAGGACGGAAACTGCAACACGGCGCAGTGGGATAATGAAAGATGCCTTTCGAAAGCTGAGCAAAGTATTAAGAAACAGACAGATATCCTTAGAAACAAATAAAACACTACTGATTATTATGTATCATCAGTCGTCCTATATGGCAGAAAATGCTAGACAAACACTTCACAGATGAAGAGACTTGAAGCAATAGTAATGTGTCTACAGAAGGAAGCTGAGAATACCATGGAACTAACATGCGAGCAACAATGAAATTCTAGAGACAATGACAACAGAAAGGACACATGCATAATATCAGGAAGCATTTGACACATAATGAGGAAAGAGGGTTTAGTAAATTTGATAGTCACAGGAGAGATTGAAAGCATGAGGGCTAAGGGGAGGCAACGCACAACTTCGTGAGCTTGAGCAATTGGATGGCGGAGCAAGGTTTAGCAGAGATGGCAAAAGACAAAAGTTATAAAGAACAACAAAAGAGAAAATTGTGGAGAACCATGATCTCCAACGGACACGGCACACAGAAGACATATGTATGCTTGTTATTTTCTACAAGTGATGCGTTTTACCGCTCGTTGAACCAAAGTCATGTGTATTTCATTAACTGATTGACAAATTTGAACTCACGACACCATATTTTTTTCGAACCAACTCTTATTATCCACTAAACCGCTGTTCTGAATCGAACTGTGGGTTTTTGGAGTCCTTTACTCCAATGCATGTCAGTTGGTTTAGAGTTGGTTACTCTTTGAATAGATACACATAAAGATCGCCGGGCGCTACACAGCAAAAACGTTTTATCTGTAATAATATCTCTAACAAATATAAGTATATTTAGGCATTTTTTCGTTTAAAATTAATACATCCCATAGCAGTGACATATGAAGCCATATTCATTTCAAACTTTGAACCATCCAATAGCAATATAAACGCAACACAGCCTGTCGCTTGACCTTTCAACTTTCTTTCGTTGAAAACGATCAATGATGGGCACAGAACAGAATACATTACTTCGGCATGTTTTCCATCTGAAATCAAACGTCTTATTTGTCTTATACGATAACAGGAGACTACACAAACACTCTCTGTCTACTCTGTTTAATAAAACATGTTTAGATGAATAAGATGACAATAGCTGTTCACGGTGATATTAGGAGAGCGAGAGCTGCAGTTTCAGCACCCCCTCCATATTTTTGCTGAGATTAAAAGCTGAACAGAAGATTAACTTTAGTATCTGTCTATATTTCTGAGATGAGGTATTATGTACATTACTTACATTATTCGGACTATTATCCTCATCTTTGTCGCCATATTTATCACAACGTTAACTTAACGATTAACTTTGTCTTCTTGGTCCCAATCTGTAACAATGCGAGGAGCTGGTGTTATTTGTCCAAAAATCATTACCGCCATTAATTTTTAAAATAATCAGAAAAGCTTCTTTTTTTTTTTTTTCGATTATTTTTCTTTTTTCGAAACCTTAACTTCTAAAACTTATGTCGGCCATATATGTGGGAAAAGTTTGTAGGCAAGAGGGACAGAAGAAAGTAATGCATAACTGCCTGAAGAACTTGTATAAACGGTTTGCAGAACAGGGATTAGGAGAGATAATTAAAATGCAAAATTTACTAAGAGCTACAAAGGACAGGAAGTTGTGGGGAGCCATGTTCATAAAGAGACGATTGAAATTTCTAATGAAGGCTTTGAGCATTTACAGGGTATAATGAAGACAAGAGGGGACAACGGAAAGCAGTGCATAACTTACTCGAAGAGATTGTGTAAATGGTTGACAGAACAAGGAATAGGAGTGATAGACAAAAGACAAATTTTATTAAGGGCTACAAAAACAGGAAGTTGTGGAAGTTGTTCGCCAATATCCTGAAGAGACACAATACATAAAAAAGCGTATTTAAAACTTAACGTTTGATTCAGCCTCGGATTTATTTATCTATTTTATTTTATTTTATTTTTTTATTTTTTTTTTTTTTTGTAGCGCAGTATCAAGTAGGTTGAATACAATTTCCAAATCACAATTTTTATCCCAAAAGAACAAATATTGCTTGAACATTTTTTATTGCAGTAAATATAATTTTTGTGTTTGTTTTAAAATTATTTTTCTTGCTTTACTGTTTCATTAATTTCTTTTTACTCATTTTACAGGTATGGGTAGATGCCGGAACTCAAATCTTTTTTTCGTATTCAATCTCCCTCGGTGCCCTTACAGCCCTGGGAAGCTACAATCTTTTCAAACATAACTCTTACAGGTAAATCTACACAAACGGAATGTTCCAGGTAAACATTTCCATTTTTTATTTTAATTGTTAAGGTTTGGATGTTTTTTGTTGTTTTTTTTCAAGATCGATTTTCCTGATTATTAATTAAAAGTAGAAATTTTCGGAAACTAAGGTATAATGGTAAGGCTTGGAATGATGGGATACCAAAAATTATTTGCTTCTTTTATTCAGTAGATATACATGGGAAATGCTAATTTACAATATCTCTCCCTCACACACATATATATACGGAGTATATAAAAAATAGTTTTACAAAATTTGGATGCGGATTTCTCGCACTAAAACAAGGACAAAAGTTCATATAAATATATGTCCTCAAATCCTTCGTTTTTTAGTTAAGTTTAAAGAAAGTCTACGATAGATGGCATTGTGTTGTCGTATAGACTAGGTTACATTTTTCATTCGTGTACATTTGTGGCTAGTCTGCCTTCAACGTTTAGTCTGTGTAACAGCGAGTTAACTGTTCTGCTTAACAATGGCAGGATATTCATATCGTGAGCAGGTAGATATGATTTTTACATGCGGCTGCGCGAATGGTTATGTGCGCGAGGTTGCACGGCTGTATCAGATTGCGTTTCCAGACCGAAGACAGCCGAGTCACTCAACCTTTGCTGCTGTTTATATGTGTGTGTGTGTGTATGTGCATATATGTATGTGTGTGTATGTGCATATATATATATATATGTGTGTGTGCATATGTGTGTGTGTATGTGCATATATATATGTGTGTGTGTGTGCATATATATATGTGTGTGTATATATATGTGTGTGTGTGTGTGTGCATATATATGTGTGTGTGTGTGCATATATATATGTGTGTGTATATATATGTGTGTGTGTGTGTGCATATATATGTGTGTGTGTGCATATATGTGTATGTGTGTGTGCATATATATGTGTGTGTGCATATATATGTGTGTGTATATATATGTGTGTGTGTATATATATGTGTGTGTGTGTGCATATATATATGTGTGTGTGTGTGTGCATATATATATGTGTGTGTGCATATATATATGTGTGTGTGTGTGTGTGCGTGCATATATATGTGTGTGTGCGTGCATATATATGTGTGTGTGTATGTGCATATATATATATGTGTGTGTATGTGCATACATATGTGTGTGTATGTATGTATTTGTGTGTGTGTGTGTGTTAACGGAATTTTAAGTCATACAAAATTAAACCCAATCTTGCAAAAATAGTGTAGGTACCATATTCATTGCGTATTTACCTGCAAACAAAAATGGCTACCTTTGCCCATTAACGTCGATCGTAAAATCCAGCATTAATAAAAATTAAATGCCAACATTAATTATGAAAATAAAAAAAAATCTAGCATAAACTATAAAAATAAAAACATATCCGTTGTTACCTATAAAAATAAAAATATCTGGCATTAGTTGTAAAAAAAAAAAAAAAAATTAAAAAATCATGGTTTGTTCGCTGAGAGATTTATACCATTAAGTCATACACCAAAATTATACATACATATTAACATGTGTCCCACGCAGAGAAAAAATATAACACGTATATGTAACAACAAGCAGAGTGAAAGGAGAACGAAAAGATAGTCTCGCGTGTAATAATTCCCAACGAGAATCTTAGTTACTGGAGATTCTTCTGTGTTTCTAGAGAAACCACATTTCGAGCGGGTCGGATATATCTATGTCCTAAGCGAGAAAATTTTCCGCGAACAGGAAACTGCGAGTCTTTGATTTTTCCCAAATTGAGGACTACCAGCCAGAGATGGTTTCTCTCATATCTGGGGAATATATATTCCCAAAGGGAAACGGTGCCATGTGCTTCCAAGCTGTGCCATGTGTTGGGGGGGGGGAGGCAGATTTATCCTCAGCCAGAGCTAAAAAAAAAAGCAAACGCTCGGTTAGACTCGTGTAAACCGACTGAAGGACTGTCGCTTTCGTCACTGTATGAAGTGACGGCAGTAAGTGGCCGTCACGTGACTCAGGTGACTTCACCTTCACCAATAGGAAGATGATTGTTTTTTTTTTTTTATTTTATTTTTTTTGCATCCCTACAATATGTTAAAGGGACAAAATAGTACTTGTTTGATTGAATGCGTGATCTAGACCTATGAATCTAGCGTAAGACTTTTATTGCAGTCCGGACGTGACACTTTGAATGTAGACCTTTAAGAGAATCAATAGAAATGACTAGTTCAAGAAATAAGGCTTCCTTGAGGTCGTCGAAGCTGACCCGAAAGAAAGCTAACAAATTATTTCTTCTTGACATGTAAAGTAATTACACTTTGCTCTGTTTGTGGTTGTTCGTTTTCAAATGAAACGCGTATCGACGTAATCTCGTTTATTGTGTCATTCTTATAGAAGATACCTTGGTAGATTTCCAAACTTATTTCAAGAAATATTTGTTACGATATTTTCAGGCGTTCTTCGAACTTCTCTGTCAGCTCAACTCGTTAGCGTCAAGCTATGCGTCATTAAATTATATAGACACTAAGTGCTAACAGATTCAGCATTTTTTATACGAGGTGTAGACGTGTTTTAATAAATGTCTAATGCGCCTGGTACATTTGTCCCGCAAACAAAATTGGCGGACTCATGTGAGCCCGGGAAAAAAATAAGAATCGTGATTAAAGTAAAACAAGTGTTAATAAATATATTACAAAAAGGAAAAATAAGAAATTAAATGCGAATAGTTCAAAGTAACCGTCAGTAGCTGTCTCAAGTAATTACATGCCGACAGAGCGAGATGAGGACGTATCGTCACTATTATAGTCATCAAAGAAAAGAGTGAGATTCTTTCAAATCTCGCGCCGCCTGTAACTATCGTCAGCGGGCGGTAATTTTACGTCTCGCTACCTGTGATTATCATCAGCGGGAGTGGGATGGGCGTTAATCCAGCAAACTCTTTCATAATTCGGTTTCGAAATCTAGAAGACACGTTTAGAAATTTAGAAACCTGCTTCATTTGGAATACAGTTACGAATGGTGGTATACGCGCTACGTGATATTGACGTCGTCTTATTCTATGTGCCATCAGGAAAGAGATGGTTTCTATCATAACTTTTTGTGACCCCCTTAGCAGATTTTTCTCCTTTTGCTAAGGCACCCGCCATCCATTCACTCAAGCTCGTCAGTTAAGTGGCTCGCTGCCTTCTCCCTTTTCACTTGCCCTCAATATGCCCCGTGAAGATCAATTTTTTTCAATCCCACCCTTCCCATCATGTGTCCAAGAAATTTAAGCTATCTTTTCCCGATTCTGATCATTTTTTAGAAGTCTCGGTATCCTTATGTAGAACCATATTTCTGCAACGACCAGTTTTTCTCTTCCTCCGTGATTTCCAGCATTCATTGCAATATAAGAGAAAATATATCACGTTGCAGTCCAGCAATCTTTTCTTTGTTTCAAACGAATATTTTATCATTTCTCAGCACCTTGCTTAGCTTTTGAAAGGTTTCTTTCGCTAGTCCAATGTATGTTAGGATCTCAATGTCGCATTTTCCATCTTCTGTTAAAGTACTTCCCAAATATTTCAACTTCTGCACATGTTGACATTTTTAATTCACATCTTGGGTTTTTTCTCTTGTTGATGGCCATGCTTTTTGTCTTCTTGTTGTTGAGAGTTAGTCCATTATTCTCGCTTTCCTTTACTACCCTGTCTAGGAGGTCCTGTAGTTTTCTTTCTGTACTTTTAAGATTTTCGGTTGGGATATTACTGAAGGTTTTACTTTTTAAGAAATCAATCGTAGTGCCTTAGAGGTTGAATAAATCTGGAGAGAAGGCACATCCTTGTCTCTTGCCTCTTTTTTTTATTTTTGTGCAGCTACACCTTACATTTTCTGTCTGTATGTACTGTATAGCTGACCACTTGTATTCGAGGATACCTGTGTACTAGAGTGGCGAGCCAATCCCTATTGCAGACGCTTGCTCAGGCGCATTTGTATTTATTCAACACTCACAGAGCCCACATGTGGTTTATACTGCAGCTATGCTGAGCAGACCTTAGTTACAGTTTCTGAGAAAGAGTGTGTTATTTAGCGTAATCAACAATTTGAACAAGGCCAGCATGCTCAAGCCCTTGGCCACGATGACTTGTGATTTCGTATTAGCACAGCTATCGATGGCACCCAAGGGTTCCGTCTACCCAATTTCACTCAAAAGGCGTGGGTCAACCCGTATTTTCTGTCTATATGCAATCTGTTTTCTCCAAGTATAACATGGGTTATTCTAACATGTTTTCCAAATAGTTTTCCCAGCAGTTCAAATAGATCTTCGTGTCGTACTTTGTCAAATGCTTTTGCGTATATCTATAAAACATAAGTTCACCTCCTTCTGCATTGCTCTCTCTCTCTCTGTCTCTCTATCTCTCTCTCTCTATCTCATTCAAATCATGAATTCTAGTTATTATGGTGTCGTCGTTTCCGACATCGCCTTCATCGACAAAAAAAAAACCCAACATTTTTCTCCTTTTTTTTTTCCCCTGCTTATTTTTATACATTTTATTTTGTGACTTGATTTTTGATTTTGTGACTTCGTTCAATGACATGAAATAAAAATAACTTGGTTTTATGAACCAATTTTTGCACAGGTCACTGGTAATGATACGTCGACAAATAAACTACCAAGCTTTTTGGTGGTAGGCACACTGAAATATCGCAAATAGTACAATAAAAAAAAATGAATGCTACCAATCCCTGGTGACTAAGAAGGGTAGTATCATAATTTACTTACTAATTTACACACTAAAATTGGTAATGGTCATTAAATGATTAACCCTTTCATTATAAGGAAACATTCCGTATTCATTAACCAAGCAGCCAGTACTGTTGTCGGTTGGAAATTATAAAATCTTGAAACATTTTTTTCAAGAAAACGGGTTTCTCAGGTTTCTCAAGTCTAGTAGCTGTTATCGATCTTTCAGATACTGATACGGTTTCCTTCCTAACCTTTGATTGGAATTAGTATGGAACATCAGTGTCTTGATTATTCAGTGGAAAAAAACTTTGCTAAGGGCTACAAAGGACTGGAAATTGTGGATAGCCATGAGCACCCACGTCCTGAAAGAACATGGAACATAGAAGAGCCTATTTGCAACAGAAAAAGATATTTGAAATTGCTAGGGCACATAATGAGAAAAGAGGGTTTAGAAAATTTGACACTCACAGAATATATTGAAAGCAAGAGGACCAGAGAAAAGCGGTGTATAACCTAACAAACTTGTGGAAATGGTTGGTAGGAGAGATAAAAAAAAATATTAAGAGCTACAAAGGACAAGAAATTGTGGAGGGTCATGAGTGCTCACGTCTTGAAGGGACACGGTAAATAGAAGAAGAATTTTTAAACAAGAGAATATATTCTGAAAATACCTTTTTGCTCTGTAGTCAATAACTTTCTCATTGAACATTCTGTTTTGTATAAACGAAAGTAAGTTTGTCTTTAGTTTATATTAACAGATCGTGATATCTGTCAGAGAGATGAAATTTAAATTTTTTTATTGCATTATTCCAAAGTTTTAACACATCAGCAGATAGCTATTAATGTCAACAATTGGGCACAAATAGTTATTAATTAAAAAAAATTAGTAATTAATGTATAATTTTATCCATAACTACAAGTACAAGAATGTCGTTTTTGATAAAAAATTTAAAATAACGATAAATACGTAAAACAATTGCGTATATTGTTGAAAATTGCCTTTTCCACAATATAGCTATTTATACTATGTTATAATGCTTATTACCTAAACAATATTAATACTGAATAAATTTCTTTAAAACGTTAAAGTATATTTAATCATATCTCCCTAATAGCTGTCACGATCTGTGAAATCGAGATGCCAGGTCAAGACAGATAACATTACAGACTCTTAATTGGATTTTCTGGAGAATCACAAGATATATAACAGGGTCAGCAAGCCAGATATGGCAGCAATATTCAACACACAGATGAATGGCAGATTTATAAATATGCAAGATCAATACAATCGAGAAAGATGACCTGGCACAACATGGCGAACCAATCTTCTTAGCAGCAGACATAACAATTGATTCAATATAATAACCCCACTTCATATCAGTGGAAAACGCGAGGCCATGAAAGCGCAATGAGATGCTCTCCTGGAGGTTAGCGTCAGCCATGATGATAGAAGGCAAAAATAGTTATCTTTGATGACTTAAAGATAGACCTTTTGTTTTGAATGCGTTACAATTTACAAGCCATTTCTTGCCCCAGTAAACAACTGATTGGAGGTTAGTTTTAGAACTAGTTTTACTTTATCGGACTTATTAAAACAGGAGCAAATAGTTGTGCCATGAAACGAAATAACAGGTTGGAATCAGATGACATAAGGAAGGTCGTTGATGAAGATAAGAAACAACATCCATCCAAAGATCGTAGGTGGGGTAGGGTTGCAAGAATTTGGAAGATAGTTCCACAGACAAGAAGTGTGAGAAAAATAATTATGAGAATAGAACTTGTGTTCATATCATATCGTGCTAATTCATGAGTAAAACAATGAGACCTAATTGCCAATCTAGTAGTAAGCTTAAGTTCATCGGGCGGAATACCAAAATGGAAAACTCATTAGAACAATTGCTATGAAAATAATTATAGGAAAGACACAAGGAAAGCCAGGTCACTGTGTCTAATATTATCTATAACTACAAGTACAAGAATGTCGTTTTTGATAAAAATTTTAAAATAACGATAAATACGTAAAAAAATTGCGTATATTGTTGAAAATTGCCTTTTCCACAATATAGCTATTTATACTATGTTATAATGCTTATTACCTAAACAATATTAATACTGAATAAATTTCTTTAAAACGTTAAAGTATATTTAATCACATCTACCTAATGGCTGTCACAATCTGTAAAAACAAAGATGGTCATTAGAGTTACTTGGTGGGTATGGAAAGTAATTTCATGAAAATAAAACCACATATTCCTAAGCAGGGTTTCCAGTTTCCCTTACAAATAAGGAATTGGGATAATTTTTAAAGAACAGCAAGACTATTTTTTAAACAATTTCACTCCAAACAAGGCGATAATGCCAGTAAGATGCAGTGAAAAAGAATGAGAAAACTTTAGATAGAAGTGTGAAAAAAGGGACAATAAAGGAATGACTCGGGAAGACGGAAAGTGGCGATTTACGTTACATTTAAATTTTTGAAGATTGTAAGTGGCGGGGAAGCAAGAACTCAAAAGGAAGTTCCACAGGCGAGAAGTGTGAGAAAAGAAACTGTGAAAATAGATCAGAAATAGTTCAACAGTAAAACGATGAGACCTAATTGCTAATCTAATAGCAAGTTTAAATTCATGCAGTCGAGTCACTCAGGAGGAAAACTCATCAAAATAATTACCATGAAACTATCTGTAGAAAAGACAGAAAGAATCCACGTCACGTCGGTGAGAAAGTGACTGAAGTCGAGATGCCAGGTCAGGATCGATTATATTACAGACTCTTCTTTGAATTTTGTCAAGAATCTCGAGATAAGAGCACCAGATATGGTAGCAATTTCCAATGCATGGACGAATGGTAGATTTTATAAATGTGCAAAATGGATTTTGACGAAAAGAATTATCTGACACTACACCTACACTTAGCATTAGGCCTAATAATTGACTCGATATAATCACTCTAATTCGTGCTGGTGGAAAATGTGAGCCCAAGAAGGTGCAAAGTGTTGCTCTCCTGGAGTTTAGCGTCATCCAAAAAACGTACTCTGTGGTGATTAAATGAAAGCCGTCTTGTTTTTTGAAGGCGTTAAAATTTACAAGCCATTTTTTGCCCAATTTGGATGTCCATTTCGAGAGCAGTTGCTAGTTTTGCTTTGTCGAACTTGCTACTAAGACAGAAGTAAATAGTTGCGTCATTTGCATGAATACCTGGTTGGGGACTGATGACATCGAGAAGGTTCTTGATGAAGATCAGAAACAGCGTTAGTTTGATGATAGCGACATCCAGAGAAACTAGTACCGTATCCATTCAACACGATCTTTATTACACGATTTGTTAGGAATGATTGGATTAAGACAAATATTTATCCACTGGCACCGTAGCTCTTGCGCTTGTCGAGTAGGCCAGCATGCCAAATCCTGTCGAAAATCCTTTAAGATATCTAGGATCACGGCCCGATCTCCCTGTTCTTATCTAAAGCTTCAATTTAATTTTCTTAGGCTATAGCTCAAAATGTTCCAACTAACGAAATATATCCCAGTCTAACAAACCTTCCAGTACGTCTACTAGAGTGGAAACAAAAATAGAATTTGATATGACAAAAAGTGGGGGATCTGTTTATGACAGAATGTAAAACAATGTTGACTTCCCCATACACTTACAATTAAAATTGATAGCACATGTAACTAGATACTGGTCAAACCTCACGGCTTCAGTCACTTTCTCACCGACGTGCTGTGGCTTCCCTCTGTCTTTTCTACTAATATTTTCATGGCAACTGTTCTGGTGAGTTTTCTTTTTCTGGTACCCCAACTACATGAATTTAAGCGTGCTACTAGATTGGCATCTAGGTCTCACCTTTTTACCGTTAAACCAGCGAGATACACCTGCCACTTCTATTGTAACAGTTTCTTTTCTCGCATTTTTCGCCTGTGGAAATCCCGTCCGATTTCTTGCGTCCCTGCCGCCAACAATCTTCAAAAATTTAATTGCAACGTAAATCGTCTTCCTGAACTCTGTTCCTTTATTGTCCTTCTCTCACTCCCTCTCGCTAAAGTCTTCCCATTCTCTTTCACGTCCTGTAGATCCCGCGCTGCATCGTAGTGGCATTACCGCCTTGCTTGGAGTGAAGCGATACAAAACAGAGAAAATAATGATATAACCAAGATGCTAGCTTTCCACACCACTTCAAATAAAAGGTTAGGAAGGAAATCCCCATTAATAATGGAAAGAGATATAACAGCTACTGGACTTGAGAAACCTGTTTTCCTTAAAAAAAAATATATATATTTAGAAAGTAATAAAAATAAATAAACTGATTTCAATGTTAAATAACTCGTCAGGTGTGACATCAAAAATCCAGAATATGATTATTATATTTATTTTTAAGATAGTTGGGTCCCAAAGCCACAAATATAGGGTTCTAATTGAGGCCCAAACTCACTACTTAGTCGTAAGGATCACCCAACCTGTCCATTACATCACATTTGATACTTTGTTCTTTTTAAAAGAAATACCTTTTTCTCTGGTGCTTATCATTGTAACATGTTCCGTATTATATAGAATATATATCGATGTTATACATTCCATTTTGCGATCATTCTGGCAAATTTGTACATGAAAGTCACATTGAGGCAAGTTAATGATTACAGATACACTGATATACCTGAAATCGTGATCTTAGAAAAAAAAGGTCTTTTTGAGGCCAATTTACTTGCTCAAATGAAAGTTAAGCCCAGTTAGTACTGAAATGAAAACACCTGAAAGCATAAACATTTTTTTGCTCATTTCAAAATCACCTGAGGAATTTATCAATTCAAAGCGTCTGTTTAAAACGGCAAATGACATCATTTTTTTTTTTTGTGTGTGGGAAATTGTCTCCGACTGTTCAACAGTTAACTCTACGATAAGCCATTGGGTGGTGAGGATAGATTTATTGTAATATGTAGAGCAAGGTCGGTAAATACCAAAATAGTAAACAGGTTATAGCAGGATATTTATTTTTCTCTTTGGCTAAAACTTCATTCTTCTTTTCTAAAGGACGTTTCACATTAACAGCGTTGCGGTTAAATGAAATTGTTGCTTCGAAATATTAATATTTTCTGGAAATATTGAAGAAAGAAAGTGAGAAGGAAGGAAGGGAAGAAAAAAAGGAAAGGAAATAATTACGAAAAAAAGGAATTGAGAGGAGAAAAAAGTGTAAGGAAAGTGAGAGGGGTGGAATGGAGGAGGAAAGGATAGGAACGTAGCAGAGGAGGAAAGGTGAGAGGAGAGAAACGTGTAGGACAGTGAGAAAAAGTCAAAAGGGGGCAGATAAAAATGAGACGGGAGAAAAAAGTATAAGGAAAGAGAAATGTGCGAAAAGATGTAAGAGAGGTAAGTAGATAAAAGTGAGGAGCAAATTAAGAAGGGCAAAAGTAAGAAGATGCAGTACAAGAAGTAAAGTAGTATTCATGATTGCTTTGCATTCCAAATGGGTGTTGAAATGTTATCGGTCCAACCGTGAAGAGCTAAAAAATACTGATATTAATAATTTTAATTATTTTCTTTTAATCATCAAAGAGAACTCTTTTCACGTTACATCAGTATGGCTGATGCTAATCTCCAAGAGAGAGAGCCATCAGTATGGCTGATGCTAATCTCCAATCTCTGACGAACGTTTTCAGCTGGCATGAAGTGGAAGGAGTATATTGAATCAATTGCTAAGTCTTCGCCAGGTTTACCGCCTGATTTGTTTATGACCATCACTAAATTTGTATATCAAGCTCTAGATAACAAAGACGAAGCTCGAGCTGTGGCTCTGGATATCTCGAAGGCGTTTGACATGCTAGCCTTCTACACAAAGCTACGGCGTCACAGGACGAATGTTTGAGTTAATCCAATCGTTCCTACCAAATCGGGAAATGAAGATCGTTTTGAACGGGCTCATTTCCAGATCCTTTCACACAAACACGGATGTTCCCTAAGGCTCTATCCTGGGTCCTACGCTATTTCTGATCTTTATCCATAATCCCCCGCTCCAATGTCATAAGTTCCCAAGTAGATATTTACGCAAATGACAGAGCTGACAAAATAAACCTGGCAGCTGCTCCCTGAAAATGACCTCCAATGAGTGGTTAACTGGGACAGGAAATGGATTGTAAATTTTAACGCCTCGAAAACAAAACTGCTTTCATTTAACTACCCTAGAGAACGTTTTCTGTTTAACATCAGGATGGCTGACGACAGACTCCAGAAGAGCAACACACTGCGCCTTCCTGGCTTCGTTTCCCATTGACTTCCCACTTCTTTAGGTATATAATGCATACACAAATTCACTTTGTCAGTTGGGATCAAGAATAGGCCGATTGCATTTCCTCGCGAGGGATAACACTTTTATACTATTTATACTTTTATACTATTGTGCAAACCAAGCCATTGATTATCGTGCAAACCAAAGCAGTATATACTTTCCTATCATTTATCAAAACGACGGAATTTGGTTTTAAATAGCCTGAAAATGGTTGCTATTCTATGAAATGCGCTAAACTAAAATCAAATCATTCAGAAATTTATTAAATAGGACGGTGGAGAATCGTCTATAGGAACTAGAAAATTTAAATTTAAATTTTATAAAATGTTTTTTTATTGTGAAAACCTTAAAAGATGTATGAAAGAAAGCAAATTTATTTTCTATGCTTTTTATCTATTCTTTTTGTATCACACGACAAAACGCTATTCACTGAATCAGATTTTAAAACCAGTTCTTGCTGTTTATTTTGAAAATGATGAGAGGTTCTTTTTAATAAATTTAATTTAATTTTTTTTTAAAGAGAAAAATTCTTGGTTTCACTTCTATGTGCCATTCCTCTTCAGGACATAAGCGAACATGGCTCTCCGCAACTTTCTATCTTTCGTAGATCTAAACAGTGTTTGTCTTCTTACTATCCCCCTCACCATTTTTTTTATTGTCATCCATTTACACAAACTCATTAGGTAGGCTATTCGATGGGTTCCTCTGAACTTCCCTACGTCATGTGAGTATAACATTCTCCGGGCCCTCTCAGCGTCATATTGAAGTACACACGAAGATTATAGTGCGTCAGTCTTTCAAATGGAAGGATCAACTTGCCTGCCTTGAGAAACAGAATTTGAATTCCTGCTTTTTAAATAGATTGAGTGTGGATAGACGCATATCGGGTGGCCATGTATCCTATTAAAGACAAACGTTGGAGCTGTGTCATTTTACTGACAGACCAGGCGGGGCCGTGTCCTTTTACAGGCAGGGCCGTGTCCTTTTACAGGCATACCAGGCGGGGCCGTGTTCTTTTACAGGCGGAGCCGTGTCCTTTTACTGACAGACCAGGTAGAGCCTCTGCTTACAAACCAGGTGGGGCCTTGTCCTTTAACAAGCAGACCATGTGGGGCCATATCCTTTTAAAGGCAAATCAAGTTGACCTTTAGAGAGTATTGTACTAAACGTTAAGTATAACTAGACTTAGTAAAATCTTTTATTTTTCTTTTATTTGTCTCCCTTTTATATATATATATATATATATATGCGTGGGGGGATCAAAATAATTTCGGCCGGATTTCGACTGTAAAACTACTTAATTTATTAATTACTCTGAACTCGGTGAACTGCCTTGAATAGAAATGTCTTTATTTTCAAGTTAAATGTTTTAACAATACTTCACAAAGATATAGAAATCGAATCATTGTTCTATAGCTAGGTAGAAAATGTCCGAGATTTTCCAAATTAGAAAACGTAAAAGATGTCAGGGACAATTTCAAAGGAAAATGTCGTCAGGAAAATTTCTTCCCGTAAACAAGAAAAGCCGCCTCTTTCTTATTTCTTGTTCGTTGTCGAGAAATTTTCATTTATTTTTCCACGTGAAATATTACAACTCATAAACTTCATATATTTAGAATAGACTCCGGCATCCCTGTTTTTTCTCTCGACCTATATACATTTATAGTGGCTTTTGTTTGTTGAAGAGATATATTTGGACTTCATTCTCTTAAAACTGAAACGCAGTAAACTGTTGCATGGTTCAGTAATTTTACTGTTGCGTTGTACTTTGAACACCAAAGATTTCTGTATTTTTGAATGTATATAGCCACTCCTGTTGTAGGTGTATGTACGTTGGTGTTTGAGTTGGGAAAACCGTGTCTCCTAGAATATTTATTCTGCAACAAAAATGGCGGACTCGATATGGGAGTCCAGGTAATAAAATAAAAAACAACTAAAGCCAATATATATACAAACGATAATGTATTATTAAAAAGACGAAACGTTACATTGTTGCATGCGACAGACAATGATATTGTATATATGTGCCAAAACAATGAATATGTATGAAAACATTTAAAGATTACTGAATTTTTCGTGTATGTAAAATGTGTGTAGAAGTCCTAGAAAATGAAGTTACGTGCATGTGTGTGCGTTTACTAATGGGGAACCGCGTCAAAGGAAAAAAAGAGAATGATAGAGAATACTACAGTGTAGTTATAGGTTCAGAAAGCGTTCCGAGTGGCGGTTTTTGTTAGGAAAGTAAGTGGCGTTAAAGCCACAATCCTCAATTAACGATTTACTTTCTGACAATTTTCAGACTCACGATCAGTCGTAAAATCTCATACAAAAATAAAAACAACCAGCCAATGTCGTACGTTGTGGGAAAATTTTGTGGTTGTTTTCTCTTTCTTGAAAATGAATTAAGTGAAAAGTAAAATATTTAATTGTCCTGCATTTACAATATGCAAACCGTACTCATCTATAGAATATAGATGAATTTTTTTTATTTGCTTATTACATTTACTGTCCAGTAACATACTGTATAAACATTTTTTTTAACAGTAAGTTTTTGCGATGCAAGAGTAAAAGGTTAGAATTCCCAATTAAATGACTGCTGCAGATAATGAAATGTTGTGTTCGGTTCTCAAGCAAAAGCTAATACGGGACCCAAATCCCCTTATTGCAAGTTTTTCCAATTCAGTTGGGGTGTTCGTGGAATGTTCATCATGACCTTAAGTTTTGGCACCAAATATTTGGTACTGTGACGTCGTCACTTTCAAATGTTCTTCATTTTATCTGGGTTCTCTTCCAGATATATGTCACAGTCGACATTTTTTTAAAACATTTAAATCGCAGCTGATATGTATGAGCTTTTGTTGCATCCGTATACACTGCACAATTATTTTTAAATAGCTTTGTAGCAGTACTGCACTTTTGGGAATTGATACCGTAAATAATGTTGAATACGTTGCCTTTTAGAGTTAGTTCCTCCATGGAGTTAAACTCTGAATTTTTTTTTTTTTTTTTTTTTTTTTTACAGTAAGCTTTACTCTGTACAAGGCCCGAGAGGGGATTTCGAAGCAGAGGGTTATTTTAAGGGAGGGAAGGGAAGTTAATGGTTAACTCTAGACTTGAATAGATTAAGATTGTAGCGATCGGAGAAACGTCGTCTTTGGTGTGGGTTCCACGGATCAGTGGTTCGTGGAAAGAAGCTGTTCGAGTGGAGCTTACTTCTCACCGATGGAATACGAAGGGTATGTTAGTGGTTTTCTCAAATGTAAGTGGCAAGGTGGGTCCTTACCGGGAAGGTTAAACGTGGCAGAACCAAGGAATGTTGTTCGTCCGAGCACTTTCCGTAGACTTAGCATTAGAGCAGTGAGAGGCTTGCCACATCCCACTTGTGTGTGTGTGTGTGTGTGTGAGAGAGAGAGAGAGAGGTTGGAGGGTGGAAAATAATTTGTCACCCACAAGGACTCGGAGACGTTTTTGGACTCTTATCGAGGCTGGAAAGTGAGGAGTGGGCAGCTCCCGCCCAAATATGACAACAGGACCCCGGGTTCGTGATCTAATCTGGCTCTTATAAAAGGTAGAGGTCAGATACTTAATGAAGCGGTAGAGGAAGACAACCATTTTACCTGCATCTTTAGCGATGGCTCCTATGTACGAGTTCCATTTGAGGTCGGGTGTAAGTTTAAGGCCCAATAGTCTATCAAGACACGGTGCCACCACGAGGGGACATCCGTTCATCGTGACTGGCGGTAGTTCGAAGTTCAGCGATGGTGGAATGTAACTAGTTTGGATTTCAAGGCATTGAATATAACCAGAAATTTTTCCCCCACTGGGTAGTTAGAATGTATGTTCTTTTGTAAAAACTAAAATCGCATACTTTGAGGGTATGTAGGATAGACAACGGTTGATCCTAGACTTGAAGTGGTTAAGATCCTAGTGATCGTGGAATCATCCTCTCAAGCGTCTGTTCCACAAGTTAATAACTCTAGGGAAGAAACTGAGTAGAACTTCCTTCTTACCAATGAAAGACGAAGAGAATGTGTCGACACCGTGGCATAGCGGTTGTTAGCTAAGGGGTTCAGAATTGGTGAAACAAAGGAATGTAGCTCGTCTGAACATTTGCCCTGAAAAGTAAGAGATGAGAAAGATTTTGTCTGTGATAAAAAGGAGTTGTAGGGTAGAAAATAATTCATCACCTACAAGGCCGCGGAAACGCTTTTGAACTCTGTCGGAGCTAAAGAGTAAAGATTGTGTACCTTCTGGATTGATGGATCTAAGTGTTCTATTTGATGTCAGGAGTGATTTTAGGGCCCAACGGTCTCTCATGGCAGTGTCTTTCCGAGGGGGACATCCGTTTATCGTGAAGGTAGTTCAGAGCTCGATCGACGATAGTGGAATGTTTGGTTTGGTTTTCGAGGCGTTGAATGTAACCAGCATAGATTTAGAAATAAATTAGAAATATTAAAAAGGGGTGCAAAAGTGACATGAAAACTGTCTGAAACTGGTTGACACAAATCTTTTACACGCGTAGTATGCCTGAAACAGCAGTCAGGGATTGTTGAGAGTGAAAGAAGCCGAGAGAACATTATTTGAGGAGAAAGGACAATAAAAAGAAAGGGATTCAAGGAGACAGATGACGATTGACGTTGCATTTTAATTTTTTGAAGATTGTAATTATCAGGAAAGCAAGAAGCTGGAAGAAAGATCCACAAGCGAGATGTGCGCACGAAAAAACTATTAGTAACAGAGACTAATTAAGAAATGTTTGTACCTTCATTAAACGAATGATCCAAATTTAATTTTTTTTTTTTTTTTTTTTTTTTTTTTAATTCATTTTTAGGGACAGCATCATTTTTGCCTGTACGAACAGCGGCACCAGCCTTTTGGCGGGACTTATCACCTTTCCAGTGCTGGGGTACATGGCCCACATGCAAAACAAAACAATTGATGATGTCGTCGAGAAAGGTACGTACCTCTCTCATTTAGAAAACCTTTTCTCTGATCATCTCTTGACTGACTCCTCCTTTTCATGAAACATTCCCCCTTCTTCTCTCATGGTTGAACTTTCCTCACCTCCATGCGTCTCCCTTTAGCAAACTTTCTTCTCCCCATTTCCCTGCTCTTGTTAAACTTTCTCCATATTGATTCCTTCTTTTGGAAAACTTCCTCCCCTCCGTTTCCCTAACTTTGGTGAAATTTCTCCCTTATTCCCTACCACTCTCCCACCCCATTGCTTCTTTTCTTTTTCACTTCCTAATTTTTAATCTGGTTTTTATTATTTCAGGACCGATTTTTTCCGTATGTATTGTAAAATTTTACAGAAATCAAGAACAAGATGAATGTTTCAAAGTACCTACAATAACTGAAGGGATCATCAATTTCCTTCGCTCCCTCATTGTTATGGCCTTGTGCCAAACATAGCTGAGTTCTGCGAATATATTTGGACACCTGCCACAGTCTACCTTTCTTGGTAGACCAACAAGGAACATAAAAGGTGTTTCATTAAAAAAAAAATAAAATATTTTCTTTAACAATTTCAGTCCTATATATTAGGTTGGTGCAAAAATAATAACGTTTTTTGACGTAAGTTTTAACGTCAAAAAACGTCATTATTTTTGCACCAACCTAATAAATTTCTGCTTTGTTTTTTTTTTTTCCAGGTCCTGGTCTGGCTTTTATTGCTTACCCACAAGCCGTTGCCACAATGCCGGCGGCGCCCCTCTTCTCTGTTCTGTTTTTTATTATGATCATTTTGCTGGGAATGGACAGTCAAGTAAGGACAATTTTCTATATCATATATTGACTGAACTTTCCTAATCACTACAACCTTAAACTCTTCATGTTAACCCTTATTTTTCTTTATTTTTCTACATATTCTCATAAAATACACTTCCCCTTTTACATTCATACAATAAACTTGAGGGACTTTTGGGCCTTGCGAAGATTAGTAAAGACAAGACTATGAAACTAGTTAGCTCCACGCCCAAACGCATAAGATACAATTATGTTTTGGCACCTACAAATAGTTGGTATACTTTTATCAATTAAACGTTAATTTTAGTGGATACCCATATTTGAGTAGAAGCACTGTTTTTTGTATTTATAAACGGTATATTTAATGTCGTCTACTGGCCTGAATATTCGAGAAATCTTATTAAAGAAAAAAAAATATGCGCCTTCCGGCAGGATTCGAACCTGCATCCCCCTTAGCATAATAATAAAAGGAAGAAAAAGAATAAGGCAAAATAATATTAAGCAAACAATATATATGGAAGTCAAAATTAGGCAAAGCAGCAGTAATAAGGTAAAAAGTTCACAAAGTAAGAATGATGTTCATACACAAGAGAGACAATGTTAAGTGATTGTAGTGTTCTGATTTCAAGAAAGAACAAAAATAATATAGCAGATGACGCTGGGAATTGGTCCATTTTCATTGGTTAGAAAGAAATCCCACCATACATCAGTAAGATTTGTCTATAAATTTGTGGAGGGAGATGTTTTTAGCAAATATTTCATTCGCATTTTATATTTTTGTTTTTAACAGATCGCGACAGCTATTAGGGAAATATGGTTAAATATACCTTATAGTTAAAAAAAAATATATATATATATTCCGTATCAATATTGTTTATAACTATATAACGCATAAATAGCTATATTGTGGAAAAAGGAAATTTCAACAATATACGCAATTTTTTTACGTATTTATGGTTATTTTTAAATTTTTATCAAAAACGACATTCTTGTACTTGTAGTTATGGATAATATTAGACATTAATTACAATTTTTGTTTTTTAATTAATAACTATTTGTGCTCAGTTGTTGAGATTAATAGCTATCTGCAGATGTGTTAAAATTTTGGAATAATGCAATAATAAAAATTTAAATTCCATCTCTCTGATAGATGTCGAGATCTGTAAAGAAAAAATAATAAAAAAATAACCCCCGACCCAATAACAAATTTTTA
Organism: Acanthosepion lycidas; assembly: GCA_963932145.1. NCBI lineage: Eukaryota > Metazoa > Mollusca > Cephalopoda > Sepiida > Sepiidae > Acanthosepion > Acanthosepion lycidas. The sequence goes on along the minus strand of OZ010574.1, from coordinate 20,397,695 downwards.
TGTCATGGATGTTTTTAGTAGGATCTCTGTGAATATGCAGTATTGTGGCATATGTTGAATCGAATGATGTTGGATGAATTCTTGTGTTGATAGAATAAATTGTAATGAATGCGTCGTGGATCGGATTAGCTCGGTTTAGGTTAATCAGTGATGACCGGCCCTATCCCACCTCGCTTCACTTCTGCTTTGGCCTTGTGCTAAAATTGCACGGTAAAATACAATAAATATACATTCCACGCACATTGGAACCAACATTGATTTTAAAACTATCTTAATGTATAATTTTGTCGCAATGCCACAAGTCAAGAATCCCAGTCACATTAACAGACTGGAATTAGATTATTATTCAAACATGCAACTAAAGTCTGCTCAGCATACTTGCAGCATGACCCACAGGTGGGCTCTATTGGTGTTGCACAAACACAAATGTGCCTGAGCGAGCGTCTGCAATAGGGATTGGTTATCCGCCCTAATAGACGGGTATCCTCGAATACGAGTGGCCAACTATTATTCAAATATGCAACATTAAACGTGACATCATGAGGGGGAACAGGTAAATGCGAGCAATCATTTTGAAGGTGTTCTCTGTTTGGAGTGCTTTTTATAACGGTAATAGTAATATTAACCGTTTCCTTATAAGTAAATATTCAGCATTCATTGACCGAGCAGCCAGTGCCACTTGAATTGTGCCATCAGGCTGGGATCAAAGTGTTGAATCTGTTCTCCTCTTCTCTAATTATAATATTAACTGCTCCCTTATAAGGAAACTTGGCATTCATTGATTGAACAACCAGTACTACTTTTGTTTGAAATTTATAAAATCTTCCTTTCTCTTAAAATATTTTTTTCAGGAAAATAGATTTCTTAAGTTCACTGTTATCTCTCTTTCCACTATTGATGGAAGTTTCCTTCTTAACCTTTTGTTTGAAGTAGTGTGGAACATCAGCAACTCGATTAAGCCATTATCTTTTTTTTTTTTTTTATTTTTTTTTTGCTGTACATTATCCGTTGCTGCTGTTGAAAGACTGCAAGTGATGTGGTTTCTGCTATTTTATTTCTTTGTTTGTTATTCTGCAGCACCAATCCACAAGATTCGACAAAGACCTACCAGTTTCATTCACTCAAAATCATTTTTAATCATTGATCTTAGAAAGCGGTTTAGATATTTCTGAACGAGTTTGCCACCATGCATGACATCCATATGAAAATCTCGATCTGACGAGGCTATTTAAGACTCGAGTTTTTAGGTTAATGTTTTCGTTTTGCAGCAACTTGTGTTTTTGTGGAAAACTACCCCTAGCATAACTGATCCATGCACTGAGGTATTTGAAGTGTTTAAATGTATATTAGAATAGTGAAAAATGCTGGGCAAAGTATCAAGAAACAGGAAAATTTCATTAGAAACAAAAAAAAAAAAAACAAAAAAATGTTGAACTGCTATATAATATCAGTCTTCCTGGGGTGGGGGTGGACAATTTACTCACATCTGAACAGCAAACTTGAGAACTAAAACGGCTACTTAGAATAAGAAAGTCACGGTTGAAATTTGTCACACATAATCAGGAAAGTAAGCTTGGGGAATTTAATACTCACAAGTCTTCAACCAATACAGCTAGGCAATGGGCACTTTGATGTGGTGTAATGGCTAGCAAACTTGACTCGTTAGATCAATTACGATCCTCACTGGGTGCCCTATACTTTCGGCATTGTGCCACAACTAATCTACACTTAATAAATCACTATACAGTGATGCAATTCTCTGGAAAGGAAGGTGCACTGTAATAACAAAAAAAAAAAAACGCCTTCCAAAAGTTAAGCAAAGTATTAGGAAACAGGAAAAATTTATGTTAGAAATATGAAAATAATAGTGAATGTGAGACAATTTCCTCTCGTATGAACTTATGGATACAGATGTAGTTCTACGGAAAGCGGTTGAAATTGTCATGGAATGAACATGTGAGCAACGAGGAAGTTTTAAGTAAAATAGAAACGAAAGGGGCACCTAGAATTACATAGTTGAAATTTCATTATGAAGAAAGAAGGCTTAGAGAATTTAACACTCACAGAACATATTGAAGGTAACTGATGACAGCACAGGAAGTAGGATGGATAGCAAAAAAAAAAAAAAAAAAAAAAAAAAGCCACATTGCTAAAAACTACAAAAGATAGGAAGTTGTGGAGAGCTATGATCTCTCCCATCCTGATTTTTCCTAATTTTATCTTTCAGTTTGTTGGAGTGGAAGCTGTTATCACGGTCTTTGTGGATATGTTCCCTCAGTATTTGCGACGTGGATACAGGAAAGAAATCTTTATTGCTATTGTTTGCTTCATTTCCTTCTTGTTTGGGCTTCCCATGTGTATGGAGGTAAGTAGGTTTTACTATTTTATTAACAGATTTTAGTACGACTAATAACTAATAACAATCTATCAGTCAATTAAGTGCCATAAGTGATAGCACAATCTCGATGGCTGCTGAATGGTTCTAAATGTTCAATTTACATTCAAGAAACTTGGGGGTCAGCCTGTGGAATGCTCTCTGCTGTGTAAATTACTCTTTTGAGTAGTTACACGTCTACTTATCATCTCTCAGTTGTGTCTCTGTCTTTGGACAGAGTGCGCTCAGGGGCTTCTCTGTCAAAGGACAGAGGGGCAACTGAGGAAAATAATACTGAAGAGGTGCCCAGCCCTGGGGAACAGAAGTCCGAGGCCGCGCCCTCTCATTGCACCAGGGATCGGTGCTCGCACCAAGGCCAGCACAACCGACGGTTGCAGGGGCTGAGGGGAATTTTTGTTTCTTTCCCAGGCATACGTGTTCGGGTCCCCACCTAAAAATAGACCTTGTGTCACATCTCGTCCTAGTGGGTTGGTGGGGGAGGACAGAGTAAATACTTGTGGAATGCTCTCTGGGTATTTGTTGTGCATTGGGATCACATCCCCAGGCTGATTACATCAAGAAGTCACCTTGATAAAAATCAACCCCAGTGAGAATTAAACCAAAGTCTCATTGTCGGAAAGCGATCATTCTAATCACTCAGTAACGTCAAGCCTAGATGGCTGACTGCTTAGGAATACCAAATGCTCTAAGCTTGGACATGTGGGTGACCTAAAGGGCTAACGGCTCGGAATTGGAAGTCAGATAACCAAGTTCCAGTTGGTTTCCTTATATTCCATTACACACAAATGCCATTGAGAGAAGTATGTATCCATCTCTTCTCCCCAGCTATGGGTTAAATAGTATGACTTGTATCAGTAAAGCATTATCTTTAAAAAAATTCTTACTATCCAAAATATTTTCTGGCTTTAAATAATTTGCAATAGGTAGATAAACCATAAAAAAAAATCAATCTAACCATCTGCTAACTTTATTTCCATACCTGAATCTGAAAACAATTTTTAAGTAATTAATGTATTTTTTTAATCCAACATTATTTCTTGTTATTCATCGTCTAAAGTTCTGTAGGTGATTTACCCATGAGCAAGTGGTTCGAAATTGGAGAAATTCACGGCGCCCCCCACCATTGACATAATTCAAAATGTGAATATCTGAGTAACTACATGTCCCAGGCAAACGAAATTAAATAGGCTTCATGTTGAACAACAAAAAAATTATTTATCAAAATCTGAACAAAATATTCAAAGGGATGTAGATTCTATGACCGATTTCACAAAGCTTCACAAATGTTCAATATGCGCACCACCGGTGACACGGCACATGCCAAGTCATTAATCCAGCTCCTGCCAAACACGCTGTAGCATGATTAGTGTAACATTCTCCAGCATTTCCGTGGTTTTCTGCTTAAGTTCCTCTCTGTTTGTAATTATAAGGGGGATATAGACCTGTCCTTTCACATAGCCCCAAAGAAAAAAAATGTTGAACAGGTGACCATTTCAACAAAACATTGTCATTATCACTGACACGGATAGATTCTCATTGAGATGAGTCTGCACTGAGGCGCTGAAGAATGTTACGCAAGACATACCACAGCATGTTTGGCAGTTGAACTATCATGTGTCGTGATACAAGTGGTGCACATATTGAGCTTTGTGAAATTGGTTATAAAATCTACATCCCTTTGAATATCTTGTCCTAATTTTGAGGAATAAATCTTTTATAGTTCAACATGAAGTCTATTTAATTTCATTTGCCTGGAACATGTAGTTACTTAGATATTCACATTTTAAATGATGTCAATTTTATGGGGACACCCTGTATATTAAATCTTTACAGACTACTCTTTGTAAACAGAAGTAGTGGCTTTTAGGTCTCAATATGATTTGCTTATATGATATGATTTATATGCATATATTGATATATTATTAATATATATGTATATCCTATCTTTCCATCAGCATTTTTGTGTGTTTGCATGAACATTGAATTAACACCCTCTGTTTTGTTACGTGGGGGTGACACTAAACAAAAAGAAAATGCTCAAACTTAACTTCCAGATGTAACAAATTTTAGCATTCACATGGGCTTCCGTAAAATTCTCCAGCATCTCAGTGATACTGTTTCAGTCCCTCTAGGCTTGTAGGAACAAAGGGGATATAGACCTGTCCTTTCAAATATTCCCAATGAAAAAAAATCACATGATGTCAAGTCAGGTGAACGTGGTGGCCATTTCAACAGCACATTGTTATTATCGCTGACACGCTCAATCCATCTTCTTGGTAGATTCTCATTGAGATAAGTCCGTACTGAGGTTCTGAAGAATGTTATGCAAGACATGCTACAACGTGTTTGGCAGGAGCTGGACTAACAACTTCACATGTATTACAGAGTGCGCATATTGAACATTTGGGAAGCTTTGTGAAATTGATTCCCTTTGAATAAATAAATCTTTATATAGTTCAACACAAAGCCTATTTAATTTTGTTTGCCTGCAACATGTAGCTACTCAGATATTCACATTTTAAATGAAGTCGAAGTTTGGAGGACACACTGTATATAGACGTTGCGATGGGTAAATTGTCGCTATATTTTATTTTTAATTTCAAGTGTGCGCTTTTTTTGCCTTTTGATTTTGTCAACTGCACAGTATAGTAAAGTCAGTTGGGCATTGCCTGCGAGAATATGAGCACCCTGATGCAATTCACTGCACCTCAAATTTGGAAACAGCATGCTGTACTGTTTTGCATTCATGCCGGAACCTCCAATACAAATATTTCAGAGTGTTTGGGTGTCAATCGGGGGACAGTGCGAAGGATTTGGAAAGTTGGATCAGTCTAATGGTGATTACGAAGGTACGGCAGCTTGGAAAATTCACTCTGATTGTTCTGTTAAGAAAAGAATTACTGAATTTGTTAGTGAGGGCCTCAGACTCAACACTGAGGCCTATATCAAGTAACTTGAGGTGGTAGTGCTGTCCTGCGCCAAGAGGGTGGCTGCTGGAAGACCCTAAGTCTAGCAACATGACTCTGCACTACGTCACACAAACAGGAGAACCTAGTCATGGCTGACAGAACATTTCAGCGACCACATCACCCTTTACATCTGGCCACCTAACTCCTCAGCAAGGTTGAATTTACTGCTTTTAAACTTCAAACATCCATGAATCTCTTGCGTACATTCACATCTGCTCATAGCGCATCAAATGTAAAAAAATGACGTCACACATTATGAAATGGAGAAAGTCCAACAATTATTTTAAGACATTTTGCTAACTGAATGCTCCTGCGGCTGAATAGGTTAAAAGGCATGCCAGGCTATATGATGGTTCCATATAGGATACAGGTTCGAATCCTGTTGGAGGATGAATATTTTCTATGAAAATTTCTCGGACATTCAGGCCAGTAAATGTTGTTTAATACTGTTTATTATAAACAGCGCATTTACTTAAATATTTGTATCTATAAAAAGAATGTATAAACATAAAAATGTCTTAAAATAATTGTCGGACTTTGTCCATTACATTATATATATAAAATTTTATCTTTCAGGGTGGAATGTATGTCTTTCAACTATTTGATTATTATGCAGCCAGTCGAATCCTTTTGCTAGTTGCTTTATTCGAATGTATCGCAGTTGCCTGGATATACGGTAAGTTTTTGTAACTTTCAGAATTTCAAAGTTCAGTATAATCCTAAAACAATTTCCTGATTGTAAAAACGTGTGGTGAGTATGAACTGAATATTTTCTCTTTTAATTTACATTTATTCCAACTCTGACTATATTGGGTAGGGTTGTTAATTTGAGTATTAACCTCCCTAAACCTCAATGTGCACTACAGTGTGCCTTGAAGCAGTAGCTATCTTACTTCTGGCCACAACTAGGATCCCTCTGGTCTTGTAACCATTCACTCCAGTGTTGACTTAAATAAACTATGGAGATGCTAAGTGATGTAATTTTTGCCTTATAAATGAATGTGGGTAACTGTCTATATTTCTGAGATAAGGTATTATGTACATTATTTACATTATTTGGACTATTGTCCTCATCTTTGTCGCCATATTTATTGCAACGTTTCTGCTGTTGTACGCTCCCGGCCTTCTTATGTCCTGATGTGGGATGGCCCATAGAAGAAGAATGATCATAGAACAATGTATCAGTTTGCTTGTTCTCCCCCACTTTTCATAGTGGTCGTAATTTGTTTATTCATGGCTACTACTACAATCTGCTCTTTTCATGTTTCTGTTGAAATTACTAAAGTGCTCTTTGCGCCTATATATATGGTACTCGTATTATCACCAGTGATGTATTGGTTTGATTGGCCAGTTAACTTTGTTCTGGAAATTATGTGGACAGCTAGTTACTTGACTGAGTTCTGATAACATACTTCCTGAAAATTATTATTTTAATGAAACTGCTGGTAAATCTATCTTTGTGTAGACAAATTATATGTTTTGTTGGACAAATTGTTAATATTCATGTTCAATTCCTTAGGGACACTTCAAATTTCTTGAATTTTGTAATTAGTTCTTTTTCCATATTTAATTCCAGTACTCATTAAATGCAGTCAAGCTTCTCATGTATTTCTACACAGTTGTAAATAGGTTTTTTACCTCTACCACCTATGCTAAGAAACAGGACTCAAAACATTTTCAAAACAGAAATTATGATCTGGAATTGGAAGCAGTTATGGCTCCTATCCTGAATCAATCATAAAAAATCAGGATGGGAATTTAGTAAATACCAAACTCTTCAGATACCTCAGTATATGGACCAGTCATAAAAAATTTACCGTAAAAAAAAAAAAGAAATTGACTATAGAATAAGCTGTGCCAGAGAGAGTTTTGCCCAATAACACAAAATGGTACAAAACCAAAACATCAACCTGAAAACTCAAGTCATGTTCTTAAATAGCCTTGTCAGATCAAGACTTTTATATGGATGTTATGCATGGTGCCAGACCCATCCAAAAATGTCTAATCTCTCAGCTGTATACAATGACTTTCTACGATAAATGGTTAAAAAAAAAAGACGTGAAGAGATAGGCACTGATCATTTAAGCATCGTATACCATATCACAAACAAATCCATGAATAGAAAACAGCAAAAGCCTGCTCTCCCTCCCAAACCTAATGTATTGATTATGATGACAGCTCTATTGATAGTTCGTATTAAAATAATCTTTAAAAAAAAAAAATCAACATCCTCTACCAAATATTTCAAGAAAACCATTCCAAAAACAGAAACCATTATCTGGAATTGGAATGAAAGCAGTGATGGCACATACCCTGAATCCATCATAAAAATTCATGTTGTGAATTTAGTAAATAAAAAACACTTTAAATATCTTGGTATATGGATAAGTTACAAGAAATTTAGTATAGGAGATATGGTAATTGATTTACGCTATTTACATTGTTCGGACTATTGTCCTCATTTTTATTGTCATATTCACAATATTTTGGCATTCTTCACATGATTGAAATTTTGAACTGAACCCTTTATTTCTGCTACCTAGGTAGATTGTTCTAGTTCCACATGCCATGCCTCACACAAATGTAAAAGGATATTCTAAGGGGACTTTTGCTCAACACTGCAAATTGCTACAAAACATTATCCTTAAAAACTTTCAGTTCTAGACTTTCATATGGATATCAGGTATAGTGCGAAACCTGTTCAAAAATAGCTAGCCTGCAGCTGTATACAACTGCTTTCTTAGATTAATGATTAAAAATAGTTATGAATGAATGAAGCCTATAGGTCCAAGGGTGGAGCATTCTTCTTCAAACATTGTGGACTGGCACTAGAGAATCACAAAGAACTGTACCAAATAACAGACTCCAAATCACTTGAGGAGTTTCAACAGCAGCAACAACCAAAATGTTTAGCACATCTAACTTAAGGAAAATTAATGGCATAATGAAGATGTTGAACTTCCACACTGCTTCAAACAAAGTGTTAGGAAGGAAATCCTCATCAATAATGGAAAGAGTGATAACAGCTACTGGACTTGAGAAGAGAAAATAATGACATAATCAAAATGTTGACATTCCACACTACTTCAAATAAAAGGTTAGGAAGGAAACCCCCATCAATACTGAAATAAACAGTGGACTTGAGAAACCTGTTTTTGTTAAAAACTGTTTAAATAGAAAGATTTTCTAGATTTCAACCAGCTTTAACACTGGTTGCTTAGTCAATGAATGTAAAAGGTTTTTTTTTTATAATGAAATGGCTTTTTAAGTAATTCAAAAGCATATCTGTGATCTTGTAGAGACATTATTATTAATAAATGAAAATTCAGAATAATAATAATAAATAAAATAAAAAACATTAAAACTTTGTTTAAAATAAACAAAACCAAAATAATAAAAGTTCTTCAAGCAAGCATGTAACTATTTCCTGTCTGATAAATGTATTCTTTGCACAAACAAGTCCAACTCACTCTCTTCAGGACCCTCAATGTGTCAAGACATTCATTTTCTCTCCTTGGCACTTCACTCTCTTGCTACAGATCCTCAAAAGGTTTATTACATGCAACCTTAAAATACGTATAACTGAAATACACACACACACACACACACACACACACATAAAATTATGATTTTAATTTATGATTTTAATTTATGATTTAACATAGTTTTAGTGTTATTTCCTTGTATGTTTTTATTCCTGTGAACATGGGGCTACCTTCGCTGGTATGATATGAGTGACCCCACAATCTTACCAGTTTTCTTTGTCTTTCAGGTGTAAATCGATTTTATGACAACATTGAGATGATGGTCGGCTTCAGGATCAATCCATTCATGAAAATCTGTTGGTTTGCTCTCTCACCAATCTTCTGCCTTGTAAGTAAATTTCTGTCATGCCTTTCTTTCTCTCTATCTGTTGGTACTCTCTCTCTCTCTTTTTCTTGGGTGATTCTTAATTAAAATCTTTGACAATGTTTAACCTTCATGCCCACAAAGAAAATGGTATGTCAAAAAGGACAGTTTTTTTTCTTTGTGCCACTATTATTTTAAATAGCGTCACTCCTCAGCAATGTTTACTTTTTTAGAAAAAGCAATGATTAGAATTGTAATAAATCCTAAACATATGAAAGTGAATTTATACATTTTCTTTGTCCTTCAGAATTTATGACAAAATTTATAAACACTATTTATTTATTAGATTTTAATTTACACTATTAATCACAAACTAGTACTCAAATCAAAACTCCACTCTTGGAACCTGATGGTAGCAATCAACACCTGGGCAGTTAGATACAGTGCTACAACTTGGAATGGTTGGCAAAATAATGGCTCATTACCAGTTGATTCAAATTTCATAAAATGGTAAATAATATAGATTTCCTTATAGATGGTGTACATATTTAATTAATTTAGTAAATGTTTATAAATTTTTGAATAACAAATTGTTTTCATATTTATTTATTTATAAATTGGCAAATGATAAATATTGCATTTCAAGTTTTAATACCATTGTATTAGTCTTTAGAATGTAATAAATATCAAATGATTCTTGTATTAGGTTGGTGCAAAAATAATGTCGTTTTCTCACATAGTAACAATTGTGATAAAATGACATTATTTTTGCGCCAACCTAATAAATGAACAAAATCTAATAAATAAAGAGACTTTTAATATATTTGTTGTCAATTCTTAAGAACAAAAAAAAGGGTAATTTGTGGTGTAATCCCCATGCTCAGTTTCTAATAAAAAATTTCCTGTGGCAGTATCACCTTGCTTGGGGTGAACATATATTAATATATGATAAAATTACTATATATATATATATATATATATATATATATATATATATATATGATAAAATTACTATATATATATAATGGTCTCTCCCATCAGTTTTGACATATGAGGTTCTGACAGCTTATTGATTCAGTTATGAAATTTTGTGCGATAACCTTAAGTGGCATTTAAGACCTGCCAGTGATTTACAAAGGAGGCCACATATGGAGCAAGTGTGATGATTGTGAGATGAGATCACTGTTAGATTAGTTGACCTTTTAGATCTTGCTCTCACTTCTTGAAGATGATTCATAGAAGCAGATTGAAAATTTCTGATTCCAATAAAGCACGTTAATCTCCATTCTACCCATTCCAAGGCTAAGTGCCCAAGGGTGTTATGTGGTATATTGACAGCTGACAAGTTGCTTTTAAGCTTGTCTTTGTATCTTAGCCATGGGCGTCCTACATTTCTGTATATATATATATATATATATATATATATATATATATATATAATGATAAAATTACTATTATAATAAAAAATAACAGTAATAATAACAATGATAATAATAGAAGCAGCATCTTCTTGAATTAGGAAGGAAGTCTTTCATGAGCAATAGCAATCATTTTTAGTGTTAACATAATTCTGACTTTTACTTTGACATTTTATTTTCTCACCAGTCGATATTTGTGATGAGTATCATCAACTATTCTGAACTGACCTATGAACGTCCATCTGGAACTTATGTCTATCCTGATTGGGCAGTTGGCATTGGCTGGGCAATGGCTATGTTGTCTGCAGTATGGATTCCTATCATTGCTATTTACATGATTTTTAAGAATCTCTTAAAATCTGGGAAAACTGGAGACATAACAGAGGTAAGTATGTCAAGATTTTATTTCTCTGTTTGACTTAATTTTGTATGTTTCAAGTATTTATTCAACCTCTACAGTGACACAATCCTAAGGGAACTGGGGGACCTATCAGGATTTATTATGGTGGGTATAATTTTAACAGATATGTAGATGATACTTTGTTGATAGCTGACTCAGAAAGGAAACTAGAAGACCTCCTAGTCAGGATGATAGAAGAAAGCAAGAAAAAAGGACTATCAACTGCAAAAATACAGTATCATATGGTAGAGTAATGGATAGCCGCTTGGATTGAGGAATGGGAGAGCCGAGTTTGAATTCCAGCTGAATCTATTACATTCACTTATGTTCTAATACCCTTGGGAAAGGTATGAATCCTCTTCCCCACCCCCCAGCTAAATGGCAACCTACTGTGGGGAAAAAAATCTGCCTTGTCAGTCATGTATCGAAAGATACATGATCGACTAAGCATGTATCATGCATGACACATAACTGACTGAGATGAGTCATCAAAAAACACCATTTGGGAAATAAAATAAAAAAGTATAAAAATAAATGACAATACCAATTCACCCCAATATTAATCAAAATTGTTTTTAAGCTAAAATGTTTTGGGGAATTTATCTTTTAGCAAAAGTCAAAAGCTTGGATTGAGGAATTGGAGAGCTGTGTTTGAATTCCAGTTGAATCCATTACATTCCCTTATATTCTAATACCCTTGGGAAAGGTATGAATCCTCTTCTTCTCCTCCATCGCCTATGGGTATATAGCAGGACAGACCGGGTTCTATAGCCTTGGATGGCAACTGGTCTACCACAGAGAGAAATGGTAACCTACTGCAGGGAAAGTCTCAAGCAGGTGCAGAAGTTTGAATATCTAGGAAGCATTTTAACAGACGATGGAAAATGTGACACTGAGATTCAAAACATGCAGTAGACTATCAAAAGAAGTATTCCTAAAGTTAAACAAGGTGCTGAAAAATGGAAAAAACTTTGTGGAGTGCCTTGTCTTATATGGCAGTGAATGTTGGATAAGTTCTCTAAGGATGAGGAATAAAACTTGAGGAAGCAGAAATGTGGTTCTACAGAAGGATACTGAGAATTCAGTCGATGATTCCTTGGATACATAATGAGGAAAGAGGGCTTGGAAAACTTAACCCTCAAAGGGCATATTGAGAGCAAGAGAGATAGAAGGCAGCGAGTTACTTATCTGATAAGCTTGTGTGAATGGACAGGGTGGTACACATAGCAAAAGGAGAAAAACTGCTAAGAACCACACAATATAGGCGATCATGGCTCTCAACAACTTCCTATGTCCTGAAGGGATGTGGCACTTAGGAGGAGGAATAATTATGAATTGTTAAACGGCATCCTCCACTCTTGCTTATATATATATATATATATATATATATATATATATATATATATATATATGCTAGCAAAACACGTTGGCCAGTAAATAGAATGTAATGCATTTAAAACAAGCAGATTTCTTGATAAAGTGCTCAATATTTGCACTATTTAATATTTGGACTATTATCCTCATCTTTGTTGCCATTATCACAATGTTTCGGCTGTGGTGCCCTCCGGCCTTCTTCAGGTGTATATCGATCTGGATAACCTACAGGGAATTCTGAACTCAATTTTTTATTTAATCCAGTGGGGTAAACTGTTCTTGTTCTACTACCTTACCAGACAATAATAGATTAAAGCATTAGTTTGTGAATTTGGTGATATAGTGCTTGTGAGTTCAATCCCTGGGTCAGGCAGTGTGTACCTGAATTTGGTGGAAAGAGGCAAGCAATAACTGAGCAGTACAAAAAATAACATTTAGACAATATCTCTAGACATAGACAGTTAATGTACTACACACTACCTGATCCAGGGATTGAACTCCCAACCACTGTCACCAAATTTGTGAATCAGCACTTTAGTCCACTAGGCCATAATCCTGTAGGGCAACGTTTTAAACAGGTTTGGATTCAGAATTATCCTTCTCCTAGAGTGGTTGCCAACTAAAGAAAAAGAGCCCAGTCTGCTTTGTTATTTAATCACACACACACACACACAGATATATTATGAAATGGATTAAGTCCGCCAATTATTTTAATATATTTTCTGTTTATACATTATTTTTTTTAGATATATTTATATAGATATAAATGGAAAATATATTAATATATATAGATATGTATCTTCCCCAAGATTATAAGTGTGAAATTGGATATAATGAACTTGGACAGAATCCAAACATAGCTTGTTGATTTCTGTTTCCTTCTTAGCTGCTTTTATGTCCAAAAGGTTTTATTGGGGCAGGTTGGGTTGAGCTTGTCACATTAAATACTTCTAAAATCAAACTTTTAATGTTCTATTATCACTGAGGAGAGCATGAATCTTCACCTATCATTATGAATGGTTGTTCTCTCAAACGGTCTCCTTGCTTTGAAAAACCTATTGGAACTCAAGCTCACCCCAGAACTCAAGTGGAACTCCTTTATATGATCCATTACAGAAGATGCTAGAAAAATGGTTGGTTCCTTGTAGTACTCCAGAATGTTTCTGACTCATCCTGCCAGGCATATCTTTACAAGAGCCAGATCAGACTAAAAATGGTGTATTGCTGCCATATCAGGTCTGGAAATGCCTAGTCTTCACTTTCTAGTTTTAACAGAGTTCAGACTCATTCACATGGCTTTTAGAGTGATGAATTATTTTCCATTCTACCACCACTTTTCCCTTAGATGAAATATCAGAAACCTATCATGGCAAATTTTCTAGATAGTTACATTCTTTAGCTGTAATGGTCAAAACTAGTGGAACTAAAACCCACTGTTTCTATTCCCTTTGTATTCAATTAGTAAGAAAGAAGTTTCATTTGGAAAGCTTTTTTTCAAAAAAATCATATTCCTGCTAAAATGTTTTTGGCTTGATTAACTTCTCGGCACCCCTATTGATACATGAATTTTTCTTTTCTTTTTAAGGGTCTTAAACAACTATTAAAACCTAAAGGTTTAAAAGCCCACCAACTTCGACCTCAAGATTTGGAAGAAAGTCAAGAGTATGATCTTGGCAGTACTGCAACCATCACACCACAACAACCAAGTATGGATCCACCCACATATGAAAATGCAGTTTTTCAAAAGTTTTAATGGATGCAAAATCCTTCGGAATATCATATTTTCATCATCGTTTTTTTTTTTCGCCCACCTCGTATCTGCTGATATTTTTACTAATCATCTTCCCTTTCACTTCTTTGGGCATTGGTTCTTCCCACATTTTTTTTTTTTTTTTTAAAGTCTAGACTGACCACAAAAAGTAAAGGTTAAGTGTAAGCTTAGTAACAATGATGGTTCAGTTTAAAATTGCGGTGCTTAATAACAAATTTTTGTCATTCTTCTCATCCTTATTTTTCATCACGTATACACATGATTATGTCGATGTCAATAAATGGTCCAGCTGTTTAAAATTAATAAAAAAAAAAAAAAAAAAAAAAAAAAAATTTTTCCTACCTAGGGCTATTAATCCCCATGGGACATAATGCACTTATCCTAGTGTCCTTGCAGGATCCATATTGAATGGATCTTTTCACTGTCCTTAATCTTGTCTGTGTTACTTCAATGGAAATTTTAACTTTAGGGAAATAAATTTTAAATGTAGGGAGCTGAAATAAAGCAGAATACACACACACACAGTCATTGTGAATGCTGTGTCCACAGAGTACAAAAGATCACTCATAGGTACAGTGAGTGAGTATTTGTTTTTGTATGTGTATTTGTTTGTTTTTGTATGTTCACAGATGTGCAGTCAAATCCTTTTTGGTTACCAAGTCAAGTTAGTTTAAGTAATCATTGTTTGAGACAGATTACAATCATATACAGGGTGTATTAAAAATACTTTTACAAACTTTGGGGGTGGGTTCTGCACACAAAAGTCAATATAAACCTATGACTGCAAAGCCTTCATTTTTGTGTTATCAAATTTAAAGAAAGTTTATGGCAGATGGCACTGTATTGCCTAGTAGACTAGGTTACATTTGTCATTTGTGTACATTTGTGGCTAGTCTGTCTTCAATGTTTAATTTGTGTAGTAGTGGGTTAACTGAGAAGTGATCCATTTAACAATGGCAGGATATTCATATATTCAGGCAGGTATGATTTTTACAGCTGTGTGAATGGTAATGGTCGTGAGTCTGCACTGCTGTATCAGATTGCGTTTCCAGACCAAAGACAGTTGATTCATTCAACTTTTGCTGTTTTCTGTCATGTTGCTGAGACTGGATCCGTGGCACCACAAACTATGGATCAAGGGAGACTGAGATCTGCTCATATGCCTGACCATAAAGAATACATTCTACAAGCTGTCAGAGATGATCCAGGTATCAGCATACATCAAGTGGCTCTACATGTCATGTATCTCATAGTACCACATGGAGGGTACTTCAAGAGCATCTCCTGTATCTGTACCAGTTACATGTGTGCAGGCTCTTTTTCCCTCTGATCACTCACCACAGGAGAACTTTTACCAATGATTTATTACACAAACTGCCGGATCTGTTGCTTGTCTCTTCAGGGTCTTGTTTACCTTTTAACTTGTTTCGGTGTCCGGAGCCACCCACCCTCCAGTTTGTAGAAGTATTTTGGATTGTATATTTAACAGCATCTACCGTAATCTTTAAACTTAATTACTCAAAAATGAAGGATTTGCAACATGTCTTTATATGGACTGTTGTCCTTGTTTTGGTATGAGGAACCCGAGCCCAAGTTAGAGTAAAAGTATTTTTGATACATTCTGTATAAATGAATGAATACCAAGATACAGACAAGTGTTAAAAATACCACACAAACAATGCATCAGTTCTTAATAATGAAATTCAAAAATATGAACTCCAAACATAATACTCACTATCTGAAATTTGGAAAAATATAATAAAATATTAAACAGACAGACCTTGTTGGTTCTTTATGATCAATATTGTTTGGATGAACACACACACACACATATATATATATATATATATATATATATAAGGTTGGTGCAAAAATAATGTCGTTTTCTCACATAGTAACATGTGTGAAAACGACATTATTTTTGCACCAACCTAATATATATTTGTGTGTGTGCACTAAATCTGGGATCTATATTTATGATAAAGGATATATTCAGTTGTTAAATTTGTTTGAGTATCTACCTTCCTTTTATTTAAAAAAAAAGTGAAGGACAAAAAGAAAAAGAGTGACATTTTTTTTGTCTACCAGATGAGGCCTGCTGATTTGGAGATTTTGAGGAGTGTGGAACTAACCTCTTAATCACTGTTGTTCCCAAGTTCACTCTGATCCAGAGTGGCAGCACCTCCTTGGGTCATATGGACAAAGAGTAAACCCCTGAATAAAAACAAAACACTATGAAAGTATAAAAATGTATAAATAAATACCAACTATACCTATTTAGAGTAAAATTGCCAACAATACATTTTATCTGTAGTTAAAGGCATACAATTGCATTCAAAATATATTTAGTTGAAGCCATAAAACTGTGATAAAAAATATTTAGAATTCATCATTAAATAACCCATAGAGGTTTATATGGCGCTAAACAAAGACATCCAACCAAACCAATCAAAATATTTAGATTTCGCCATTAAATAACCCATACAGGTTGATATGCTGCTAAACAAAATCAACCAACCAGCCCGCATAGGCAATCTCAAAGAAAATGTGGCTCTTGAAATGGATCAAACCGGCCATTCCTTATCACCTGCTCAGCCATGAGAGATCTTACAACAAAGCAAAACTCAATTACTTTTTTTTTTCTCTTGTTAGGGCCTTTTGAAGCTTAACTTTGCTAAATTTATTTTTGTACTTTTAAGTAATTTTAGCTGATTCATTCTGCTTTATTTCTGTTATTTTTATAAATTAACAGACCGCAAAAAAACAAAAAGAAACAAAAAAAAAACATGGCTGCCTACTCAAATATGTGTATTCAGTGAGTATAAAATTTGTAACAAAAAGAAAACGAGCACTTCAACGTGATGTAATAGTTAGCAAGTTGGCATTGCAAGATCAGAAATTCTCAACCAGAGTCCATATCGACCCTGGGGGGGGGTATGTAACATTACAAAAAAAAACAAATTGTAAGTCCATGGTAACACTTTAGTGATTCATAGAGCAATTTCATTTCGCAGCGGTTGTTACAACTGAGAATTAGAATTTCTACAGTAATCTATGCCATATTAAAATATTAGGTTGGTGCAAAAATAATGGCGGTTTTTGACGTTAAAAAATACGTCAAAACCGACATTATTTTTGCACCAACCTAATACTAAAAATAGAAAAACAAGTGATGTAAATTACTTGAGCGTAAAAAATTTTTTAAATGGTTTATTATTAGTTTTACAAGTGTACATAAATTTTACATAGAATTTAGTTGTTAAAAACAATTTTATTTCTATTAAATTAGTTTTACTTCAAAATAAAGCATAAACATTTACTATTTCTTGAATACAATTCCTAAACTTATCTATTAGTAAAAAATAAAATAAGCTTTTTTTTTTTTTTTCTTTACATCAAATCGTTATGAAGGCGCACAAAAAAAAAAAAGAAGAAAATTAAGAGTAAAAGTGGTCCATGGGTAAAAAGAAGGTTGAGAACCACTGCACTAAATCAATTACGACCAAGTAGTGTGTAATTGCAAATCAGAAATACGAGAATTAAAGAAGTGTAAAAATTTAAATATTTGGGAAGAGTTCTATAGCAGAGGATGGAAAATGTGACACTGGAATCTGAAGGTGTATTGGGAGAGGCAAGGTAAGCGTTCCAAAAGATAAGCAAAGTACTAAGAAATAGAAAAACTTTGCTAGAAATAAGAAAAAGATTACTGAACTGTTATGTGATATCTGTCCTCATGTATAGTTATGAGGGTTGGATAATCAAGAATGTAGAAGAAGAAACTCGAAGCAACAGAAATGTGGTTCTACAGAAGGATGCTGAGGATACCATGGACTGAACATTCAAGTAATGATAAAGCTTTAGAGAAAATGGAAACAAAAAGGAAACTTATAGTTAACATCAGGATCTTCTTGGGCACGTAAGAAGAGGGCCTGGAAAATCTGATACTCACAGGAAAGATTAAAGGTGAGAGAGAGGAAAACTACTCATAACCTACTTAGTGAGCTTGAATAAACAGATGGCAGAATAGAGTTTAGGAGAAATAACAAAGACGAAATTTATTAAAAGCTACAAAGGACAGGAAGTCGTGGAGAGCCATGATCACTTATGTCCTGAGGGGACACAGCACACAAAGAAGTAGAATAAATTCAGTTCTCACAAGATGCTCCTTAATCTCGGCCTTGTGCCACATCTAAGCTATGCTTAGTAAATCACTAGGGCACTTTGGACATGGTATAATTGTTAGCAGGTTTATCTCGCTAGATCGATTACGACTCAGTAGCGAGTTCGTTCCACACTTCCGGCGTTGTGCCACATTTAAAAAGAAAAGAAAAAAAAGTGTTTTGCATGTAAAACATTGTCTTTTTTACAATGAAATTCATCCTGTACAAAGCCCGAGAGCCACTCAAGGTAGAAAGTTGTAGAGTAAGAGGCACAGTTTATGCAGATAAGTGGGGAAGATAATAGTTAACTCTAGACTTGAACAGGTTAACATTGTAGTGATTAGGGAAGCATCCTCTTTAGGAGTTGGTTCTACAATTCACGTTTTGTGTCTATCTCCTTTTTGGGGGAATGTTTTGTATTTCTCTGCTTATCCACATGAGAATTGGAATAAACTTTAAAATATAAACTCAGTTTCCTTTCAAATAAATCTTCATACAATATCCCCACCCACTCACCAAAAAAAGAATTAATTTAATTGTTAATCCTTATCCAAGGATATTTTTAAACAAAAATTGTATTACTACTAATGATTAGCTACAAACTTATTTTTTTTAAACTTACCATCTTTTACAGCAATTTAAGAAAAAAAAGTCTTAAGGCTTAGACCTTTTTGAGATTTGAAAAGTTGATTTTAAAGTTAAAAAGTAAATTTTAGAAAGGGATATGAAATGTACTTTCATATCCCTAACCCCAAATGTTATAACTTACCAGATGTCAAAATTACCAATCTGTATAAAAGCAGAACAAATAAAATTGATTTTTTTCTCAATTCTGAAATGCGTTTTATGTCCTGCCCCCCAACAAAAAAACATCATTTTTAAGTTAACTGAGTTCCCCAGTCAAAGAAGCATTTGGGGTCTTGAAGGGGAATAAGTGGTTTACGTCAGCCACAAATTTTTTGACATCTCACCTACGCACACCTCTCAGTTACCTTGAGCAAAATTTGTGGGTGTGTACATCCCAGGATTAAAAAAAAAAAAAAAATGTAAAGTATTTTACAGTGAAAATTGTCTGGAGATAATTTTTTTTACTTAATTTGTGGAGTGTTTGCAATTATACAGATACTTGCAATTGAATTTAATCCAAGCAGGAGTTTTTTTTTTATGTGGATAATTTTGTTTATTACTTTTTATACTGGTTTCATATCAAATACCAATAAATTGATTTTTGATTATTATATATTTGTATACATTTTTCCTTAACAGAATAAAATTTGTAATTGTTGAACAGAGTTCTTTTTTGACTTTCTTTCTCAAATTATTTCTAACAACCAGTATTCATGATAATATTTTTTTTTTAATCGAGTTCACCCCAAGCAAGACAGTAAAGCCACTAAGACACAAGGGGTTACTGGGTGTGAAAAAATTAGAAAACAGAAACCTTACTAAGGAGTGAGAACAAAGGAATCAGGAGGGCAATAGTTAATGATTGACATTGCATTTAAATTTTGGCAAATTAAAGTTGGCTGGAAAGCATGGAGCTGGAAGAGAGTTCTACAAGTGAAAATTGTGAGAAAAGAAGCTGTTAGCATAGAACTTATAGTTACATCCAGGCAACTTAATGAACTGTATGAATTAGGGTAATTAATGCCAAAGTGAGATTGATGATACCTGTGGGGAAAATGAAATAAAATCAATCAATAAAATAGTAATAATAGAAAGGAAAAAGATTTCCCCATGATGTTAAGAGTAAAGAAACCTGAAATATGATTACCACACTTGGTTTTGTCAAACGCTGTTAGGCGGCACTGGTTAAATCTATTAAAAGACAAACATTTTCCATCCTGAGCTTCTTTTTCCATTTTGCTTCAAAGTTTAGAAGCACATAGTAATTATGTTTCCTCTAACTTCTGAACCAAGAAAAACTTTATCGTTGGAAACTAAGTACAAATAATTTCACAGTAGCTTGTGGAAATCGTTTTCATGAATTTGCATGAGTAGTGAAAGAAGTTATTTTTGAACCATTTAGAAAATAACAATAATAACACATGGTAGGTCTACAACTACATCTGTGAGTATTTTATCAGTATTTGTTGTTTATCAAACAAACTTCTGCTGGGATTTTATTGGTTGAATCATATGCCCAAATAATATAAATTCTAATGTTCACAGCATTAATTCAAAAGAGGGCTTGATAAGAAGAGTAGAGCAATAATTATATAATAATTTATATAAATGGATGGCCATTTTTGGTTCTCACCAATTGAGATGCAGCCACATCGAAACAAGAATGCATCTTTGTAGTGAGCAAGTTGTTTTTGCCTGTATGTAAAAACTACAATATATATATATATATATATATATATATATATATATATATATGAAAAATATAACGCAACCCTAAAAAATAGTGGATGCAAAAATGCTAACATCAATTATAGAAACAATTGTACTAACCAGAAAAAAAAAACAGGAAAAGAAAAATCATTTGGTATGCCCGTCCATTCAACCAAATGGTTAGTATTAAGCTAGGACAGAACTTCCTAGCTTTAATTGAAAAACACTTTCCTACCAATACTTAGTAAAATATTTAATAAAAACACTCTAAAATTAAGTTACAGCTGCACTGAAAATCTAGAAAGTATAATAAAAAACACAATAATAAAATCCTGAACAAACCTCCATACTTAAATAGTATTAATAAAAACCCTACACTTAAATTAGACAAAAATAGTGAAAGATTGTGATTGTAGAAACCCAGTAGATTGCCCGTTGGAAAATAAATGCTGCGTAAAATCTGTGGTATACCAATGTACTATCTCATCCATTGAGAGTCCTAATAATAATATGATATACATTGGGTCTACGAAGAATGAATTTAAAACCAGATGGAGGCAGCATAAGTGCTCTTTCAACAATATAAATAAAAGACATCAAACATCTCTATCTAAATATTTTGGGCATTTGAAGGAAATGAATAAAACACCAAAAAATGGAAAATTATAAACAAAACTAGAACTTGTAAAACTTGGGATAACCCATGCCCTTTATGTCTACATGAAAAACTACACATTATTAAGTTTCTAAATAATAAAAATCTATTAAACAATAGACAGGAGTTAATGGTTTTTTGCCGACATCAAATTTTTGCATTGAATAATTAGCATAAACAAACAAAATAATTTTTAGTCCTAATAAATAGTTTAAATCCCCTACAAAAAAAGATAACCCTTTATGAAGTCGTCAAAAAACAAATGTTAGTGATTTACGACAGTTTTTATATACACAAAACCCTTTCAGAAAAAAATAAAAATTAAAAAAATAAAAAAATCTCCATAGACGCTTAACCAGACTAGACGATGTCATCTTCTGCTTTAAATTTAGACACCCCAACCTTACCCTGACTTGACATCTGTGAATGTAACTGAGATATTGATACAAATTATTAACACCTTACGCCCCTTTTTCTTTAAACAATTGCTCTAGCCGTTACTATAGAAATTTTGATTTCAATAATGAATATGCTTATAAAACACGTAAACCACAGAAATAAGATATTCCAAAAAAATTTTGCTTGAAGATGGAACAGAGCTTAGTACTTTAATTCAATTTAATTCAAATAATTATATTGAAGTTTTCGGCTCTTGTTTTGAAACATGAGAACTCTTATGTAGCGTGTTGGAATCATATTTTTAAATAAATAATTATATATATATATATATATATATAAGATTTAATTTCTATAGTTGTTCCAAATCTGCACAAAGCTGATGAGCTCAACCATTACTATAATGTTTATACTTACTTCTGGAACAAAACGAAAACGGACATATCCAAGAGACCTGGAGAGCTTTGTTTTACCACAGCCACCATAAAAAAAGAAGAAACAGTGTGTAGTAGAAAACAAAGTTTTTGTATGCTTCTTTCTTTAAATATTTATCATATGTAAACATGCACACACCTAAAATACATACAAACACGCAACCTTTAAATACCATACACCTACCATATTTTCTTGGGAATAATACGAGAAATTTTGAATGAAAATTAACAGCAAAAAGGGGGTTGCATTATGCACAAGTATGTTTTTTCAGAAATTTTTATGCCACTTAAAACAAACCTCTTATTTGAAACCACATATTACAAATACACTCAGTTTTACTCACAAGATAAGGTTTGTTTTATCGGGTCGACTGGAAGTTGCTGTCTCAAAAGTCAGGAGTAAAATTATCAAAATCAGTCCTTTGCGCATAGGCTCTGAGTGGCACTTCCAGTAGCATTTCAAAAAATTTTGAAAGATAATTTAAATTATTAATTCCCCAAATGACAGAATTTTCCACGCATTTTTGAGGGACTTTTTAGTGAGCCAGCACCTGCTTAAGGGAATCAATAAATACAGACCATACACCAAGGAAGAACCAGCTGAAGAATGGATTTAGTGTTGTCAACTCAAACAGATTAATAATCAACTGAAAACAACTTTTCCCACTTTCCTGATGTTGATTCCACAACTAAGATAAGGTATGAACTTTCCCCTTTTCAAGGGGTTTTATTATAAACACACCTCAATGTATTGTGTATCAAATTTTCCATTTCTTATGGACTTTATTAAACGCACCTAAATGAGTGCATGTGAACTTTCCACTTTCAAAGGGTTTTTATTAAACGCACCTAAATGAGTGCATGTGAACTTTCCACTTTCAAAGGGTTTTTATTAAACGCACCTAAATGAGTCTATGTGAACATTCCATTTTCAAAGGGTTTTTATTAAACGCACCTAAATGAGTCTATGTGAACATTCCACTTTCAAAGGGTTTTTATTCAACGCACCTAAATGTGTGTATGTTAACTTTTCCTTTTCAAGGGCTTATTTAAAAACACCTAAAATGTGTAAATGTAATTTACTCTTCTTTTCAAGGGTCTTATTATATTCACCACACAATGTCTAAAACATCCAAATAAATTGTTATTTGTTGATAATATTCAGTTTCATTTTAAATTCACTTGTTTACATGCATTGTATTACAGTTGCATTGTTATGTCTGTTTCTATGTACGTTGGATCAAAATTTTTATTTTATTCCGGACAGCACAGTGAAGCAATGGATCATGGCTCAGATTGAGGAATCAAAGAGTGAAGTTCGAATTCCACTCGAATCCATTACATTCACTTACGTGCTAATACCCTTGGGAAAGGGTATGAATCCTCTTCTTCACCCCCCAGCTATGGGTAAATAGCAGGACAGACTAGGTTCTATAGCCTTGGGTGGCAACTGGTCTACTGCAGAAAGAAATGGCAACCCACTGCGGGAAAATATCTGCTTCGTCAGTGATGTATCGAAAGATACATGATCGCCTAAGCGTGTGTCACAGATGGTACATAAGTGACTGACTAAGAATAACTAGTAATCACTGCTACTACCTTAAATGAACAACATATCACCTTCTGCATCCCATAAAACAATAACGACTCAGAAATTCAGCTCCCTCAACTGATTTTACTTTTTTGCAAAGTTTTCTCTTTATATTCTTCTGTTTTTTTTTTTGTTTTCATATTTATTATAGAAATTATTTATTATGAAAATATAATAAAGTTACATCAAACAGAAAAATACGATAGATTAATTAACACCTAATTTGGTACGTCTAGTTAGCAACTTTCCACAAAAATAAGTTTCGAGACAGAAATTCGAAAAACATAATGATTAAAAGAAAAAAAAACTTGTAGTTCCAACAAATGATTTATTTTATGGAAATACTTTGACTAGCAGTTGCCAGTCTTGGTCACTTCTTAATTTGAGTAAAACAATGCAAAGAAACTAGAAATGCTTAAGAATTCAAATCAAGAAAAAAAAATGGTTTGAGTTCCTTGATTTGAATTCCTAAGTGTTTCCAGTTTCTTTGCATTGTTTTACTCAAATTAAGAAGTGACCAAAACTGGCAACTGCTAGTTGAAATATTTCCATAAAATAAACCATTTGTTGGAACTACAAGTTTTTTCTTTTTAATTTTGCAACTCCCAATGGAGACAAGCATCTTAACTTTGAAAACATGTAATGGCTAAAAATTTACATAGGGATAGCTCTATTACAGGAACCTATTTTACTCAAGAATGTAATTTATTCTCTGTTTTTAGCTTGGTAGTCATATTATATTCAAGGATGTAATTTATTCCCTGTTTTTAGCTTCAGAAACACAGCGTCGTATTATACTCAAGGATGTAATTTATTCCCTGTTTTTAGCTTCAGGAACACAAGGTCGTATTATACTCAAGGATGTAATTTATTCCTTGTGAAGTCAGTCTACTCTGATTTTAGGAAACATAAAATCTTAGTGCTGTGTCCACAAATACAACACAAAATTATAAATAACATGATGAATGATCTTTGCAGAAAAGAAAGCTTGCCAAGCTAAACATGACAGTAACATTTATACAGCCAGATGACATGTATATACATATTAAAAACCAATGTTCTTTGTGGCTATGAAGAGACCAATAGTTCGATCTTTCGAAATGATTTGTCACAAGTGAGTTGGCAAAGTTTCAAAGTGTTTTTGTTGCAAGTGAAGAAATCAAGTGGTCTGGTATGCCAATATGTGTGTGTGTATGTATGTGTGACAGCAGTAATTTTAAAACATAGTGAACAAAAAGAGGGGAGACAAGACTTACTTTAGTTGTGCCATTGTATGTAGAAAAATCATCGCTGACACGTTGTCATGGTAACGTGTGTTTAAGCTGTTGATTGAGGCATTGTCTGGCTTCATTTGCTGTCTTTCGCAGAATTTTTTGCAAAGAAAAGAGTACTGAAATGTTATGTAATATCCGGCCTACTATATGGTAGTGAATACTGGACAATCTCCTCGTAGATGAAGAAGAGACGAAGCAACAGAAATGTGGTTCTACAGAAAGATGCTGAGGATACCATAGACCGAACAGGTGGGCAACAACAGAGTTTTAAAGAAAAGAGACACTTATATTTAGAAACAGGAAGAGATAGTTGAAATTTCTAGGACATAAGGAAAGAGGGTTTTAAAATTTGATACTCACAGGGAAATTGAAGGCAAGTGGTACAGAAGAAAGCAACGCATAAGCTACCTAGCAAACTTGAATAAAGAGATGGTGGAAAAAGGTTTAGGAAAGATAAAATTTATTAAGAGCTATAAAGAATAGGAAATTGTGGAGAGCCATGATCCTCTACACTCTGAAGGGACTCAACACATAGAAAAAGACTGACAAGGAAGATGATTTCATTTAACATGTCCAAGTGTGTCCTGTACTTCATTACTCTTTTTTTAAATGTTTGATTCTGCAAGATTTTAACAAGCAACTGCTTATAGAGGACATTTTTCAGATATTTTTTACTCATTTTCAATAAATTCTACATTTACAAAACAAACAGAAAACCTGATGACCTAGTTCTCATGAATTTTTTGCTTCTTCCACAATGAATCATTGCAACAGTGACCCCAAAAATCACTACCTGTGAATCATTTTTTTCTTCTTCTTAAAAATAAATCTTTACTTTCTGTATATTGTAATTGGCACATTTTTACAGAATTTGACAGCTATTAGGGAGATGTGATTAAATATACTTCAATGTTTAAAAAAAAAAAAAAAATTATTCAGTATTATTATTGTTTAGGTAATAAGTATTATATCCTTTTCACCATCCGCACATCAAAGCTTACAGCACCTGGTAATCCCAAGCGGTCATCTATTCAGGTTCTGAGCAGGCTTGTCCTTACTTAACTTTGGTGATCTCTGGTATTTCTACTTGATATGACCATAAGTCTGTGAAGACAGAAGAGAAAGAGGTGAGAGAGGGAGACTGATAGATAGATAAGAAAGGGTCCAATAAATAGGTTACAAAGAAGAAAGTAAACAAATAAAGGGAAGAAAGAGAGAAAGAGTAAGAGGGCCCAAATGAGAGAGTGCAAGAGGTAGAGAGAAAAGGAAGAAAGAGAAAGAATGTGGGATAAAGAGGTTGAAAAAGAAGAAAGTGTGGAAGAAAATAGAGAGAGTGGCCTAAGAAAGAAGTTAAAAAAGAAGATTTACACATTGCGACAACTATTAGAGAGATGTGATTAAATATACTTTAACATTTTAAAAAATATCTAGTATTATTGTTTAGGTAATAAGCATTATAACATAGCATAAATAACTGTTAGTATAGAACAGGCGGTTGCATCAAACTAGTTCAATAATCCCTATCAAGTTGGTCACATGACCTGAAGCATTTCCCTTTTTTAAAAAAAATTGTTTTGGTATTTTTGGGAGACATATATGTGTGTGTGTGGGGGGGGGGTAGGGGATTTCTGTTGCACCATGTATGAACTGATTGACTGAAACAGCATCTTTTTATTAAGTACTAATTGTGCAAATTTGGAATCAAAAACTATATACATGTGTGTGTGTGTGTGTGTGTTTTTCTTTTCTTTTTTACAGTGATATACAAGACTCAAGAGCCACTCAAGGTAGAGTGTTATAGGAGACAGTTTAATCGGGATATATGAAGAAAATGGTTAACCCTAGTTTTGAACAGGTTAAGACTGTAGAGATCTGGGAATCATCCTCTTGGATGTTGGTTTCACAAAACAATGATTCATAGGAAGAAGCTGCTCGAGTGGAAATTACATCTCATCAATGGAATATGAAGAGAATGAGGCTGTTTGGCTACAATTTACAGATAATAAAGAAAAAAAGAAACTGCATTAAAGAAAAAATATTGTTTGAATAATAATAATGACGAGGAGAATAAAGAAGACGGTATCATTATCTTTCATCTAACATTTTGCTGATATATATATATATATTCGACTCTCTCGTCGAATTCGACGTATGAGGGTCAAGCAGATCAGTTTCTAGGAAACTGGCAGCCCGACACCAGAACATGAGATTTGATTATAGTGGTGAAGGTTTCGTGCAGGACCATCCACACTTTTTGAAGGGCTGAATACAGACACCTGGTGCACTACGTGCCACAAGGTCCCCAAACGACCCTCCGCAGGTTTTGAATTCAGAGTTTTCCGTCTCCTAAACCAGTTGCTATTCAAGGCTATAGAACCCAGTCTGTCTTGTTATTTACCCATAGCTGGAGGGGGAAGAAGCTGATTCATATCTTTCCCAAGTGAATAAGTGAATGTAATGAATTTGACTGTATTTAGGTAGCAATCCTTCTTTCATGAATGTTTCATTGAATATAACAGACAAGGTACTTTGATTTAGTTTTTTATATAATTTCACAGGTAATCTTATTAGTTTTTTCTTTTCGGTAGATAAATTAAATAAAAACTGTCCAATTGTTCTTTTTTTCTGAGTGCTTTCGGCTATACATTTAGTCATTTTCAAGGTTGAAATAAATTAACTGTTAACAAGAAATAGTTTGTAGTATGTATGTATTTATATAATGTTTTCATTTTCAAAACATATTCATCACATACTTGTTGATGGCACAAATATAACAGCATCATCTCTATGTAAAAAAGGCTAAAGGTTATGGAAGCCTTATTAATAAAAACAAAAAAAACAACAACACACAATAATATCAACTGTGAACATGGACATAATATTTTGACCGTGTTTTGAAAATGAAAAAATTATATAAATACATACATTGTTGTGGCTGTATTAGGGCCAGAAATAAAGACACAAGAGAGGAATTGAATTAAAGAAATATATTAACAGAAACAGTAATAGAAACATATGCAAATGAGATTGTTACAGCAAGAATATTTGGTCTGACTGTCAGAGCTGACTGCTGGAAACTTCACAAACCAAAAGGCAGTACCTGTTCCTATTTATAGCTGAGAGAGTCCATGTGTGCATGGCTAAATTACCATAACATACAATAATCTATTTCTTGTTAACAGTTAATATATTTCAAAGTTGAAAATGGTTAAACGTATAGCCGAAAGTGCTTGAAAAAAACCCCAAAAAACAAAAAACAAAAAAAAAAACATTCAGAGTTTTTATATAAGGAAAGGGAATAAGTGGGAAAGGGAGAGAGAAAAGAGAGGGTAAGAAGAGAGAAAGAGAGACACAGAAGGGATAGGAAGAACAGAGGAGAAAAAACAGAAAAAAAGTAAGAGGAGAAAAATAGAAAAAATAGAGACAAAAAGAGGAAAAGAAGAGCGAAAAGGAAAGACAAAAAAAAAACAAAAAAAATTACAATGACAGAAAAAAAAAAACCCTAAAAAATTAACATATTTATTTTTATTGAAGCAAATAATAATCATACAAAAAAAATCAAAAAACATCAGTTTTTGTTAAAATTACTGTTGTCAGTGCTGGATGTCATCTGTCCATTTGTTATCTCCAATTCGATGATAATGACTGTAGTCAATGCCAGGTACGAAAGGAGGATCTGGCAAATCTGGTTCTTCCAAACACAACTGTCCTTCTTGTACAGCAGCCAAAAAAGAAAGCAACTGAAGAAGGAAAACAACAGAGTAAAATTAATTCATATTTGTTCATTGGTAAGGAATACAAGTTTCAAAAAAGAATTACCAACAACAGCTACTCCAATACTACATCACTCTTCATCTCCCCCTGAACCTGGAGTCTATAAGGTGGCAGTGTCATTGCATGTGTATATCTATCTAGACATGTTCCAGATGTGTCCCTAGCTACATTATGTTTGGTGAATGTAACTTCGGGGAATTTAATGAGGTTTGAAACATGTCTTATATATGCTCAATGGTAATCTGGTGAATGCCATATGTCAGTGGATTACCTGAAAGTGTGGAACCAATTGTGTCACCTGTGTATATATTATTGGAGTTCACTCAAGTGGTATTGATTGGATATAATGTCCAATCTATTTTATTGATATTTACAGCTGAATTAAGTGCATTGCCAAGAGAGGAAGAGATTAGGCTGAAAAATAAAGTGTGGATTTCACTTAAGCAGTACAGATTGGGACTATGATTAAATAGTTGTTCCGTTTAAATGGAATTGCATAAAAATAGACAAAACATTACATTTGATTCTGTTCTTGTAAAGTTGGTTGGTCTGACTAAATGACTTATGATTTTCTATTTAACTAGAATCTGTTGGATTTGTTGTGTAAAATAAATGCTTTTCCATCATTATGGCCATTTTTTGAGTTACAGGTGCACACATTTTTTAAATGGATTCTTAATCTGACATTATTTCTTATTGCAATAAAAAGTAACCATTTATTATTATAAAATACTAACTATATATATATATATATATATATATATATATATATATACACACACACACACACAAGTATATGATTGGTGTATATGGAATGAATTCCAATAACCAACAATTACTATTCTTAAAAGAGTGCTCAATACAAAGTAGAGCAGATATAATTATTTATTTAAAAAAAAAAAAAAAATTTTATAACATAAATATGTTATAAAATCACTACAAAAATAGCCATTTTGTTTCAACACATCGGTGTCTTATCAAGTGATGGTGTTGAATGTAAAATAAATGGTTTTAAAAGTTTCAAATTAATTAACAATCCTTCGCAAGGGGAAAACATTATTACAAAAGCTAGATTGACCAATCAAAATACAAGTATAGGAAAATTCAAAAAGCTTGAAAATGAAGTCATGTTATAATAGCTATTCAGATGTTTAAAATATGGGTAATATTAAAAAAGAATTTATTCTAACCAACATACATAGACATACATCCATATACACACAAACACCAAAATACAAGTATCCTAACATACATATATAAACACATTCATACAAACAGAAATATACGTAAATATAAATTTAGGTACACAATATAACAGGATAGCTGGACCTACAAAGCAGTTTTTCCCCACCCTTTGAACAGATTTTCTGTTTGACTAGAATCCAGGTGAAAAAAAAAAAAAAAAAAAAAAACAAGGATGGTAACTTGCCAGAACAAAGTGGTTGGTAGCCAATAATAGAAAATAGATAAATGGATTTTATTTACACTATTTACTTTGTTCAGACTATTGTCCTCATCCTTATTGTCATATTCATGACATTTTGGCTGTTGTATGCAACCTCTTCAGGTGATATACAAAGGAACTATAAAGGTTTGGTTTGAAATTCCATCATAATTTTAACTCCAATGTAAATAGTTATAAAACCTCATTTCAAAAATATCGACATGTTAAAATGGATTCCGTATTCAAAGCTTCATTAGTTTTCTTTTTTCATAATGGATAAAAAGTGTCAATTATAATATCTTTATTCTATTGCTTCTTGACCACTGACAATCCCATTTTTCTGATTTTTACTTCAATAGTGATTTCAGTGTGGAAACCAAATTAAAGAAATTTTAGGTTAAAAAAAAAAAAAAAAAAGACAAAATTCACAGAGATTTAATAGCATGCGTCTTTTTTTATTTTTTTACTTTGGTGAGGAACAAATGCCGAGTCAAATTACGCTTGGTGAGAAAAAGAAACAAAGATTTGCAATCTTACCTTTTCTGACTTGTTAGTGTCATATGTGTCATCATAGAAGACATGAGTCAGACCAGCATTAAGACAACGTTGAGCTAAGACATAACCAAGATTCTTGGCTGCTGTCACATCAGTACAACTGAAATACAAAACCAATTTGTTCAACTCACCAAATTGTGTCAGTAACAGCAGAGAAATAGCTTTAGCTTGCTAAAAATTTAAATTTTGTTTTCAATCACTACAAGAATAGAAAAAAAAAATCTCATTTTATTGTCTAAACCAGCATTTCTCAACTGGTATGCCTGGGTGCACTAATGCACCTTGAAAGGTACCCAGATGCACCCCAAGTTAACAGAAAAGTAATTTATGAATTATTTTTATATTTAAAAAATATTTATTTTCCAAATGCTAAAGACATCAAGCATATCTTAAAAATAAAGGATTATTTTAGGAGACTTCTTTATTATTTTCATATTTTAAAATTTCCTCACTAATTTTTTATTAAAATTTAAAGTGCATTTAGTTATTCTACAAGGGCAACTTGAAGTAAAAATGTTTGAGAAAGAAACCAGTCTATGATAGTCAATAAAATGGAAAAAGGTTTTTTTTTTTTTAATTTATTTTTCTGTGCAGCTTGGTACTAAATGATCCACAGCCTGATGGTTGAAGACTACTGCTCTAAAGTACTTTTCAAAAGGCTTATGGCCATAACATGTTGAAACACCTGTTCTTGTATGACTACCAAAATTAAGCAACATCAAGCCTGGTCAGTAGGTAGATGGGTGACCACTTGGGAATACCAGGTGCTGTAAGTTTGGATGTTAGGGTGGTATGATGGATAACAGAGAAGTTCCAATTCTATTCGGGTCTGTTATAATCACTTAAGAGCAAATACCTTTGGAAAAACGTATGAATCCACTTCTCTTCCTGGCTATAGGTTAATTAGTAGGACTTGTATCAGTAAATCATTATCTCCACCAAAATTCTTACAATCTAAAAAATATTTTCTGGCTTTAAATAACTTGCAAAAAGGTTGATAAGCCATAAAAAAACAAATCAATAAATCCTGCAGTCGTCATGACAGGGCATACTTCTCTTGTATAGGTTGGCCATTATTGATCAGACACTTAATCCCAGGAGAGCAATTTCAGGTCTCCTGGGTCCATCACATGGACCCTGCCATTTACCGTTTGATGACACCTAGATGTTGCTTCAGGTGCTTTTGAAGTACTTTCAAAAACTGGTAAAATGTTATTACTTGCCTTTTCACCATTTTTATTATAACTTGCTAACATTTAACCCCGGACGTAACTCCAATGAATACAGGATTGATTGTATTTTTATAGTTTATCAACCTTTTGCAGGTTATTTAAAGCCAGAAAATATTTTTAGATTTTAATAATAAATTTTTTATTTATTCATTTTTTTTTTTTTTTTTTTGCAAGTGACTATTGTATTAACAGTTTTTTTTTGAGATAATCATTTTCAAATACAAGTTCAATTATTTGACTCGGTGCTTCTTTCTTGAAATAGTTATCACGTCTCAGGGAACCCCTGCAGAAAAATGATTATATATCATTAATATCTATCTCTTTTATATTTTTATTGTAGTTCACATGGTAAACATGATATAGGGACACCGTTTAGGTTTCCTGTACTCAAGTGAGTCACTCAATGATACATAAATCCACCATGCACAGATCCTGTCCACTCACCAGTAAAGGCAGTTTCACACATCGATGCCATAGACATTGCTAAATACATTATCATAATTTTAAATAATGCAAGAGGCCAAAACCTTTATTATAACCAAGGATATAGTAAACTTATGAATATAAAAGTAAACAAAAATTACTTAAAAATGCATTAGTCTATTTATCACTGTTCCTAGCAGAACCCTAGCAATTGCTTGCAGGACCTTAGGCAAAAAAAAACAAAAACAAAATAAAAAAACACTAATTTAACTCATTTCTTGGAGTGGAGGGGAGAAGAGGTGGATTCATATCTTTCCTAAGGGGAGGTATATTCATACCATTGTGCATAAGTGACTGTAATGAACCTGACTGGAAATTGAACTCAGTTCCCCAATTTTTCATTCTGAGTTGTTAGACATTATATCATCCACACATCCAAACTACTGAACCTAGTATTCTGAAGTGATTACCCATCTAGGTGCTGACTAGGTGTAATGTTGCTTAACTTTGGTGATCAGACAAGAACTGGAGTTTCAATGTGATATGGCAATAAGCCCAATAAATCCAGGAAGTGCTTCTTATGGCCCGAAGCACAAACAGCATACATTATCCATAACTGGTTTGGATTTTCATTTTTCTTTTATTTATCAATATTAGAGTCAGTCGGTTTGGCAATTTATGTTTCGGTTTCTGTTTTTTTTCCTTGATACCGTGGTTTTCAATTGGGTTTTTAATTTAGTACTTTGGCTTTCTAAGGAAGCTATTGATTTTCTTGTGTAATGGTAGCATTTCCAGTCAATATCTGATTTTGTTGAGATAAATTTGCAACTTAGCCCGTTCAGCTTGCAATATCTTGTCTATTTCTGGTCCAATCTTAAAAATATTCATATGGCTGGAAAGAAAATAATCTTTCTAAATATGTAATTTGTATGCACTTTTATTCATTGGATTATTTTTTCACAGCAAAACGGTATTTTGCTTTGACCAGGCAAAAATATGAAATATGATTTTTTTTTTCAAGACAAAATTTTACACATTATTTTGTTTCACAAAATCAGTATTCTTGAAATTGTACACACAATTAGAAGACACCTTAAACTACAACCAGGAAGATGTTCATTTCTTCTCTGACCTGTGGAAGCAAATACCTTAAAAAATTATAATGTGAGCAAACAACAACAACAAAAAAAACTGATAGTAATAAATGTGTGGTAAAAGAACTTTCAAATTATTGAATCTACCGCCTGACACTGACTAGTGGCTAAAAATGAATAATTTTTACATTGGGTTTTAAAAAATGACTTGCAGTTTTGAAAATATACACATTTTAAAACTGAGATTAAAACTTACTTTATTTTGTTAATATCTAATTTTAGGTGGATTCACTAGATAGAAACAACTTTATTTGTAGAAAACAAACAATTTTACTAAACTAGAGACTTGCATATCTGGAAATATACACATTTTAAAAGTGAAATTAAGAACTATTTTAATTATTCTTAATATCTAATTTAGGTGCATTCCCTAGATAAAAAACAAAATTATTTATATATATATATATATATATATATATATATATATATATATATATAAAAAAAAATCTTCATTCATTTTCTTGTTTAAAACAACTTTATTTTGTGATTGGCATACACACTGGCTTACTAGAGAAAACAATTACAAAAAAAATCTGATTTCATAAAATTTAACATTAAGACAAAACTGGCAACTATTTCTTTTTATTTTTACTTGCTATTAGGTTGGTGCAAAAATAATGACGTAATAATGTCGTTTTTTGACGTTAAAAAATACGTCAAAATACGACATTATTACGTCATTATTTTTGCACCAACCTAATATTTTGTTGTTAACATAATTTTACCACAAAAAGTTTTTTTGAAAACTGAAATAAATAAATTTTCATTTCTTTTGTAAACAAATAGATTTCAAATTAATTTCCTAAAACTAGTCAATTAAATGTTTTCAACATATTTTTGTTCAATCTTTTTCTCTTACAATGGTATTATTGTTGATAAAATTTAATTTTATCAACATCTGAAAGTCTTTTTCAATAGCGTTTCTTTGGATATGGTCACTCAATAGTGATAGCACCTAAAAAAAAAACAAAACAAATGATTTCGGTTTCGTAAAAGATTTTGATGCGGTTTCATGGTGTGAAGATGAAACCAAAAATGTCTGTTTTTTGGTTAAACTGCCCATCTCTAATCAATATGTACCAATGTACAGGGTAGGACGAAGTGGCTAGCTATAGGGTTCAGTTTATTCTCACATAACCATTGTCGTGCCTCTTACATTTTCCCACACAAACTGGATGTTGACCACTTGATAAGCCAAAGCAGATTGTGTAAATACATTTTCTGTATACAGGTCCCATACATACATCTGCTTTAACCAAAATAAAACGGACAATTTATTGACCAGTCAGAGCTACTACTATTCCAAAAAGTCTTAATTCGGATCTGAATGGCAGCTGTATATTCTCTAATTCAAACAAACCTGACAGACCAACTTCGATGTCAACACCAACACGCTGAGAAAGAAACACCACTGATGACAACAGTCATCGGCAATGTCCATTTCACTTCTAATTTCACCATTCTTGCTCCCTGTTACCTTAGCAACAACAACAGATAAAAATTACTAGTTTTCTATGTATGCTATTTATTTATCTGTATTTGATGTATATATATATATATATATATATATATTTTTTTTTTTTCTTTTTACTTGAATTTACATTTGCTGAGGCGAGAAGGAACTAACCTCCACAACAATAACAACAACAAGGTTCTGTCTTCCAGGTTACCCATTTCCACATTAGCAACACCGTCATTAATCCAGCATAATCATTTACCCAGCACCCTACAGCTTCCAATAATGCCAAATCAGTGATGGTCAACCTAAATTGGCTTCTTCAGCTTATCAGGTACCACACTCTAGACATGGTACAATTAGCACATCTTAAATTTG
Organism: Acanthosepion lycidas; assembly: GCA_963932145.1. Lineage (NCBI taxonomy): Eukaryota > Metazoa > Mollusca > Cephalopoda > Sepiida > Sepiidae > Acanthosepion > Acanthosepion lycidas. Next base: position 20,362,256 of record OZ010574.1, on the reverse strand, counting down.
CATTCTAAGAAGAAAGCTAACAAAGCTAACAATAAACACTCATTCTAAGAAGAAAGCTAACAAAGCTAACAATAAACACTCATTCTAAGAAGAAAGCTAACAAAGCTAACAATAAACACTCATTCTAAGAAGAAAGCTAACAAAGCTAACAATAAACACTCATTCTAAGAAGAAAGCTAACAAAGCTAACAATAAACACTCATTCTAAGAAGAAAGCTAACAAAGCTAACAATAAACACTCATTCTAAGAAGAAAGCTAACGATAAACATTCATCCTGCTGACAAAACTAATAATAAACATTCATTCTAAGAACAAAACTAACAATAAACATTCATGTTTTCATAACAGTGCTTCAGCCAAAATATTTTTACGTTAAAATTAAGAAACACATTTGAAATTGAAAAATCACAAATTACTGTTTACATTATTTAAACATAGAATATTGTTCCCATCTTTATTTTTTTATCACAATGTTTCGGCCACCTTGCCCGTTGGTCTTCATCAGGTGATTGTCGATCAGGGTAACCTTAAAGGAATTTTGAATTGAACTCTTTATTTAAATCTTTGAAGTATAGATTGCACTGACCATGTAAATAACGATAATTCCTCATCACAGAAATTTGAACAGAAATTACTGCTTTTAGCAATTTATTCATTTTTTGAACATCTTTACATCAGTAGAGATGAATATTGGATTTAATACTACTTTCTGTGTTGTAAAAGTCATAGGGCTCTTGTGAAAATAAATTAATACAAACATATTCATTAGCATTCATTTCAAGTTAAGAAATAGTAAAAATTTATGTAAACATGATAGTTATAAAGCTTAACAGCAAAGATGTAATTTCTTAATTCAGGTAAAAGCTGATATCACAAGACTGACTCAAAAGGTAATTAATGCAGAGATTAAGAATTAAATTTTCTAATAAGTATGGAAACATCTTCAAATTTTCAGCTTCAATTAACAATTTAATAAATTAATTAGATAAAATAAAATTAAGAAACATATAAAGCTGAAAACTTAAATGACTTCAGAGAAAAAAAAAAAAAACTTTTAGAAATGAACTGTGAAGTGAAGTAGTGAAATATGAAACTGAAGCACCAAATTTTGATATACTGTGGAACCTTGGATCATGAATGCTTTTCATCACAAACAAATTTTCTAAACAAAAAAAATATCTTCGGTGATGAATGGTGTTTCGAGCAACAAACACACAAGCAGGGTTCAAGTTCTAGTCTAGTCTGTTGAATTCACTTTCACACTAATGCCCTTGGAAAAGGCATGAATCCATTTCTTCTTTTCCATAGCTATGGGTTAAATGGCTGGGTTGCCAGTCTAGGAGGATAACTGTGAATTTAAAACCATGGAGAAAGCAACGAGAAATCACTACTATTTTTCCCAACAAGCCATAGCAATTTACAGATAAAGAAAAGGAAGCTGTAGAGAGTCATGATCGTTTACGTACTGAATGGACATCGATCAAAAGAAGAGAACAATAGAAAGAGAATAACTACTTCAAGCAAAGGGGAGATAACTGCAAGTGTATGAACGATGAAAGAAAAGAGTAATCTCCCCTGACAAGTCATTAATTTAAAAAAAACAAACAAAAAAAAAAATGGAAAAATTATGTCTGAGTGCATATAAAGATATTTCCTTACCTGAGTCTGGCACAGGGCCATAATATCGAAGGATCAAATGAAGCTCATACTCACTACAATTTCGAATATTACTCTGATGTAGGCGCCCAGATATATCATGATAAAAACAAATTGAATTAACAAAAAAAGATTCAAGACAGTCACTACAGGTTGAGAATCATCCAAAATTCTTGGGATCGGAAGTCCTTTGGTTTTCAGATTTTGTAATACAGGCTATTTAATTTGTATATCGCATCTATAAAATGGGGCAGCTTGAGAATGAAGCCCAAGCCTAAGCATGATATCCCTTGATATTTACATTATTCGGACTATTGTCCTCATCTTTATCACCATATTTATTACAATGTTTCGGCCATTGTATGCTCCGGCCTTCTTCAGGTGGTTGGAATGTCGAACTGAACCCTTTATTTCGCTTACTGGGGTAGACTGTTCTAGTTCCACGTGCCATGTTTAATGGATGTCAGTTATTAGTTATCGCCTGTTAATTCCCTTCTCCAAGTTCTCCACTGCCTTAACTGAGTATTGAACTCACACTCTTTGGGTCCTGTCACTGGATCTAACTAACGCCTTTATCCACTGTACCAGTTCGACATTCCAACCACCTGAAGAAAGCTGGAGCATACAACAGCCAAAACATTGTAATAAATATGGTGACAAAGATGAGGACAATAGTCCGAATAATGTAAATAGTGTACATAATACCTCATCTCAGAAATATAGACAGATACCCTTGACATTTCATAACACACACATATACTGAAGGTTATATCAAATTTAACAGGTTTTGTGTACATACAGATACAGGTAATGATGCTAGTCATGTAATGCTCACGCTGATTTTTAAGTGGTGAAAATTAAAATTTCATGTAAAAATGTTTTGTACTTTCTGCACGAATACAAAAAACATGATCACTACTTACAAAACATATATATTAGGTTGGTGAAAAAATAATGACGTAATAATGTCGTTTTTTGACGTATTTTTTAACGACATTATTATGTCATTATTTTTGCACCAACCTAATAAATGCAACACCAAACACTACTTCTACTTCAGGTGTGAGAAACTGCAGACAGAGGGTGTATCTTCAATGACATTACTGTAGGTGTGAGAAGGAAATTTTTCATTCGTGGCAAGTCATGTCAGCACCAGAAAATTTTCGGATTTTGGATAAAAGATGTATTAGTTTTTGAGTAGTTTTTCTTCTGATCACAATCCACAAATTGATTTTCATATTTCTAAAATGATAAGCTAACGGTGTGGATGAGAAATAAAGAAAAGGTTCCTGGCAAGATTCGAATGTTTGCAAGGCTTTCTGATTAGGGCAATGCTATACCGATGAGACTGCAAAGCTAATCATTCAAATAATCTTCATTACAGGATTTCTACCCTGTGCTATATTGTTTGTTTACACCTAATAACATTAAATGTAAGTCTTAAGTTGCCTGATTTTCTTACAGGAAGGTCTTTTATAATTATATCTTTCACATTTTTTTTTCCACCATCTTATTTTTCACTATTCACATTATTCAGTCTATTGTCCTCATCTTTGTCGCCATATTTATTACATTTCTGGCCTTCTTCAGGTGGTTGGAATGTCAAACTAAACCCTTTATTTTGCTCACTGGGGTAGACTGTTCTAGTTCCACGTGCCATGTCTAATGGATGTCAGTTATCAGTTATTTCCTGTTAATTCCCCTCTCCAAGTTCTACTATGCCTTAACCAGGTATTGAACTCACACCCTTTGGGTCCTGTCACTGGATCTAACCAACGCCTAAATAAAGTTGGTGCTACCATCCTGCGTCAGGACGGACCTGGGAACATCAGCAATTAAGAGATGGTTCCATGCTCCTCAAAACCTCCTGACTAGAGGCCTTGCTGTTGGATATAGTTTATCGTCATACCCAGGATTGTCCATCACTGAGGGAAACATTGTTTTCACCACATGGTGATGGATGACAGATGATTGGCTATAAACCAAATGCTATTAGCTGTGAGAGAGTTGAGAATATTGTACAGAATAAACTCAATGGGTTCCACATCTTCTGATACTTAATCAAAAGTGCACCAGGCTTATCACATCACTGGAAAATCTGACATTGTCTGAAGCAGATCCAGCTGGTTTCCTTGAATGTTTCCTAATGCAAGATGAGTGTTGGGTTCATCACTTTGAACCAGAGACAAAGAGACAATCCATACCATGGAAACACCTCTCCTCACCTGTTCTAAAGAAGGCCAATTCGTTTTGTCTGCAGGAAAGGTGATGGCATCAGATTTTTGGGATGCATTGTGTTTATCTTCAAAAGGGCCCCTACATCATCAGTGTTGAGTACTATTCCAACTTGCTGAGACAGTTACGAAAAATATCAAAATCAAGCACCTAGGAAAACTGATGAAAAGTGTCTTGTTTCACCAGGACAATGCTCCAGCATACATCCTTGGTTTCAATGGCAGCTGTGCATGATTGTCACTATAAACAGGTTGATCACCATCCCTATTCTCCTGATTTGACTATCATCTGTTCCCCAACATAAAAAAACACTTGGCAAAGAACCAGTATTGCAGTGATGATGTCATATCTGCTGTTGATGACTTTTTTGACCAACAAGATGAACAGTCTTCTTTGAACAGTCAGATGTCAAGTTACCTGGAAAGAAACAATGCCATTATTAATAAGAAGAGTTGAAATTAATGCATGCAAGATTTCACGGCTCTAGCATTGCTCCTTCATAGTCAGTGTTTGAACTTTTCAGCACACTGTCATATAACAATGTACTTTCAAGCAAAGGCAAGCATATGAATGTTATGAGAACAGATCGGATATAATACCTATAGAGATATTTTCTGATGGCCCATTCTTTTGTAGAAGCTGATACAACAATCTCTCCAGATGAGTGGACAATGTAAGCGTGAATGTTCCAGTTTGTTTTTTCAAACACTAATCTGCAAAGAAAAGAAATCTGGTTAGAATAAAACTATGAAATGGACAAAGTCCGGCAATTATTTAAAGACATTTTTATGTTTAAACATTCTTTTTATAGATACAAGTATTTAAGTAAATTCTCTGTTTATAATAAACAGTATTAAATAACATTTACCGGCCTGAATGTCGAGAAATTTTCGACCTTGGCACGTCAGGCTATATGACGGTTCCGTATAGTATACAGGTTCGAATCCTGTCGAAGGACAAATATTTTCTATGACAATTTCTCGGACATTCAGGCCGGTAAATGTTATTTAATATTGTTTATTATAAACAGAGCATTTACTTAAATACCTGTATCTATAATAAAAAAAGAATGTTAAGCATAAAAATGTCTTTAAATAAGACATATTACATCAAAAAGGATTCTTGAAAAAGCACAACAGATAAGCACTTAGAAAAGAGATTGATCAACTGATTTTTCTTTTGTCATGGCTTCTGAATCCCTTGTGGGTTATTCAAAGCTAAAACATATTTTGTATTGTATGATGTTGCTTACAGTACTCACTATTTTCTAGCAGTCCCCTGATTGACTGAGCTCGACATGAATGTTTTCAGCCTGATTTGACAGTAAGATTACAAAAGAGAAATAAAATGCAGTGAACACTGATAAAATAACATGGACTGACTTTGGAAAGATTTTTAATAAGATTCTGTACATGTGTTGCTGCTCCCACCCCTTAAGGTTTTCAGGGAACATGTGAAATAGCCGTCAGGCCTAGGTTAGTGAGGGTGTGTGCACTAATGCCCATTATCCGTTAAAGAAAACGTTCATGTAGCAAAAAATGTTTATAGTTTTTTGCTGAAGTTTCTTTCTATTAGGCAGATAACCAAGCTGATTGTAGAGTTCTACCACCTGTTCAAAGGAGTATCAAAGCTGGTTAAATTGAAGCTGTCCAGGAAATTTTCATGACTGTCCCTAATGGGCTGATAGCTGATACAGTACACAATTAGCAAATGATAGATTTGTTTTTTATGGCTTATCAACTCTTTCTAAGTTATTTCAAGTCAGAAAATATTAAAAAAAAACATGTCTAGTCATCTTCCTCCATGAATGCTGGACTGAAAATGGAGGACTGCTGCCATACATGAGCAGGAACTGCTCAGAGTTCACTTTCCAGTCTGGAGTCCAAAATCATCTTTGTGGCCTTGTAGGTCATTTATTATTTTTCACTGTACAACCCTTTTCCTACAGGTGAAACATTGTAAGCCTCTCGTTATTTCCACAGAAAGTGTTCAGATGAAATACATTCCTTAGTTCCACCAGTTCTAACCATCACGGCTAAGTCCTGCCATACCACAGGCATTGTAACGAACTACCCTTATCATCTTTGTAATGTTTGGTTGATTGTTTTTGTTTAGCAGCATATCAACACTTCTATGGGTTATTTAATGCCAAAATCAAAATATTTTGTACACAATTTTATTTTTGGAGATAATGTTTTCATGATACAAATCTTACTAATTAGCCCATATTTGGGGGGGCGGGATGAGGATAGAGGCGGTTTCAGTTCCTAAACCACTTCTATGATTCCCTATCTACCACCTCTTATGGTTGGTTGGTTGATAGATTGATTTTGTTTAGCGGCATATCAATCTCTATGGGTTATTAAATGCTGAAATCTAAATATTATGTACGCAATGGTTTTAGTGATACAAGTCTTACTAATTAACCCATAGCTGGGGGAAGAGGTAGATGTATACCTTTCCCAAGGGTATTTGTGTGTAAGTGAATATAATGAACCCAAAAGGAATTGAGACAGCTCTCTAATTAATAATTCCAAGCCATTATCCATTGCATCATCCGAACATCCAAACTTACAGCACCTGGTCACTTTTAAGTACTGACCAGACTTGATGTTGCTTAACCCTGGTGATTGTATGAGAACCAGTGTTTCAATCTGATGTGCCTGTAAGCAGATGAGGAAAATACTAGCAGAAATGCCATTCTACAGAAGGATGCTGAGAATCCCATGGACTGAACATGTGAGTAATGAAGAAGTTTTAGAGAAAATGGAAACAAAAAAGGACACTTAGAGTCAGAAAGAGGCAGTTGAAATTTCTAAGATACATAATAAGGAAAGAGGGCTTGGAAAATTTGAGACTCCTAGGACATACTGAAGCCAAGAAGGACAGAGTAAAGCAGCACATAACTTACCTAACAAGCTTGTGTAAATGGTTAGCAGAACAGGGATTAGGAGAGATAGAAAGACAACAAACTGGCTACAAAGGACAGGAAATTGTGGAGAGCCATTGTCAATGTCCTGAAGGGACATTGCACACAGAAGAAGATTTAGAAGCATTATACCCTTTGCCAGAATTTCATATTTTAAAAGAATGCCAAGTCTCAGTTTTATGTTGTAAAGCAAATTATAACTACACTATTTACATTATTTGGGCTATTGCCTCATCTTTGTCGCCATATTACAATGTTTCGGCCATTGTACGCTCCGGCCTTCTTCATGTGGTTGGAATTTCTGAATATTATAAACCTAATTTTACCAGTGCTCATTTTGCAATTTTTTTAAACAGGAGATAACTGATAACCAACATCCATTAAACATAGCAAGTGGAACTCGAACAGTCTACCCCAGTGAGCAAAATAAAGGGTTCAGTTCGACATTCCAAGCACCTGAAGAAGGCTGGAGTGTACAACAGCTGAAATGTTGTAATAAATATGGTGACAAAGATGAGGACAATAGTCCAAATATTGTAAATAGTGTACATAATACCTCATCTTGGAAATATAGACAAATTATAACTAATTTCCAATTGGAGTAAGTGAAAAAATTATTGCATAAAAATAGAGAGAGCAACATACTTGTGGTAGTAGTCATTGCGGGGAGCCTGAAAACGCCAACCTTTCTGTTTCCTAGCAAGTCCCATGAACTCTAGAGACCTGAAAAATAACAATAGGTGAATAACTGTGGATAAATCTCTTAGAACAGACTTTTATACAAACAACTTTTTAATATTTTTTTCATGAAAACTTCAATAACCACACTCTTTCAATCCAGTTTGTGAATATAAAGTTTCTTTTTATAGTTAGGACTATATTGTCCAAATTCTATTATAATAAAGATTTATCACCAATTTTCCAGCAACTGATGGTCTAGCATAGCATTTAATCTGAACAAAGCAAGCATTTGAAATACATGCAATGGCCAGATTAATTTCCCTGGTGGCCACAGGTGGTGTTGTATGTGGCATGAGTTTAATGTAAGTTTCTAATACTCCATGATGCTGTAGAGATATGACAAATGCATAATTAGTGGGTCAGGGGGTGCATCATTGAATTGTAATTGCATGACTTTCTTATAATCCAACAAAACAGCTTGACTCTAGAACATGATATTACCCATAATGGTAAAGATACAAGTTGCTGAAAAATCCTTGATCCACCCATGGAGTCTTTATGGGGGGAAAAAAAAAAGGGTAATATTTGGTCAGATTTTGTGAACTGCTTCAGACTGACCATTTTCCAGCTCCCTCCCTCATATACTTATTTCCATTAAAACATCGACATATGGTAAAACACAAGTCATTAGTAAAAGTGTACCATCAATGTTTAGACAACTGATGGACTGTTACCTCTCGATTTGGAAAAAATTATGAACAAACATTTAAATTTTAGGTGATTACCAGATTAATTCATTGTATTGACCGTACCCATTTTTCGTGTGAAAAACAATTCTTACTGTGTGAACATTTTGCCTTTATTACTGTTGCTTTGCCTAGTTTTCTCGTTCATATATATTATATATGTGTGTGTGTGTGTGCGCAAATATATAGAAAAATAGGAAAGAACACGTTAGGTAAATAACCTGAAGTTCTTTAGTATTTTTGTTTTTATTTTAAAAAAAAAAAACCAAAAAAAAAAAACAGTGCTCAATACAAAAGTAGAGCCTATTTTTTAAAAATAATTTATATATATATATATATATATAAAAAATACAACCAAATATGTTAGCTCTATCTCTGATAGCGATTTCTAGTAAGTACTGCGCATATATATAATTATATATATATACACACACACATATATATATATATATATATATATATATAAAAGCCCAAACACAAATATTCCATGGTTATAATTTATTACATTTGAATTGTAATCACAATCCAATTCATCAAACCTGTCTTGTACATTGAACTCTACCTGTATTCTACCCTCTTGAAAATATATATATATATATATTATATATATATATATATATATATATATATATACATACACGTTTTTTAAAAAAAACGACTGACAATGTACTGCAATTAAGATTTTTATTTGATTTTTATTGTGTCCATACAAGTGTTTTCTTTTCTAAACATAAAGTGTGTAAAAAAACTGTCCCAAAAGTTATGCATATTCACCATTATTTTAGCCATTATCAAGGAAAATTTTTATTTTTTACTTTTAACTGAATATGTGGGTTTTTTATGTATGTGTCTTAAGTTATAAGAATATTTTATTTTACAAACACAATCAGCACATTGTTGCCATGTTCATAGTTAATGTCATTAAGTGATGGCTTTCCCTTTTTTTTTTTTTTATTATTATCAGTGCTTTCATTATTTAGAATCTTTTTTTTTTTTTTAAAAAACATGTAGATGAGGCAATTATACTTGCATCTTCTACTAGGATGTTGCAGATGTAGTTTGATAGGTTTCTGTGTGTATTTAAATGTCCTAATTGAGCCATGGTTGGGTAGATGCAATGTGAGCTGTCTATATAGGCTGCAGTGGTATGAACAATTCTTTATGAGTTTAATCAGGAACACAGTTCCTAAATTTTCTCTTAGAAATATCATAAACAAATACACAACCCCAGTCAACCAAAACAAGAAAATTAAATTATCTACAAGAAAAATTTAAAACAGCAAACCAACCTTATCAAGAATAACAACATACCTGAAAATTACAGAAAGAACCAATATTATTTATGTGTTCAAATGTTCCTTAAGAAACTGTGTTCCTGATCAAACCAATATATTGCTTGTTTAGTATTATTTTGCCCTGTTCGCTTTTCTTCCTTTTGCTATTGTTTATTAGAAACTTTGCCAATTCTGTTTGTTGGGCATTTTTGTAGATTATACTTAACCATAATCAATTACTCCATATGCATTTAGTAAAGAATAATATTTACCTTGGATTACGATTATAGAACATTGGATTCACGATATAATTATGGTTTGTTCCTTTTTTTTCATCAGACATGCAACAAGCTGTGGTTGACAGGCAGGCAACTAAAAAAAAAAAAAAAAAAAAAGAAAAAAAAATTTAAATGAAGTCAACAGAATCTAGAACAGGAACCTCCAAATGTTTGATACCACCAACTCCTTTATAGAATCCTTGAATCGTCATAGACCACCAGGCAGATACAAAAATATCAATAATAATAATTTTTTATTTAAGAGTAAAAATTTTTTTTTCTTCATTGTTTCTCAATAAGATTCATTTTTAACTTTGTTTTGTCATTCATTTTTCAATTTGTAATTCACATCATGAGACGTTTTTATTCAGATAATAATAAAAATGATGATGAGAAAAAATTCACAAATAATATAGATAATAATAAACACATTAAAAATAAATTAAGAGACCTTTTTATTGAATTGGTTGATATGATTAATAGGAATGTGGTGGTGGATGAATAGTAGCAAGGATACTGATAACTGGATAGAAATTGGTTCAGTTTAGTTGGAAGTCACCATGATTTATTGACAGTCTTTTGACGTTTATCAGCACTTTCTCAACACACCAGGCAATTATCAACATGCCAGGCATTTATTGATGTCATTTCAATACACCAGTCAGTTATCAACACCCTTTTGACACACCAGACAGTTATAGATGCCCTTTTGACATGCAAGACACTTATTGACCTTTTTTTTTTTTTCAAGACCCTAAGCATTTAAGGACACAGTTTTGCATTTATCAGCACCCCGAATATTCCAATTGCATTCCAAATCCAATTGGGGATGCATGATCTAAATGTTTTAAGGATGCCGAGATCATACGGACCATGCTTAATAATTTTTTTTTTATTTGATATTTTTTTTATTAGAAGTTAAAATAAGACAGACACCTTTTGAGACACCAGGCATTTATCAACACCCTTGATAATGCATTATGCTCCAGGTCCACTGGGGGACCAATGATCTACAAGACAACCAAAAAATTCTGTGCCATTTTTTATTTATTAGAAAAAAGAAAAAAGAAAAAGGTATACAGCAAATTTAACATAATGTTATTCCTCAAAGTAATCCCCGTTGACATCCGTTGCTATTCCTCAAAGTAATCCCCATTGACATATCGTTTGCTAAGGTGCCTCCAGTTGCACAATGCTCTAGCGGTAAAAATCAGGTATCTTGGATGCAGTAATGTCTGTGAGTGCCTGCTGCAAGTCTGCCTTATTTGCAAAGGATTTCCCACAAAGGTGCTTATCCAGGTAATGGAAAAGGTGGTAATCTGTTGCCACAAGGCCAATAGAGTAAGGTGAATGTCACAGTGCCTCCCAGACAAGTCAGAGTATGTTATTCCTGGCCACCCACACCACAGGAGGTCTAGCATTGTCATGGAGGAACAGTACACCTGTGTGATTAACCAATACTGGCACCAGTGCCTGTTGCACACATTCCAACTGCAAGTACAGGTCTGCAGTGATTGTTTTACCCATTGGTAGCAGTACAGTGCACCACTTGTCAACTAGTCTGCTAGATACAGAGAATGATCTTGCTCGAGTGTAAATTCCTTACTACAAATGAAATACAGTTAGAAATTGCAAATCATTTAATGAGACACTTGTTTCTACTTATTGTTCGATAACTTCTCCATATCAGGTGAAATATTTGTTGATGACAAGGGTAACATCATCCAGGTGGTTGTCAAGCAACCTTGTTCTTAAATGACTTTTAGTATATTTAATTTTCACAAAAGGTTGTTTACAAGCATATGTATTTCCAAATAAGGTTACCATCATTTGTGTATTATTCAATAGGCTTTTATATTTTCTGTTTGGCAAAACATTTCTTGTAGAAGTCAGCAGTGGATTCAGAATTAACTTTTGTTTTGTAAGGAGTAGCAAATAATTTAAATAGATTTCCATATCGCTGAAAGTCAGTGAAACTTGGTGGAAAGCTCACTTCTCAAATTCTGAATAGAAATCACAAAGATGTCTGGTATTGTATCTCTTATGATATTGGAGATTTGGAAAATGAGAGTAGTTAATACTGAACACTATTTATCATAAAAAATTAAATAAACAACAATTATTATTATCGAATACAGATGTGACCCGAATTGTTACTGGCAAATAATTATAAGGCTTTTTGGATAGCAAGAATGATATACTAATAAACAGTCATGAGAAATAGCAAAGATTTTATTTCTCAGAAAGCCGAAATTTCTAAAAGAACCAGGATGTGACATTATTTGCCACCGGTAAATAATAAGGCTTTTTGGATAGCAAGAACGATATACTAATAAACTATCACAAAAATGCTGAAGATTTTAATTCTCAGAAAGCTGAAATTTCTAAAAGAACCAGGTGGCTAGTTAAAAAAAAACAAACAAAAAAACAAAAAAACACACTTAATTTTTACAACAGGGACATATAGCGGTATTTTGACAAATGATTAATGACCACCACCATAAGTGCTGGCCATGGAACCAGAAGTGGAGAGAATTGGATAAGATTTGAAATCACAATTCAAAGATAAAGGTTTCTTGGGAGAATGTCGCTGATGGGAAAGGCTATGAGATCTGTATCTGATTTTGGATGAGACAAATATAAACCTGGTGTGGGGAATTTTTCTGTGGAGGTGACAGGCTTGAAATAAGAATTCCTTGACTTCATTTTTATGACAGAGATATCTAGAAATATTTTGACATTAGATGGATGATTGTCGTTATGAGTGCTAGCTATGAAACCAGAAGCAGAGAAAATTGGATATTTTAAAAACACAATTCGAAGATAAAGGTTTTTTTCTTTGGAGAATATCTCTGACGGAAGAGAGAGCCATCTGTTTTGTGTTCAACTTTAAGACAAGGAAAAACCAACACTGATGTCAGAGGATTTTCTCATAAGACAATAAGCTTGGTATAATAATTGTTTTAATTAATGAATATGGAATGAGTCTTTGCTGGGTGGCTGAGGTGGCAGGTACAGATGAGACACCAAGGAAGATGGAGGATCTGACCACGCCCATGGAGGAGTATTAGTGGGAGATACTAAGAAGAGAAAGAAGTTTTGGGGTGGACAAACTGTCACTTGAGAAAAGGGAAAAACTCCCAAATTAGGAAGTAATTAATTCCCAGAACCCAGACAATGGAGAAGGGGTTCTTTATGACAGGTAGAGAAAATGCTAGATACCCTGCACTCAGTTGCCAGTTTTGGGTAAGTATCAATAAATATGAATGCCTAGAGACAAGAAGACAGATCTTTCCAGCCATTGGACACCAGACACTCCATGTGACTGCCTACCAGTGATAGCCGCCAACACCAGCCTTGTGCCAAACTTCATCAAGTCAGCAAAACAAACTTTACCAACGAAGTGTTGCATCTGACTTAAGAAACGGGTTGGATATATAAACACCTGCATGCAAACTCCTAGACTAACAACAATTAACCAACATTGGACAAAGGACTTGATATAAAAATAGTATATATATTTTTATTTTATTCGAGTTATTTTTCTTTTGTTTGCCTGTGTGTCTTCGCCCTGTTTGGACCAGCCCATTACGAAGATACCTACAACAATTCGATCTAGGACCTCCTTATGATCAAATCAAATCACAACATGGGATAAGGCAGGTCCGGGATCTAAGCGATCACTTTATTAATCACCCGAAATATTGGACATCTTGGACGACTGGGGAGAGTTGATAGCTGTCGGAGTTAGCTCCTCCTTAATTCCCTAATTGTTCACTAGGGGTCGCTCTGCCTACACTATAAATACTGGGCGACTTCTTGCCTTGTTCTCTTTTCTTCACTTTGCATTTCAGCGGACACATTTAAAAATGTGATCTCTTGCATAGATCCACGTTTTTGCCCACTTGTTGGAATTCGCCATGAAACACACATACATGTACTTATGAACATTCACCAAAATACAAACTTTTTACATTCACACACAAAGACAAATGTCAATGTCTTTGTCCCTTGTAAATTGTTGTTTAATAAATATATTTGTTGACATATATATATATATATATATATATATATATATATATATATATATATATATATATATATACACATTAAGAAATGGACAAAGTCCGACAATTTATTTATTAAAGACATTTTTTTTTATTTTTATTTTTTTTTTTTTTTTATAGATACAAGTATTTAAGTAAATGCTCTGTTTATAATAAACAATATTAAATAACATTTACCGGCCTGAATGTCCGAGAAATTTTCATAGAAAATATTCGTCCTTTGACAGGATTTGAACCTGCATCCTATACGGAACCGTCATTTAGCCGGTGGTGCCTAACCGATTCGGCCACAAAGGAGCGTTCGGTTGACAAGGTCGAATTTACTGCTTATAAACTTCAACCTTGCCAACCGAACGATCCTTTGTGGCTGAATCGGTTAGGCACGCCTGGCTAAATGGCAGTTCCGTATAGGATGCAGGTTCGAATCCTGTCAAAGGACGAATATTTTCTATGAAAATTTCACGGACATTCAGGCCGGTAAATGTTATTTAATACTGTTTATTATAAACAGAGCATTTACTTAAATACTTGTACCTATAAAAAAAAAAAAAAAAAAACGTTAAACATAAAAATGTCTTTAATAAATATATATATATATATATATATATATAAAAAATCAGTCTTGTTTGTTTTCTTTACATCTTTGGTTGTACTCAACTTGAGTCCGCATTGTTCTTGCAGTTGGACCTTCTAGCAGAAATAAACAGCACGTGTCCCTAATTCAACAACACTCAAACCCACATGGTCCTCTACAGAGTGACAGAGATACCTAGTTGCTTTATACCAGAGAACAAATACAAAGGAAAAACTCTGAGGATCGAAACATTAAAATCTTTCTCTTAAAACAATTTTTCAGGAAAATAGTTTTCTCAAGTCCAGTAGCTGTTATCAGTCTTTCCAGTATTGATTGGGAAGGGATCCTTCCTAATCTTTTATTTGAAGTAGTGTTGAACGTTAACATCTCGATTATGTCATTATGTTTTTTAGAGTTACATCTGATGAATAATATAGCTCACAAAAGAAGAGGAAAAAATTATGTTCATGTGTATGCAGATAGTTAAAGTTCATAAAAAGAAAGAAAAACATTTAGAGTTTTAGCTATTGTGCGTGTGAGAGAGATACACCATGTGGTTGTGGGAAATTAAGTGGTTGGTTTGCCCAGGGAAAGAAATCTCCCTCAGCTGGGAGGATCTAGGCAGGAGCACAGCATGCTAACAAAGTGTGCATAGTTTTGTGAGAGTAAGATCTGTGAAACATTTCTTTATCAAAACAATATGTTGGTTTGCTTTCTTGCAAATTTCACTGATGTTTTAGATCAGCATTTCTCAACCATTTTGCCTTCACAGAATCCTGCATAAAAATTGTTATATAAGCATTATTAATATCTATCTCTCATATTTTTATCATAGTTCATGTGGTAAACATAATGTATGGACACTGTGCATACATCCTATACTCAAGCGAGTCACTCAATGATACACAAATCCACCATGTACAGGTCCTGTCCACTAACCACTGAAGGCAGTTTTACACTGACATGATATAGACATCGCTAAATACATTTATTGTTGAAATGGCTAGATGTAACTGTAAGTTCTATGCTAACAGTTTCTTCTATCACACTTCTCACTTGTGGAACTCTCTTTTAGCTTCTTGTTTTCAAGTCAACTTTAATCATTAAAAATTTAAATGCAATGTCAATTGTTATCTTCTATCTTTTTAATTCTTGTTCTTTTATTGTCCTCTCTCCTTAATAGTATTTGTTCTCATTACCTCACACTCATTAACTGTTTGTGTCTTAGTGGCTTCACTGCTTTGTTAGTGGTGAAATGGTTAAAAATATTCCCTATGATTATTATAATTTTAAATAATATAAAATGTTGAAGCTATTATTAGAATAACCAAGGATTTTTCCAATAATATACTGTGTAGCAAAATTACAAACACAGGGGACTACAAAAGTAGGTATATTGTATGTTTTTGATATGTTTGAATAAATTTAATTTATATAAAATTAAAAATTACTCAAAAATGCATTAGCCTATTTATTACTGTTTCTCATGACACCCCAGGTTTCCAAAGTACATAAGTTCAGAAACTCTGGTTTAAATAGTAAGTGGGTGTTTGCCATGTAAATTCGAAGATCTTTTTGATTTTCCTGTTCATCAAGTGCAACTCCATTTTTAAAGTGTAATATTAATAATATGATGTTCAATTTTCGTTTTCAAAACAACAAATTTTCCAGCATTGAAATCCAATAGTTGAGTGTTTGACCAAAGCCAGAGTTTCTTCCAATCACTTTGGCGCAACTTACAGTCATCTCTGTTTCTTATTGAATTGTGCAATTTATTAATAGCAAATATTTTCACTACAGAAAAGCTGGATCTAGAATGTCAGGAACAGTAAAGGTCCCAGTATTTTTCATCATGTGTGAAAAAAAAAACAAAAAAAAAAAAAAACACCTACTTTCTGCTTCCTGTTGGTAACTAACTAATGAATGAATGCATTGTAAAATATATTTGTGTTGAATGTTCAAAGTTTTTAATTTTTATGGTCAAAATAATTTTACGCTGTTAAAACAGCATTTTTCATCTGGTGCGTCCGGGGACACTACTGTGTCCTGAAACTAAAGCTAGCCAAGTGCGCCCAAAGTTAACAGATGAGTAATTAAAAAATTTATTTTAAAAAGCTTCCATGTCTAAATCAAGTTTTTGTCATTTGATATTTTAAACTGGATGCTAAATTGCTTAATCTTTCTTTAAGAAGGAGTGGATAATCCTTTCCTTTGCCTTCCTCAAGGCATAAGGAAGGCCAGAAAATTAAAAAAAAATGTCAATAAAGTTAACTTAAGTATGTTTCACAAAACTAAATGTTTTAAAAATAAACGCTTATTTCAAGAGACTTCTTTATTTTCAAATTTCATGACTAATTTTTCCTTATTCAAATTTAAAGTGATTTTAAATTTTATTTTACAAATGCGACCTGTAGTGAAAAACACTATGGAACGACTCTAGTGTATATTTTAACAAATGAGCAAAGAACAATGATTAAAACGGGTAGAATAAATAATACGGTATTGTTTTTAAAATGCCATCATAATATCAATTGTTTTAACGACGAAGAACTTCAAAATAAGTAAGAAACTGAGGTTTCGTTTAAAAAACTAGTGTTTCAGTTTTAACTTTTAGTTTTATCCATTGGCTTCGCTGAAAGAAAGAATTAATTGAAAAAAAAAACAGCAGTCCGGAAACATTTCCAGAAAAGAGACTTATTTAATTTGGATAAAATACATCACCTTGTCTCTCAATCTGTGGAATAAACCGCTCTTGAATAATTGTTTTTCCATGTTTTTGAAATGTCGATGATATTGACCTTAAAGCTGTAGCCATGATTTTCTTCAAAGCGGTGGGGGTAATAGTAAAAATAGGAATGTTTATTAATAAGTCATCAGAATAGAAACGAAATTATCTTTTATTGTTATTTAACTTGAAATTTTATTATTTTTAAAAAATATTCTTCAAATTTTTATTTGTCAAAGCAAAATTGGTAAAAATTATTTTAAATTAGAAAATATTTAATTTAATTCGCATTAAATTTAGTGTGTTGAAGTATTTTTAACATATTTTTTATTCACATATTTAACAAAAAATTAACCGATTCAGGAAAACAAATAAGTAAACTAATAATACAATTTATATTCTAAAAAAAATAAAAACAATTCAATTTAAAATTTACTTTTATGTTTAAATTTTTAGCCGGTGTTCATTTTTCAAAGTCCCCTATTTAAATAATATCCAGATAACACGCATCTGATTTTCCTAACCAACGTAAATAAGCGATTCACCGGTATTGTTATAAATTATAAAACTGAGATTAAAAGATCTTTCTTTAAAACCGAAATGGTTAAAAATTGGTCATATAATTTATGTTTTAAGTTAAATATTTCAAACATAAACTTTACCCGCAGCCTAACCACGTGACAGAGAAGCGAACAAGATGGCGTCGGCTATTAGCATTCCTCGACGTTTGCCACTTCTAATTGCCGATAATGTCCTTTTACCGGGATCTTCAATGCGCATTTTGGTGCGAAGCCTGCAAAAGTAAGTAATATTCTGGAATTCAGTCTTGGTAGTAGAACTATATTGACTTATAAGTTATTTTTTATTCGAAACAACGTGCGGCCGGGATCAGCGACAATTTTCATTTGTTTTGTTTTCGTATCGGGTTTTGTAAATATTTTGGTTATTTTTTTGTAACAAAACTATAAAAGTAAACCTGCTGGGTTAAAACAATTTTGTATTTGCTTGATAATTTGCTCAGAGACCGGTTTTAAACATTTTTCGATCGATGGCTACACTTCTCGGAACTTTTCATTAAGTACGTATCAATTTTTTTAGAGAAACCATCTCTTTCATTGTCGTATAAAGTTTGTTAGCAAGGCTGTCTTTCTCTATGTGTGTATGTGGCACTTACTACATGTGTTATTAAAACTGTTTTTATTTTTGATGATGGGAGGGAAGGAAAAATGATAAAAAATCTGTTCTAAGATTTATTTATTGAAACTTAAAAGGCGTCTTTTTTTTTTTTTACAATCGTGTAAATAAAAAAAAAAAAAAAAGGAAGTAAATCAGAGCGCTCACTTGTTCCTTGTCCATGACTAGAAAAAAATTAGAGATCTTGTGAAATAGAACAAATTAATTACCTGGAATAATATTTTCTTTTTATTTGCATGTACCTGAACGTACTTTTTTTTTGTTTTCTTTTCCGTAAAAACATTGTAAATCAAACAAACTACTACTACTTATTTTTCTGCGTTTTGCAGACAGTTGTCATTCACTTAGTTTGAACTTTGAAGCATAAAAGTTTTAAACAAATTTTGTAAAAATTCAGGACTTAAAGAAATAGACTCGTATTTCCGATCATTTTTTTTTTAAGGGAAATCAATAAAAAAAAAAAAATACACATAAAAGTTAAAGAAAACTAGAAATTTTTTTTTAATGTAACCAAATAATTGTGGTAAACTTTCATTTTAACACCCGAGCGCTAATATCCCTTCAAATTTTTCCCAAAATAGTCTTATTTCCGTGCAAGAAAGTTAACTTTCAAATTAGGGTTAGGACAGGTGTTTTCTTTTTTTTTTTTTGTTATTATTTTTCTTTTTAAAGATGAAAGTTAAAACTTTCAAATTAGGGTTTAGGTGTTTTTTTATGGTTATTCTTTTTTTTTAAAAAGAATTGTTAACCTGCGAATGGTAAAAAATTCTAAGCACGCTAATCCCGCTAAAAAAGACATTTAGTGACTTGTATTGGGTTTGATCCTCACACGGTGTCCCTCATTTAAGCTTGTCAGACTTAGCAATGCTTTGTAAATAAATATTGTTGTTTAAATGTTAACGAAGGTCTAACGAAATTTTAAATAATTTCTGTGATGAGGAGTTATTATTTATTTACACAGTACATTGTTTACATGTGAACTCTACTTGTGCCTCCTCTTTGTTGTTGTTGCTATCACGATGTTTTGGTTATTGTGCCATCCGAATTTCATCATGTGTATGTTGATCCGGGTAGGGAATTTTAAACTGAACCCTCCTCTTAGTTGTTGAATGTTAACGTTTTGTCCGTTGTGTCCTCTGGCCTTCATCAATTCAAGTGTATGTCAATCCAGCCAGGTAACTTACAAGGAATTATGAACAGAATCAGAAATCTTGGATTAAAAATGTTTTATCATTTTTTATTTTTATGTTTCATCAACCTTATTATTTTCATTTTAGATAGGATTCCATGTGAGTAAAAAGACAAATTTGAGGTTATCCTTTCCTTTTGAAAACTAAAGATAAGCTTTGATATCGTGACCTTATTTTTTCTGTTTTCATTGCTAGTTGTGTAACTTCTCATAACCTCTACTTATCTACACCTCATTCACACGATAGGAATCATTTTTAAAAAAAATTAGGTACCTCAGATATTTTAAAGATTTTTTCATTGTTTTTTTTTTTTTTAAGATTTCAAAGTACATTCTCAGTACATATAATTCTTTTTTAAAAAATGAAAAATCTTTATTGAAGCCTTAATTTTAGTTTTAATTTCAAACTAAAAGAGATTCAATTTTTAATTAATAAGCAAAAAAAAAAAAAATACTTGTATTTTAAACTAAATTTAAATTCATTGGAATCATTTTTTCCTGACTAACAGAAAAGAAAGCGTATAAAAATTAAAAAAAATCGTTCATATTGATAAATCAAATCGGCATAATTCCCTTTATAAAAAAATCTTTCAAAAATAAAATATTTTTTCCTGAAATGTTATTTGAGAAAAATTAACTGATTTAAAGTTTAATTTGTATCGAAAAATATTACTTTTTTAGTTTAAAATATGGTAGAAAAGCATCTTTTTTTAGCATGGAGTGGGTGTTTTTATAAGGCGTTTTACAGATTTATCAACAACCTGATGTTTGGGAAATTTAAGTAAGAGTTACATAACTGTAAAAATTACCTGAAGAATAGAACATAAATTCTTGTGTCATATATTTTTTTTAACTAATCAGTAATCTTAAGAATTTAAGAAAATATTCAAAGCAATCTAATATTTTATTGAATTTTAGCTACTTTGGTTTTATAGCCTAACTTACAAAGACACTTGAGGAAATGTTAGAAAATTACTAGTAGATTTTAAATTTACTATAGTTACTGCTTTTACTTTCTGATTATGTTGCATATGTATGTCCATATTTACAAAAATCGACACGTTTATAAACACATAAAATAAATTCCTTTTAAAATATTGTGGGGCATTGAATTGTAGTGAACTTTTCCATTTATGATTAGTAAATACATTTTAAATTTAATAACAATATCACTTGACTGATACAAATGAATACAGAATTTTAAGATTTAAAAGTTTATAAATTATTCTCATTAAAATTTTGAAAAAAAAATTCTTGCAAAAATTTAGTGAATAGTTATTTTTTTTTTTTTAAAGAGTGTCTATAATATATTTTATTCATAAAAGCAATTAAAAGCTTTTCTAATTAAATGATGTCTTAGTTTATTGCATTTTTTTATTTTATGATTCAGAACAGATTTTCTGTAACTGGTGGTCCTGTTTGACACAAAACATTTGATTTAAATTCTCTGAAGACTTGTCCATACAACTAATATAAACATTAAATGATACAACAAAAAGTCTCAAAATTTCATAAAATTAAATGAGGGGTGATATTAGATGTAAATAAACTTTTTCCAAAAATTTTCTAAAAATGTCTTAGAAATAATTTAATTCTCTTCTAAATAAGTCCT
The DNA here is from genome assembly GCA_963932145.1 of Acanthosepion lycidas. NCBI lineage: Eukaryota > Metazoa > Mollusca > Cephalopoda > Sepiida > Sepiidae > Acanthosepion > Acanthosepion lycidas. The sequence goes on along the minus strand of OZ010574.1, from coordinate 20,341,095 downwards.
GAATGTTTCATTAAAGTCTGACAATTATTTGATTTTTGCAAGATTTTCCAAATTAATTTGTTTTTCACTGGAAAAAGATGTTCAGGTATTTCTTGTACAAATTTATGATCCCATATTGATGGCCAGAGAAACAAGATGCTTAGCCAAAATTTCCAAGGTTCTAAAAAGGATAAAAACAATTTTATATAAAAGAATATCTTAAGTTTTTATTCACATACAAAAAAAAATACAATAAAAAAAACTTAAAAGAAATACTTTTAATGAAACATTTATTAGAGGGATTGCTGCCAAAATAAGCAACTAATATGTATACAGTGTGCAACAGAAATACCTCCCACATTTTAAAGATTGACAAAAAGAAAAGGTAACTGCTATTAAAAAAATTATTTCACTGTTGTTTGAACAAAGGGTGACAGATTTTATTCATTTGTTTTAAAAATTACATTCTTCAAATGATGACCTCTATCGCCACTCACCGTTGTAAATGGTTTCTAAAGTTTTCCGTCTCTTGGAAGTACTCTGAGGTTTTTCAGGTGGCTTTCTTTTAAGCACTGAACCTGTGGCCCTGAAATTTTCAAGCAGTATTGATTTTCTATCTGGAACAACCTTATTCCAACATGACATGAAACGCTCTTTGTGTTGACATTAAATTTAACCAATTTAAAAAAAAAAAAAAGTTTCAACAGCAAATGCATGGTGTACTCTGGTCCAAGCCATGATGATATCTGAAAAAAAAAATGGTACGACATTAGTGAGATGAAGACACCATTGCCACTTGTCTAAGTTCACTAGCACCACACAGATGACAGTTTAAAATGTGGGAGATATTTCTGCTGCACACTGTACATGGGGTGTGAGTAAATATGTCAGTGGCAAGTTTATAGTTTGCAAAAACTTTAGTAAGAATTTTTTTTTTTTTTTTTCACTGAATTCAATTCCATTTTTTTTTTTTCATTGAATTTTGAAGAAACAGCTTAAGAAAAGAACCTGTGTAACTATATGCTAAAATTTCAGGGACTATGACATAAAATATTACCCTAACACTTAGCTTCTACCATCTCCTTTGAATAAGTCCAATTATGAGTTTGTGTGCATTTGTTTTTGTTGTTTTTTTTAAGATTACATTCCAAATTGAAATTTAAATTCTAGTGTATGTATGTGTGTGTATATATATATATATATATATATATATGAATATGTGGTGCAGTTCAATTTATATTACAAGGAATCATTCATACAAAAAGTAGATTAGTAAAGTTAATGATATAAAATGGCGAAATCCTTTCACAAACAAAATTTTAAAGTTGCATTAACCTACAAATCACTCAATGAATGTTATGATCCTTTGTTTTTAATAATTATAAGCTATATAAGGTCTTTTTTAATAAGCAAGTACTTTCAACTGTACATTCAGTCATCCTCAGGCAAATTTTTGGGATAACAACTGAGACATTGCTCTATTGAACAATTTAGTTCATGCCACATTGACTGATAAACTCCTACAACAAAAAAATTCTCAAATTGCCATATTTGTAAAAAAAATGTACTCTCTTAAATTTAAAAAAAATTCAACCATAGTGTTGTGATTGCATGCTCCAAAAGTTTGTATCCGTTAACAATAACACATTTCAAAAAAACATATTTCGATTCACATTTAATTTTTTTGTCTCGGATGCTACCTGGATTTTACTAAAAACGAAGTAATTTTCATGGCTGAGGATGACTGAATTGTCCATTTGTTAGATTAAGCTCTGTATCTTAGAAATGATTAAAAATATCTTACTGGAATTCTTCATGGTTTTTATAAGACTATTGGATTCTACTTTGAACAATAAGAATGTATAATTACTCTCCAAGCTTAACAGAAAAATTGTGATGAAATTGATCATAAACGAAAATGACATATTCATCATTAATGAATAATAGCTAAGGATTGGAAGCTGATGAAGGATTGAAATAAAGTTCAATATATATATATATATATATATATATATATATATATATATAGAGGATCATTTTCCAACTTATTCAAGATGATCTTCACCCTCACTAACCCCAGAACTTCCTGTTCTGAAGTAAGAAGGTGCCTCACAGGTTTCAAGTACGATTTCATTTTCAAGCCTTTTTTTTCACTATCCTTTGTATTGTTACAGCTGAAATTTCTCTCTCAAGTATCAAACATCTTATGGATTGAGTTGGATCTTTTCTAATTGATCTCTTTAGCTCTAAGTTGAAATGAGGATCTCTCTTCCTGTTGTGACCTCCTGATCCACTTTTCCTCTTTACTATTCCCTCTTTTTTAAACTTATTCACTGTTCTTTCGATGGTTCTTGAATGAACTTTGAAGATGGAAACCAGAGTATGAATGCTACTACCATTGCAGAAGGCATGAGTGATCTTTTTCCTCTCAACATTGCTCTGTTGGTAAAATATAGTGGGGCTGACACAAAATGATTTTAACCTGTTCTCTTTCTAGTTGAATAATTCAAAGGATTTTTCAGTGATCCTTATGACAAATCAGGTCAAGATAGCTAAATGTCATCTGAAAACCTGGAAAGACAAAAAGAAACTCAATTAGTTTAGCGTTTTTTTTTTTTTTTTTTTAGATATTAAGCATTTTGTAGGATGGACAATTACGCTGTTACATGATTTGGGCTGTTACACCTGGTATATTAAAAAAGAAAGGAGAAAAAGAATCATTTTGTGATCAAGCATCTAAACATGGTTGCTTGAAGCCTGTTGGCAAATTCTTTCCTTGTTTCTCTTTCTGGTTTTTTTTTTTTTTTTTATTCATTGTGATTTGCTGATGATTTTAGATAATAAATTAATCCAATTCTTTTAATTCATCTTATGGACATTGAAGTCGCCAAAAAGATTTTTGTCAGGTTTCACCATTATAGCATTATTTTGTAACTTAAGAGTTACAATGGGCACATTCGCATGAGGTAATGGTTAATGAGGCTAGTCTGATTGCCCATTACTACTGAGTAATGATTTTAGTCCTCACTGAATGGACCACACAAAATTTACTATTGAACCATTAATGCCTAGTGTCTTATATTTGGAATGGTACATGTTAAAGGGTTCTAGGTAGAAATGGCTAATTAATCATGGATTCTTTCAGTTCTATATAATTAACGCAGGATCATTTTAGTATTTACTAGGTTGGTATACTAGTATGTAATTATATTTTTTGGATGATATCAATGCACTAAAATTATTTGAAATAATGAAAACTAAATGTAACACTTTTTAAATTTTTTTATTACATTTTAAAAAGGCAGACATTTGAATTTGTAATAGAAACTTAATGTATTCCTATGCTAAGAAAAATATTTTTAATTTTATTTTTTTTAAAGCACCTTTCAAACTTACAAGAAACTTTATTTATTTATTTTTTTTTTTTTTTTTTTTTACTTTCTTTAAAAAAAAACATCTATTCATTTCATGTCTAAAATGAAATTTTCATAGAAATTCAAATACATGTATTTTTTTGCGGGGAAATTAGTTTTTTTTACAGTTTCTCTACATGTAATTCTGTTTACTCTGCAAGCGGGCTATGAAAAGTTCTTTAGCCTGGTGTTTTTGCCAAAATCTGACCAAACATCATTTTTTTTGTTTTTAATCCTTTCTTGATGAGGATGAGAATTTTTCAGCACATTACATTATATACAAACAGAATTTGCACCAGAAAGTCATTTAATCTCTGAACTCAAATTTTTCTAATTTTTTTTTATTTTTATTTTTTTTTTTATGTGCTTGAATTAGATGATCAGACTGTGTTTATCTATACACTTCTCATCAGTGACTTGATGCACAGCAAATCAAAATCAGTCAAATAAATTTTGACAAGCAATACAAAAATAAAGTTGACAGATGTTTGTTTATTATCAAAGGACAATATCATAAAATGTCACCTTCAGAAATGAGCGACCTTTATGACCTGCTTCAGTTTAGATTTCTGGGTCTCATGACTTTCTTGTATAACCAAATTATCTAATTTTTCAATATTGTCTGTTTTCGATGGATAAATTTCTGTTTGAGAATAGGATCTGGTTTTACCGAAATGTTTCAGTATTAATTGAATTTTTTTTTTTTTTTTTTTTTTTTTCCCCACCCTTAGCATGAACATGGTGAAAGGCCGTCTCCTGGGTCGGAACACTTTACGCAGCACGATCATTGGAGTGGTGCCCAAGGAACAGACAGAAGATGCTGTAAGAAAATAGTTTCATCAAATCTATCAGTGGCATTTTCAGTATGACTTGTTTGTGTTTCTGTAAGACTAAAAGGTTAAAAAAAACAAAATAATGTGGATATTTTTAATTAAATTTTTCAAGTTGACCTTTTGAGGAAATACCAGGTGCTGTAAGCTTCAATGTGCAAGTGGTGTGATGGATAATCTTAATCTCTGGCCAGATTAACTTTTTGGTGAGCAACAATGAGGTTTTAGAGAAAATGGAAACAGAAAGGAAACTTATACTTAACATCAAGAAGAGGCAGTTTAAATTTCTGGGGCATGTAATGAGGAAGGAGGGCTTGGAAAATCTGATACTCACAGGACAGATTGAGAGGAAAGCAGTGTGTAATATACTTCATGAGCGTTAGTAAATGGATTGTAGAACAGGGTTTGGGAGAAATAGCAGACAGAAAAACTTATTAAGCATGATAAAAGACAGGAAGATGTGGAGGACGATGATCACATATGTCCTGTAGGGACACAGCACATAAAATATGGGTCATTTAATGCTGAAATTTTATTTTCTTGGGAGTATTAGTAATTTTTTTGCAAAAATGTATTAAGAGTAAATTTTTTTTATCCTTTACAAAAATGCATTGCTGGTATTTTTACTATGAAAATTTATTTTTATACTATCATGATGTTTTGACTCCAGTTTTGGGGTTAGCTATTTGCCCATAGATGGGACCCAAACAGGTACTACCACCTTGGGTCAGGGTGGACTTTGGAACAACAGCAATTAAGAGGTGGTTCCATGCTCTTCAAAACCTCCCAATCAGAAGCATTTTTGCCGGATGTAGTTTAGTCTTAGAATAAATCCTTTCTAGAATGGAGAGTTTTATACCAGCTCAAGCCAAACAGCCAACCCTGGTTCACTCCTGAATGTGCTGCAGCCTTAGCTCACTGTAACTACTAGCTGTGGCCATTGTTATAAATGGTCCCGAGGTAATATCTTCCTTGTCAGATTAAGCAAAATTTTTTGCCTCAATCTTGGCCTTGAACTCAAGACATTGAATATTACCTTCCCAACTTCTCCTGTTTTACTGAGCACAATCTCAGTTGTATTTTTATTACAGCCCATGAAGTCTCAAGGCTTTTCAAAAGTCTTGACCCCACAAGGAAGCCATTGACCCAGAAAAAATCCTGGTGGTTATCCTTAAGAATATCAACCCAGAACTATCCCCAATCTTATTTATTTTTATTATTATTTGTTTGAAGGAGAATTCCTTTGCATATGCCTGGTTTCCAAGAACATGGGTGAGTGCTTATCCCTCTCTCTCTCTCAGTATAGACCAATCAGTCTTCTCAGTGTCATTAGCAACGTTTTTGAGGCTATAATCAACAAGAACAATCTCTTGAATGACATGCATTATGGGTTTTGATTGACCTGATCTACTGCTGATGTCCTAACTACCATTATTCACAGAATCAGTGAGGCATTAAACCACAAATACATCTCAAGGACCATAGCTTTAGATTTCAAAGGCCTTTGACAAGGTATGGCAAAAAGGATTGCTGCTCAAGCTCTCTAGTTATGCAATTACAGGAAGAATATTTGCAAGTATGAAGTCCTTTCTAATGGTTAGGTTTCTGAAGCTAGTTGTTAATGGCCAGTACTTAGGGGCACTAGCAATCAATGCTTCTTGGACCAACCCTCTTTTCACTTTATGTAAATGATCTGCTTAAGAGTATACTCTAATCGTTTGTGAATATCTCTGCTGATGATACAACAGTATATGGGTGCACCTCCAAAACTCTAGATGACCAGAAATTTGCAGTTAATCTCTCTTCTAATCTAGCTCTAATGTCTCAGTTGGGGAGGGTGAGTGGTTACATTCAGTGCCTTGAAAACTAAACTAGTTACATTCTATCATCGCCAACTGGACCCTGAACTGCCGCCAGTCATGACGAATGGATGTCCACTTGGGGAGGCCCTGGACTTTGAGTGACTATTGGGCCTCAACAAACTCAGACTTCAAGTGGAACTTGTATATACAACCCATCACTAAAGATGCAGGAAAAATGGTTGGTTCCCTGTGCCACTCTAGTAAGCACCTGACTCTTCATGCTATCCTCTACCTTTACAAGAGCCAGATCAGGCTGAAAATGAAGTACATATATGTCATATATGGGCAGGAGCTACCCAGTCCTCACTTTCCAGTCTTCATAGAGCCCAAAAGTGTCTCTGCGTCCTTGTGGGTGACAAATTATTTTCCACCCTGCAACCCCTGTCTCGCAGATGAGATGTCACAAATCTCTCACTGCTCTATCGTTACTTCTATGCAAAGTGCTACATTCCTTAGTTCCACCAATTCTAACCTTCATGGCTACGACCTGTCATACTACACACATTGTAGCAAAACGGCCTCATTTCTTCTGTATTCCATTGGTGAGAAGCAAGTTCCAAGCAGCTTCTTCCTGTAAACCACTACTTTCTAAAACTGACTCCCAAGAGGATATTTTCCTGATTACTACAATCTTAACCTGTTTAATTCTAAGGTCAACCATTATCTTCCCTACATATTTGCTTAAACTGTGCCTCTTACTCTGTAATCCTCTACCTTGAGTGTCTCTCAGACCTTGTAAAGTGTAAATGTTAAGTAGTGTCACTATTATTATTTCCATTATTTACATGTGCAGTATTGTCCTCATCTTTATTGTTATCACAATGTTTCAGAAATTGTGCCCTCCAGCCTTCATCAGGTGTATGTTGATCCAAGTAACCTATAGAGACTTTCATAAACATGTAGTAATTATAGGGTGATCAGTTTATTACTTAATAACAATTGAAAATCGATCCCCCATTTTATTTCCAACAGAAATTTTTAACCAAGCTATAAAATCTGATGTCACATTTTGCTGAATTCTGACTATTATTTGGTGATATTGCAAAAAGGTAAGCTATACTAATGGCTACAAAGGACAGGAAGTCAAGGAGAGACCTGACTGCTTATATCCTGAAGAGAGACAGATGATGATGCAGTAGGAAATGGTTAGGTGTTTAGATGAGCAGTGACTCTAAAATCAAACATGTTCATAAAACAGATGATGATTTACTATATGAAATATACAAAAAAAAAATCCCTTTTTTTTTTGCCTTAAAATTGAATCTTTTCTCTTTTTCTTTTTCTAGGATGAAGATCTTAATGCAATGCATTCTATTGGTACAGCAGCTGTTGTTGTACAAGTGACTGGCACCAACTGGCCCAAACCTGCCTACACTTTGTTGGTGACAGGACTGTGCCGACTAAAAGTGGAGGAATTATTACAAGAAACACCTTACCCTGTTGCAACTGTGACCCAGCTGGATCAGCTGCCAGGCAAAGATTTAGGTGAGATTAACATTTAATACTTGTAAACATACATCAGGTTCTGATGAATGGCCTGCTACTTTGATATGTTTTGCTGATGAACTGGTATGATCTTTTCATTCTTGTAAAATAAAATTCTTTTTTTGATAGTGTTAGTTCATTGATGAAACATAGCAAGTAGATATTTTACAAGTTGTCTTATATATATATATATTAACTGATTTAAAATATGGTTTCTTCGCTACACAGGAATTATCCTGTTTTTAAAACCAAAGCTGAAAACTTCAAATTTAATTATATAATTAAATTAAAAGCATTAGTTCTGTTTCATCTTCAAGCAAATTTTGGAATCCAAAATCAACTTGAGATATATATAAGGTTTGATAAAAAATTATTGCAACTGGTGCTATAAAAAAAAAAACTAAAAAAAAAACACATCAACTCAGCATTTAATCTCCAACGAAATCATTCACTTTATCCAACATTTCCAGTGATACAATCATTCCTGGAACTCCTTTTTTTGGGATAGTGAACAGATGCCGTATCACATTTTCTTGGATTTCCTCAATGTCTTGAAATATTATTTCATTTAAGTGAGATTTGAATTTTGAACAGTAGAAAAAGTTACAAGGGATGAAATGTGGTTGGTCAAAAACTGCTGTACAAGGTAATGGTCACTGATGGAACTTCTGTGGTACCAGACTCTACACACTTTCCTTCCAAGCACTGCTGTAAACAAGGGAAGTGAGTGAGAACGTTATAACTTAGTTTACATGCATGACTGTTTGAGGTCAATCTGTGTCAAGTGTACTTTAGCTCTGTTACCATAGCAACAGTTTGGATATGTTTTGATCAGACCTTGTGTGTGTGTGTGTGTGTGTGTGTGTGTAACAAAAGGTAGTGCTGAAAATTCTTCAGCTCAAGCAAAAAGGGATTCTCCCCCAAAATCTAATATTTGGCCAAATTATGGGAATTGGTTTGTGCCAAAGTAATTTTCAGCATCAACACCTTTTGCAGCTCTCAGTAATCGATAGATAATCTTTTAAAAGGAAAATCTCCAAACAATACTGAATCACTTTAATATTTATGCTATACTAGCAGCATTGCCCTTGCTTGATTCCAAAATCGTACAACTCGTACAGCAATCGCTATCACTTGACTTAAAATATTTTTGCCCTTCCTTGCCTTTAAAGGAGTGCCCTTTGCCGTGCTGATGTTGCTACATGCCTTACTTCTTGCCTATCTCACACTGCAAATTTTTTCTAAGCTCTATACTAAACATTAAATCTGTTATGAAAAAAGAACTAAAAATGAACACAAAACGATCAGCTTTAGAGAAAAAAAAGGACTCTTAACTGGAAAAACCGAATGAAAAAAGAATGTTAACAACAAATACTTTTTCACATCCAACCCAGTTCTGCGGAATCAGAATCAACGTTGAGTTTAAGCAAGCGAATGAGTCAATTGAAGTAAAGTGCCATGCAGATTTAAATTTTTCCCGCTTGTGATGAATGCAGCTATCGATTTTTTTTTTTTTTTTTTTGCATGCTAGTTAACATTTGTGTCAGTCAGCTGTTGGCTCTCACACTGGCCAATAGAATCTTCCTGTCTATTCGTGGCAGCCAGCTATTGGCTCTCACTCTGGCCAGTAGAAAATGGCCGCAAACTACATGAAAACTGCCGTAGAAGCATGAAAAAATCAATTATTTCCACTATCGATGGGAGTTGGGAAATGCAAAGTCAGTCTTGGCTTTCCCGCTAACTTGGAGCATGTGCATGTAAATTTTGGTGCAAATCCGTTGAAACTTGCGGCCTTGCATTCGTTACACACACACACACACACACACACACACACACACACACATCCTGCCTTTTATAGATAGAGATGATTGTAAAATTCCTACCTCAAATTTACAAATTTCAAACACTTGTGATTGAAAATTTCCTGAAATAAATATTTTTGCTGCAGAATAGCCAATGAGATAAGAATCTTGGGGAGTGGAGACCTTTGTAAAATTTTTCACTATAGTTAAAAAACAAAAAACAATTTCCACTGTTTTAATTAATTAAATTTCATTATTACCCTATAAATCTTTTCAAATTTAATTTCTGTTATTTTTTTTTCTTTTTACAGATGATAATTTGATGAAAAATAAAGAGCTAAATGAATTGGCAGAGAATTTTCGGGAACAAGCTGTAAAATTAGTAGATTTGCTTGATGTTTCAATCCCTGTTGTGGCTAAACTGAAGGTATGTATTAGAAGAATTTGCTTATGAACTCTTACATATATGAAATATCTATCTATCTCATCTCCAACATTAATAATCAAAAACAACATTAAATTCTTATATCAGATACACTTGCACCACAAACTCTCAGTTCTTAATTTTGGATTGGCGTCTAATTTGGATCACGGATTTTATTACAAGGCAAGGTTTAATCCACAATCAAACAAGTGAATGTCAGAACTACTGTCCTTTTAAATTTTCTTTACTATTGCTTTATTTCTTTTTTTTTTTTCTCTCTCTATAGGAGTATATAGGTTCTCCTATCATCCAATTCACACTCCTCTTCAGTCTTTTGAACAGGAGTAGATGCTTATCACTTGTTTCCTGTTTAGGATTAGGTTTCTGGTTCCTCCTAAAGTCTACTTCAGCTCTCTACTTTAATGTCTCCACCTAAACTATGATTATTTTATTTACTATTTATTTACTTTTTCCTTAATAGGAGTAGGTTTGCCTATCGTCCAGTTCACACGCCTCCCCGTTTTTTTGAACTGGAGTAGATCCCTTTATTTATCCTTTGTTTCCTGTTTAGGATTGGGTTTCTGGTTCCTTCTAAAGTCTTTTCATTCTCCTTCAATCCCAGTGGCCCCTTGCATCTTAGTGACATTATTGCCTTGTTTGGGTGCGAATTGATTAAAAAAAAAAAAAAAAAAAAAGGACAAGAAGTTAGTCATTTATTATAATTGTTTTCATTTATGACAAGGAGTCCAGGCTCAGAGTCAATTGTTACTTTAATTTATTGTTAGTTTGACATTCAGGAAGTATTGGACGTAAACAAAAAAAAATGCAGAGTAATTTGTTTCTGATATTGTTTACCATATTTTATGTTTAGTTTTTACTTAAAATTCTAATCACCACTTTTTAAAACAATAAACATTGCCGAGGAGTGAATGTAGTTAAAATAATAGTGGTTTCCTTTTGACACTTCGATTTTTTTTATTTTATTTTATTTTATTTTTTTTAATTTATTTATTTTTTGTTTGCGTGAAAGTTCAAGTTTGCCAATTTCAAGCCATTAATGGCTAAGTGATGTTTTTTTTTTTTTACTTGACAGCCAAACAATTATATCCCTTAAAAACTGAATATCTAAACACAAAAATCTATCTCAAATATCTGATTCAAAGCTGTGAGAAAACTACTTTAAAAAATTGTTAACATCATGCTGAAGCTTATATATTGTGAAATTGTGATTTTGATATGCCTAACGGTCTGAATTTAATTTTCCAAGTGGTACAGTAAGTACTTTAATTAAAAAAATGTTCTTTTTTTTTTTTATTTTATTTTGCATTGTAACAGAAAATGTTGGATCAGCTTCCCAGTCAGCACCTTCCGGACATTTGTGCAGCAATTGTAAAAGCTTCTTACTCAGAAAAGATGCAAGTTCTTGATGCAGTTGACCTTTCCGACAGATTCAAGCGTGCATTACCTTTATTAATGAGACAAGTTGAGGTAAGAATTCCTGGTTTCTTTTGACCTTTGAGATATTTGTTGAATAAAACCAAATCTAGCTTAAGACCACATTCAGAGAGTACTCAGTGGCAAATGAACTCCTAACCAGTTGCTTGTGAAATCTGTATGTTACCTGTCCCTCAATAATGACTGTTTTAAGCCAAGAAATCTGTAATGCAAACAAAATGCAAAAGTGTAGAAAATAAATTGAATAAGTGCTATAGGGATACAAAAGTCAATTATCTCTCTTTGTTGATGTGACGGAAGCTTAGTGATATCACTTCATACAGTGATGAAAGTGGCAGTCAATAAGTAAGTTTTCTGGAGACAAGACACATGAGTTGTTCATCCTGACTGGGTTTTCTGCCCTGGCAAGTCGGTTGACACGTGGTGCAGCTTATAAGTCCATGGTGCCATTTACCTTTGGGAATATGGCTTCTTCAGAAAAATGGAAGAATCTCCATATTATATGCAAGAACCTGTCTTTTGATTATCCTTTCACTCTGTCCCAAACCTATAACTGACACTCCTCTTCCCAACCAAAACTAACACTTAACCCTAAATATGTGATGGAAGGCGGTGGCTGAGGGTCAATCAATTTGGGAGAAAAAAAGGATCTGACACACTTGCTAAACCTTCACAGCCGTAATACTTGGAAAACGGAAACAAAGGAACACGCGTGCTCATAGACTCCTCCCAAAGAGAGTATACCATTCACGTAGCCCCGACATGGCAAGGCGAATGGGTTTCCCCCTTGTCATGTCCCAATACTGGACTCCGCGGTGGGTAGGGAGCGAGAATGATGAAAAAAAAATAAAAACAATCAATGGAAAAAAAGAAATCTTCCAAGAGACCACATGTGGATAACGACTCTGAAACAGAAAATGACAGCGAAAACTTTCCACGATTTATTGTACTTGAAGCAATAAGCAAAAAAGCATTAACAGAAATTTCACCATTTAAAATACAAAAAGCAATATCAAATATCATTATACCAAAAAATGTAAAAAAATTGCAAAATGGAACACTACTAGTAGAAGTAGGAAAAAAGATATATGCGGACACATTAATAAGACAAAAAAAACTACAAGAAATAGAAATAAAAGCCTACCCACACCAAACCCTAAATTTCTCAAAGGGAGTAGTAAAAAGCAAGGAGCTCTCCCTGTGCACTCTAGAGGAGATAAAAACAGAACTCCAAACTCAAGGAGTTACAAATGTCAAACGAATAACAATAAAGAAAAATGAAGTAGAGATACAAACTAATACCTACATTATAACTTTCAACTCCCCCCAAATTCCAACAACAATTAAAATTGGATATGAAAGTATAAAAGTAGAACAATACGTACCAAACCCTCTTCAATGCTATAGATGCCACAAATTTGGGCATCACAGAGATTCCTGTAGAAATAAAAGAATATGTGGAAAATGTAATGAAAAAGAACCTGAACATAAAGAAGAGAACTGCCCAAATGAGAGCCTATGCTCAAACTGTTTGGGAAACCACTCTGCTCTTTCAAAACAATGCAGTATATATAAACAGGAGAAAGAAATAATTAGAATAAAATACAAAAAAAATATATCTTTCATAGAAGCACGAAAGGAAGTTAAAAATAACATAAAAGAAAACACCTATGCTTCCATGGCACAAAAAGCAAATAAAATAAACAATGAAGATAAAATAAAAGGTTCAGTTGAAATAACAAATTTATGCAAAGAATTAAAAGCTTTCCTCGAAGAATTAAAAACCTTTTTAATTGAACTTAAATTGGATCAAAATAAAACTCAACAATCCAGATCAAATGGAATAAACCCAGAAGAAGGCAAAAAACTTTGGAAAGAAAACATAGAACAAAACTCCAGCGAACCCTCTTCTTCCCAAACTAAGAAAATGAAAAATAAACAAAAAGAAAAAAAAATGACAACAGAGCAAGAAAGCACCCGATCAAGATCTAATTCAAAATCAAGAATCAATATATCAAATGAAAATAAATTTGAGCCTATGGAATATATGGAAATAGAAGAGAAAGAAAACAAACAAAATTCAAAACAAAACCAAAAATCTGACCGAAGGATACCACAAGCAGTTGAAGACAAAGCTTCTAAAAACTCAAGAGATGGAAAAAAACTAGAGGACAAATGATATAAACCTAGCAGGTAACTTTACCCCCAAAAAATGAAAGTATAATCATGGCACATAAGATCCTGCAATGGAACTGTCGTGGAATAAAATCTAATTACAATGACCTACTCATACTTATGTCACTACTGTATCCAGCTGTCATCTGCTTACAGGAAACTTTTTTACAAGAAAATGCCAACTTAAAAATTAAAAATTATAAACAATACCACTATAACCACAATACAGGACATAGAGCTAAGGGAGGAGTGTCAATGTTGATTAGAAATGACATACCGCAGAGTAAAGTACACATTAAAACTAAATTACAAGCAATAGCAACACAAGTGACACTAGATAAAACCATCACAATTCTTTCCATCTATATACCCCCACAGGAACCAATAAATACAACAGAAATAAACAACTTGATGGAGCAACTCCCTAAACCCAGAATCTTACTAGGAGACTTTAACAGTCATAATCCTATATGGAATAGCAAAAAAATAGATACTAAAGGTAAAATAATGGAAGAAATAATTAACACCCATAACTTATGTCTATTAAATCATAAATCCTCAACCTACCTTAATCCCTCCAATGGAACAGAATCGTCAATAGACTTAAGTATATGCGATCCAGAAATTTGTATGGATTATACATGGAAAACACATAGCGACACATGTGGCAGTGATCATTACCCGATCATTCTAGAAAATCAAAAGCCTGCCAAGGAAGAAAAGATAGGCCCCGTCAGATGGAAACTGAAAAGAGCCAACTGGGAGGGTTTCAAAAACAAATGTAAACAATTACTGATACAGTCAAAAGACACAGACAACTCGATAGAATATTTTACCAAAACATTAATAACCATTGCCTCAGAAAATATACCAAAAAAGCAAAATAATTATAAAAAAACTAAACCCTGGTTTGACAAAAACTGCCAAAAAGCAGTCAGAAACCGGGAAGCAGCATTGCGAAAATTCAAAAAGGAACCCACAACCCAAAATTTGATTGAAATGAAAAAACTCAAAGCAGTAGCACGGAAAACTGTTAAAGAAGCAAAAAGGGAATGTTGGAAAAAATATGTAAATAGCCTAAATACACATTCCAAAACCAAGACAATATGGGAAATGATGAGAAAAATAGCTGGGAAAAATCAAATATACCCAATAATACATCTTAAAAAGGACAACACTAAAGTAACTAGCAAAAAAGAGATAGCAAATCTACTAGCAGAGACATTTGCAGAAAACTCTAAAATGAGCAAAAATCAAAACCTACAAAAGTGTAAACAAAAAGATATAAATAACCAACTAAATTTTACATCTAAAAATACAGAAGCCTACAACAATCTATTCACCGAAGCAGAACTAATAGAAGCCTTAAAAAAATCCCATAATACAGCAGTAGGCCCAGACCAAATCCACTATGAATTTATTAAACAACTACCACAAGAATCGCTGAAATACCTTTTGAATATTTTTAACAATATTTGGACTACTGGGAAATTTCCCAAAATATGGAGAGAATCAGTAATTATTCCCATACTCAAAGAAGGAAGAGAGGGAAACAACCCACAAAGTTACCGACCAATAGCATTAACAAGCTGTCTATGTAAGACAATGGAGCGAATGGTCAACGCCAGATTGAGTTGGTTTCTAGAAGAAGGAAAACACATATCAAAATATCAATGCGGATATAATAAAGGAAGAAGTACAATAGATCACATAATAAGACTAGAAACAGCCATAAGAGAGGCCAATTTAAACAAACAACATCTAATAGCTATATTCTTTGATATAGAAAAAGCATTTGATCAAACCTGGAAACATGGTATAATGAAAGATCTGCATAAACTAGGATTAAGAGGTCGACTACCAAACTTTGTAAAAGGATTTTTAACAGATAGACTCTTCCAAGTACAAATAGATGCTACACGTTCTGATTATCAAAAGCAAGAAGAGGGAGTACCACAGGGAAGTGTACTCTCCCCTACACTTTTCAAAGTAAAAATAAATGACATAATAAAAAACATCAAATCAGGAATACACTGTAGCCTTTATGTTGATGATTTTACAATATATTACAGATCGAGAAACCTCAACACAGCAGAAAGACAACTTCAACAATGCTTACATCAAATAAACAAATGGACACTCGAAAACGGTTTTAAAATATCAAAAACAAAAACAAAATCTGTACACTTCTGCCAAATGAAAAAATTACACAATAACCCAACTCTAAAACTAGGAAATGAAGAAATACCAGTAGTTCAGCAATATAAATTTCTAGGAATGATCTTTGACAGCAAACTGACCTTCAGACCACATATCAATTACCTAAAAATAAAATGTTTTAAAGCTCTCCAACTACTGCGAACAGTAGCCCATACAGAATGGGGAGCTAGCAAAGAAACCCTTCTTAAACTTTATAGAACATTGATCCGCTCCAAACTGGACTATGGCAGCATGGTCTACCAATCAACTAGAAAGTCTTATCTGAAAACAATAAACACAATACACCATGAAGGCCTTCGGATAGCTCTAGGAGCCTATCCCACCTCACCTATAGAGAGTCTACATGTAGAGGCAAACGAACCCCCATTACAACTAAGAATGGAGAAACTAGCAACTCAATACTATCTAAAACTCTCTTCCTGTCCTTCTAACCCCACACACGATTGTGTACTTACACCAAATCACAAAGAGAAATTTAATCTTAACACAAATAAAATCAAAACATTAGGATTCCGAATAGAAGGAATCATCCAAGAAAATAATATACAATCTAATCAAATACTTAAAACCAACCAATCAAACATACCACCATGGATAATCAAAAATCCAAACATAATATTAAGTTTAAACAAATTATCAAAATCAAAAACACACCCCACAATATACATTGAAAAATTCTCAAAAATAAAAGAAAAATATCAAAACTACGAAAGTATTTACACGGACGGCTCAAAAGACGAAGAAAAAACAGGCAGCGCAGCAATAATAAAAAAAACAATTATCAAAAAACGATTGCCAAATGAAGCATCTATTTTCAGTGCAGAAGCCTACGCAATAAAACTAGCACTAAATTTCATATCAAAAAACAAAGGAGAAAACTACATTATTTTCTCAGATTCATTATCTGTATTAACATCCCTAAAAGGGAAAAGACTGGAAAATCCATTAATACAAAGTCTTCTATATAAACTACATTCAATGGAAAAAAGCAAAAATATCATCTTCTGCTGGATTCCTAGCCATGTCGGCATCCGAGGAGGAGATAGGGCAGATATTGCTGCTAAATCATCTTTAAAAATGACAATAGACGAAAATCTTCAAATTCCATATACAGACTTAAAATCTAAAATAAATAAATACATAAGAAACAAGTGGCAAAATTCATGGAAAAACCAAACCGGAAATAAACTATTTCAAATTAAACCTAAAATAGGAAAATGGGGAAATAATATTGGAAATACTCGGAAAAAACAAGTCGTCATAACCAGAATACATATAGGACACACATACTTAACCCATTCTTATATATTAAAAAAGACAAATCCACCAAAATGTAGATGTGGAAGCTTAATCACAATTAAACATATTCTATTGGAATGCAAAATCATAACCGGAACAAGACAAAAATATCTCAATGGAAAAGGTTTAAAAGAAATATTCAAAAATACAGACACAGAAAATATATACAGTTTTCTCAGGGAAATAAAGATCCTCAATAAAATATAATCCTTTCAAATAATGTATATGTATATGCTTATAGACATATATATGCATGTACGAATGTAAATATTAAAATACACAATCAGAAATAGTCACAAGAAAAAGTAATCCCAAAAAACACAGATTATGAAACCCAACAGCCTCTCAACCTTTTATACAAAATAACCAACTTAAATTCATAAATTAATAAGGCTTCGGCATAAATTGACCCAAATAGGAGTTGACATGCCGTTAAATCCAACAACCAACAACCAACCTTTCACTCTGCTTGCTGTGTAGATATATGTCATAGTTTCTCTGTGTGGGATATATATATATATATATATATAATATGTCAGACTTAGCATCATAATTCTCTCTGTTTGTCCTTCCTCTTTCTTTCAGCTATTCTATTCTGTCTTAGAATTGTAGAAAAATACTAATAAAAAAAGTAATTTTTTTGTACACTGACAGGCTCTAAATATTTGAATTGTTGTATTCATATATATATATATTAACCAATCAGCAATATCATATGAGATGTGCGTTATTTTTTGAATTGGCAGACGATAAAAATTTCTTAGACTGAAATTTTGGAGGTTCACTTAAGAATATGATCAACAATATTTTCCCTCTTAAAAGTGATATTTAAAAATAGGGAAAATATTTACCAACCAATAAGCTTGAGACTTATAATTCTCATTTTTGGGAGCTGATTATTTTATTATAAATATGATTAATTCTTGTTCATTACTAGTCTTTCAGTGAAATTTGACCAGGGTGTTTGTTATACAAACAAAAACTGAAATTCTCACACTTCATTAATTACTCACATTTTTCGCATATTTATTTGAGTATATAATAGTACAAAAAATGCTTAGCGATACTTACACATAAAAGGAAAACATACAGGTTAAGTTTGTTTACATGTATCAACAGATAGGAGCTAGCTTCCCCTGCCTTTTTCATGTGATCAACTGCTGTAAATTTATACACACAGAGAAAACAACGTAAATCTGTGTCATGTACATCCACACATATGTAGACACATTTTCTGTTTTGGCTATACTAACGCAATTCATTCACTTGTACTGTAAAAAAAAAAAAAGATACACAAAATATTTTGTTAAGTTGTTTGCAAAAATCTTTGAAATTCATTTCTTTCAATTTGGAAGAAAAATAATAGTAAAATAAATAAAAATTATTGAAATGTGTAGATCTATGTTTGAAGATTAATTTAATTCTTTGTTTCTACATGCATATTTCCCCATACAATTCATCACTGAAAATGTTGGAAAAATGATCAGTCCCCTGTACTGCTCTAGTAAGTCCATGATGACTCCTGCTATCCTTTACCTTTACAAGTGCCAGATCAGACCAAAAATGAAGTACTTTTGCCATAGATGGGCAGAAGCTGTCCAGTCTTCATATTCCAGTTTCGATAGTCTAAAAAATTATCTCTGTTTCCTTGTGGGTGACAAATTATTTTCCATCCTACAACCTCATTCTCACAGACGAAGAGTAACAAACCTGTTCTATTGCTATTTCTATGGAAAGTGCTTAGATGAATAATATTCCTTAGTTCCACCAGTTCTAACCTTCATAGCCTTTGTATTCCATTGGTGAGAAATTCGAGCAGCTTCTCCCCATGAACCATTCCTCTTTTTGGAACTCTCAAGAGGATGCTTCCCTGATCGCTACAATGTTAAGCAGTTAAAGACTAGTGTTAACCGTTATCTTCCCCACCGATCTGCATAAAATGTGCCTCTTGCTCTGTCACCCTCTACCTCGAGTGGTTCCAGGGCCTTGTACAGGGTAAATATCATTACAAAAAAACAAAAATGAAAAACTTCATAATGAAAATAGTTCAAATATTTTTTAGAATTTAAGGGCAGTAACTCTCTCCTTTTTCTGATTATTAATCTAAGGGAGATAACCTCGATTTTTTTTTTTTTTTGAAGAGAAATGATTATAATAGACTCGAACCGAATTCTTATAAAATAAGCAGTATCAGTTCGGATGAAGCGTTTTATAATTCCATGAAATCGCTATAAAAACAGCAGAGCATGAATAAAGAGTCTTAAACTTGATGAAAATAATTTTTTATTGTCTAAATGTTTGTTTTTATTAAGAGGAAAGATCAAAGTATTTTTGAGACATTTTTTTACATTTCTTAATCGTTCCTAGCACGTCTGAAGTTTTCATTAAAACTCTTGTTTTTTTTGTTTTTTTGTGTAGGCAAAATTTACAGATAATCAATTATGTCAACCATTTTTTTCCATTTTATAAAAAAAAATGAAAATCTCAATTTCAAATTCTTTTAAAAATATTTTTTTCAAAATTCATTTTAAGAAAAATAGAAATTATAAAGTTTATTTAACATGTTTTCAAACAAACATTACTTTCTGCACTGAAAAGATGTAGTTTAAAAATGAGACATAGCAGGTCATAACATTTTGTGTCATTTGACAGATGATGATTGATGATTTCATTACATATTGACAGCTTATGTGAGGAAAAGTTATCGTATGGAAGGACAGAAGTGATATAATTATTTAGATTTAAGTGAACAAATTGTTTACCTCATTATTTTTAAGGAAAACTTTCAGTGCTTTGATTTTGTTTTGTACTTAGCTTTCACCTTTTATGTTTATGATGCTTTATGGAAAATATAGACAAATTAAAATAAAACTGTTGAGAGTGAGATTAAATTTCATAAGAAAAAAGTATCCAATTAATTTATAGGTACCTTTCTTATGAAATTTTTACCGAAGTGTACATAAAATATTATAATTTTATGTACATTTATTACATTTTACTGTGTTATTTGTATTTCCATTCATTTTATTATTAATTTTGATATTTCATTTATGGAAAAATGTTATAATTCAGATTAATATAAAAATAAGATCATATAAATTTCATAAGATGGTGTAGGTACCCTTCTCATTTGAAATTGAAAAATCGAATTAATTTCTCAATATGTGTTTCGCAAAAATAAAGGCCCTAATAGCGGAGAACAATGCTTAACTCAAATAATGCGACTTTGTGTTCTTGCTGGTCTTCTGTACTTTTTAATTACAGCCATTTCAAAAAAAAAACAAAAAAAAATATGATTTGCTTTCCTCAAAGCCTTGTGCTTTTAACTAATATAATCACTAAACTCAATGCTATTGAATTTATAGTTTTCATAAAATTAGTTATGGGGGAGGGGTAATAAATGTTAAAAAAATATTTTTGCCATGACTTTCAAAAAAAGTAAACATATTTATAATAATTTACATCATTTGTGAATAGTTTCTGAAAGTTTCATTAACATCCGACAATTATTTTTTATTTTTGCAAGATTTTCCAAATTAATGTCTTTCATACAAAAAAAAATGTGCTAAAAATTTATTATTTACTAGTTCTGCTGATACAAAAAGAAACAAGGTTTTTTAATCAAAATTTAGAATGTTTTAAAAATAATTAAAAAATACCTTGGTTTTTCCTCTTAATAATAACATAAACATTTAGATGATAAAATTTTGTTTTCATAAAGTTTGGCGGTTTCTTTTTTACCATGCTATGCTCGATTTTTAGCGATTTCATGGAGGTACCTAGTTTTATATTATTAACAGACTTTTGGTTTGGAAATTAATTTTGATCACATTTAAATATGCATTTAACTTAAAACATCTTTAAAATTACTTTCTCTTTAATTAAAATGATTAAATACCACATAATTAATAATTTTGTTCATGCGAATCAATAAAAATAGTTGCTTTTGTCTTTTTTTTTTTTTTTATCTTTGTAAAATAGAAAAACTAGTTTTTAACGTAAATTTTTAAGAGTTTAAAAAGCAGTTGTATAAGCCAATTTCTCTCCATGTATTTTATTTATTGTTTAGGAGGTTTTCTTCATTGCTTTAATTAAGAAAAGATATAGTGATAGATTTGCAATGTCTGCTCTTCAAAAGAGAAATAAATGTTAAACACATCATTAAAAAAAAATCTTCCAAAAGTATATCCGGAAAATATCCAACCATTTTGAAAAATCCAGAAAACCAATACAACAGTTTTGGTATAACTTGACAACCAATCAGAAAGAGCCTTGCTGTGGATGTGTAAATGAACACTCTCCCTTGGGATTACTCTTTACCTTATGACTGTTGCCTTCATTGCCTATATGTAACAAATCTAGTTTGAGAATATAAACATTGTCGACAATAAGACTCTGACTAACCTTTATTTCGCCATTGTCCCAGAACTGTTCTGAAAAAAAATAGTATAGTGCCTTGTCCTGCTATTTACCCATAGCTGGGGGAAAGGATGGATTCATACCTTTCCCAAAGGTATTTGCACGTAAATGAATATAACGCACCCAACTGGAATTGGAACTCTGCACTCCAATTAACAATTCTGAGCCATTCTCCATTGCCACCAGCAGCACATCTAAGCTCACAGAACCCAGTATTCTCAAGCAGTTACCCATCTTGGTACTGACAAGGCTCAACGTTTCTTCAGTGATCGTATTGGCCTGAAAAATTTGGGATATCCCAAGGTGATTACATGGAAGGGGATGAAGGCATTATTGTCATAGGGAGACTACATTTTTTTCAGTATCTGTCTATATTTCTGAGATGAGGTATCATGTACACTATTTACATTATTCAGATTATTGTCCTTTGTCGCCATATTTATTACAACGAAATAAAGGGTTCAGTTCGACATTCCAACCACCTGAAAAAGGCCAGAGCATACAACGGCTGAAACGCTGTAATAAATATGCCGACAAAGATGAGGACAATTGTCTAAATAATGTAAATAGTGTAGACTACATTTTTTGTTATTATTGAATAGCTGAATAATTTCTGTACTGAGCTTATAAATTATGGTATAAACATCTTTCCATCATAATTTCTTTGTTGATTTGATGTCATATTTTGTGATATTAGTCTCTGTTTCTCTTATTCATGCATGAGTTGGAATCTTCTGCTTTTTAGCTGATGTTTTAATGACAAAAATTTCAGGGTTTGCGACTACTGCAGAAGGCCAAGAAGGAAAATGTTGAAATCGTGACCCGAAAGGAACTTTCTCGACCTTCCAATTCGAGGCGACTACTGAGGCGTCTTGGAGATGAGTTGGATGATGAAGAAGAGATGGAGAATGATGATACCGCTGATCTAGAACACAAAATCAAGTATGTATTTTTTTTTATTTTTATTGAACCTTAGATTATTTAATAAATCTGATATGAGAATTTTACCTCAAATATTACTGATATGAAAGAGCATACTTTCAAGTTAGTAATGGCTGTCAACTTTTAGAGTTGTAAATGAATTTATCAGCACAGTGAAAAAGTAAAATGCAGTGTTTTACTGTCTTTTAGCCAATTTCATTCATAAAAACAAAAATTAATATTCCTGGGATTTTTGTTTTCTTCTAAAAGGGGCTGTAACCTTAGCCTGAATCCCTGGGAGGAGACCTGTATAGGCTTCTCAAGGATATAGGCTAAGGCTACAGGCCTCTTCCTGATGATGCAGTCTAGGGCCATGAGCCCCTCCAGAGGACCCATTCACAATGACACAGGTTAAGCCTAAGAGACTCACAATTTTAGCCTGTGTCCTTGGGAAGAGGCCTGTAGCCTTAGCCCATATCCTCAGGAAGGATTGCCAACAATACATTTTCCGAAATATATATCTAAAAACACCTTCACTCTGAAAATATAAATTATGTGCAAAATATCTAGTTGAAAGCATAAAATTATGTACAAAATATTTAAATTTTGGCATTAAATAGCCCATAGAGGTTGATATGCCACCAAACAAACTCAAACAAGCAACATGAAAGAACTCTTTCACAACATTAGTCCATATAAATAACCTGTAGCCTTAGCCCGCAACCTCAGGAAGGTGTTTGTATCCTTAGTCTGTGTCCTTAGGAAGATGCTCATAGTCTTAGCTTGCATCCTTAGAAAGAAGCCCACAACCATATGAATGGGTTTGTAGCTTTAGCCTGCATCATTGGGAAGTGGCTCATGGCCTTAGACTGCATCCTTGGGAGAGGATTCGTGGCCTTAGCCCACGTCCTCAGGAACGGGGCTTGGCGCACTTACACGGCATCCTCAGAGAGGTGAACATGACCTTAGACTGCATATTCTCTTCAGCCATAGCCCGTGTCCTTGGGAAGAGACCCATGACCTTAGCATGTGTTCTTGAGAAGCGGTCTGTATCCTTGGGAAGAGGCCTTCAGCCTTAGCCTGCATCCTCTGGAAGAGATGAATAGCCTTAACCCGCATCCTCTGGAAGTGTCATGTCTAGCTTATTAACCATCACTCACATATCACCACTTTGATTTAGCATAGTACCCAAAATCTGAGGTTAGATGTTTGTTTAAAAGTTTGTTTTTTTTTTTTAATATTATAGACTTGCCAAAATGCCTGAATGCGCATATAAGGCTGCGATGAAAGAACTGCGTCGCTTCAAAAAGATGCTTCCAAATATGCCAGAACATGCAATGATCAGGTAAGGTTGTTTTTGCTGTTTAGAAATGTTGTGAATGCCATGACTTTGGCATTTGTTGGCAATTAATTTAAAAAGTGGGAAATCTCTGACTGTAAAATTGGTGGATGTGTGTGTAATTTATTTTTGCTTCATCTTATTCTTCCTCATCTTAGGTTTGTTTGACAAAGAGTTTTAAATACTCCGCTCAGAGAAGAGGATCTTCAGTTTGACAGGTGAAGGGCTTCAATTTTATGATTTGGCATTAAATTAGGTTGGTGCAAAAATAATGACGGTTTTTGACGTCAAAAACCGTCATTATTTTTGCACAAACCTAATACTTACAAATGGACAGCTGGCATCTCACCTGCAAATTGTTTGGCTAACATGGGATAATACAGACCTAATTTTGTCAATATTTACTAAGCTTAGTTTAGCACAGGGCCACGATTATGGTGCAGCCAGTAATTCGATGTTTGTCTTGGACTTGACTATCATTCATCATTCACACTCTCCTGGATGTAGACATTGATTAATTGATTCATTTCCATGGCTTATCAAACCTTTGCAGGTTATTTAAAGCCAGAAAATATTTTTAGATTGAAAGAAGTCGTCTTTTGTTTTTGTTTTTTTTGTTTTTTGAGATAATAATTTAGTGATACAAGTCTTACTAATTAACCCACAGTTGGGGAGAGAAGAAGGGTATTTATGCTTAAGTGAATATAACAAGCCCAACTAGAATTAGAACTTGGTTCTTCGATTTCCAATTCCAATCCATTATCCATTACACCACTTGCACATCCAAGCTTACAGCACCTGGTATTCCAAAGCTGTCACTCATCTAGTTACTGACCAGGCTTGGTATTACTTAACTTCAATGATCTTACTGGAACTAGTGTTTCAATGTGATGTGGTTGTATGCTGAATGTAGAAACAACTTGAATCAAACAATTGCCAAAATGGAATAAGCCTAATTACAAAAAATAGTGATGAAATCTCGTTACAATATTTTGACAAGTATACCTCAAGTCTCACAGAACGATAATAGAACTATTATTACTACTTTATCTACCGTTAATTGTAATTAGGTTGAATATAATTGTTTATTGAAGGCATAATAATGGGTAATTTCTTTTTTTTTTTTCTTTTTTCTTACTTAGTTCACCCAATACAAGCCCCAAGAGCCACTCAAAGTAGAGAGTTACTGAGTGAGATTGTTGTAAGGGAGAGCTGAATTCAAATTCCAACCAGGTTCATTATATACACTTACAAGTAAATACCCTTGAAAAAGGTATGGATCCATCTCTTCTCCCTCCAGCTATGGATTAAATAGTAGGACTTGTATCTGGAAAAATACAGTTATTCTCTAAAAATTATTAATACAATATTCACTCACTAAAAAAAAAAAAAAAATATTATTTTTAATATTCAAAATATGTTTTGGTTTTAAATAACCCACAAAAGGTTGATAAGCCATAAAAATCATTCAACCAATCTGTCAGACTTTAGGCTTTCCTCCTTTGGCTTTTTATCTGTGACTATTGGGCAAATGTTAGTTTCCCCGAGGTCATTCTTCATACAGCAGGTCCCTGGGCATTTGACTGCAATTCATTTGCACGATGTGTCTTAGATCAAATGTCTTGGCTTTAAAGAGGATTTATAGGATGGGAATCTCAGCCCTCTTAAGTACAGTGTTGTTGGAGACTTTATTTTGCTAAGAGGTGTTTGGCAGATATCAGAGGCAGGTTTCTGTGCTTTTTTTTTTTTTTTTTTGTGCACCCCCACTTTTTTTTTCCCCCAGTACTGTTTTATGGCTATCTGCGAGTTTTTAAAATTATTTTTAAACTAAAATTACATTGTCAGTCATCAACTAATAATATACATTGTGTATCTGTGTGACTGGTGCGGTGTGTACTATGCAGGAAGCCCTGATATGGTTGGAGCCCAAAAAGTGAGTTTCAGCAGTGTGTTTTTTTATTTATTTTTTTTTTTAATTTTTAGGTGGGGTCTGCTTTTTGTACTTTTTATTTCTTTTCTACCTAATTTATATTGTCAAACATTAACTATAATAATCAACAGGGCCGGTGCTGACTAACTTGAACCTCTCAACCTCTCAGTGCCTGTTGCTTAGCAGAAGTACTAATTTCAGTAGCACTTATTTTTTAAATTGAACAGTTCATTTCAATTAAGAAGGTAATATATCTTGATGAAATCAGTTTTTCTTTTTATTCCGAGATCATCCATTAAGAAGGATCTCTGAAATTTTTTTTTTTTTTTTTAAACTAATAGTAATACTAACCAGAACCATGGTTAGTAATTAAAATAAAATTTCTAATCCCTACTTTTTACATTTCTAGAAAGATAAAACCGATAAAATGATCACATAAAAAATAAAAATGTTTAAGGTTTTTAAACTTAAATACTGTTTCTAAAGCAAATTTTTAAGACAGTCCTGATTGTGCTGTTTTAGAATCTTTGTAAAACTATTTTTTGCAGCAGAGATGCAACAGTAATATTTATGGAAATGTAAAAATTTGTGACAAATTTTTTTTTTTTTTTTTTTTTTTTTAGTAAAATTTAGTGATGAAAATATTGGTGGTTATTACAAAAAGAATAATATTTTCTCAGATTTCTTAAAATAAAAAAAACTATTCAATTTAAAATAATAAATAAGTAATATGTACTGAAATTTAAATTGGATAATTCCCTGATTTTTGGTAATTTAAAAAAGTGATGTCCTCTCCATCCCCAATTCAATGGTTTGTGGCCCTCCACATTGAGAAACATTGAAATCAACATGATGTAGAGGCAGGGGGGTTCTGGCCATGGTCAGAGGGAGGAGGACATGGGGAAGGCATCATCCAAATTTCGCTTTAGTGTAAGATTGTGCTTAGACCCCAAGCTTTATCAACCAGGATATTCATGCGTTCTCTTAGCTTGCCTTTTATAATCCATATTCACTTTGTCAGTCTGGATGTGGTGGTAGCAGTCTTGCCAATACACTTGTTTTGCTCAATGTTGAAAGAAAGGGATTTGCCACTGTGAAGAAATATATGGCCTGAATTGGTGTTTGGCAAACTATGGTCATTGTTTTGTAGTGGGTTGTATCAGCTGTCTTCAGCCGAATACCTGTCTTGATTCCTCACAGAAAATCAAAAGCTGACTTTTTCCTCCAGATTAGTCTTTCTTGTAATAATGAATGCAATGCAATGTGGTCTGTAATGGCCACATTTATTTTTCTGAGCAGGGAAATGTTGCGCGCAATTTGTTTACGATGAGAGAACAGTGAGTAAGAAAACTTCCCTGCGCCGGACTTTTTTCCAGACCTTCTGCTTGCTTATCCAGTCAAAAACCTCACTGTTGTCCTGGGCATGATGATAAATTACATTTGGCAGCAAGGCCTGTGATTGGGAGATAGGAGGTTTGATGGGCATGGAACCATCTCCTAATTGCTGTTGTTCCCTGGGCCATCCTGACCTGGGGTGGTAGCACCTGTTAGGGTCCCAGCACCAGGCAAATAGTACCTCCCTTAACAAAAATCATCAGTACATTTTTATAGTAAAATTACCAGCAATACATTTTATGGTGTGTGTGTGTGTGTATATATATATATATATATATATATATATATATACCTTTACTCTGAAAGTATGAATTATGTGCGAAATATCTGTAGTTGAAAGCATAAATTATATACAAAATATTTAGATTTTGGCATTAAATATAACCCATAGAAGTTGATATACCACCAAACAAAAACAACCCTCATGAAAGAACTCTTTCATGACATTAATCCATATAATATCCTGAAATTTCTTAAAGAAATCAAACTGTATTCCAAAATATAACTTCAACAAAACTACAACATAAAACACACATATCACCAGCTCTAGTAATTATGTCCACACAAAAATGTATATGCACAAAAGCTGAGTATCATCTACCATGTACTCAATTGTGAAAGCAGAATAACATATCTCATATTTTTTATTACTTGAAAAATCCAAAGAAGATTAAATTTTGGTATTAAATGATCCATAAGGAGGGAGGAACTAGTATGTAGTCATAAGCAATTTCTAGATTGTGATCAGTTTCTGATGCTGAGGGAAAAGTTGGCATCTTGTTCCAAGACATGCGACTGAAAGAGTTGGGGGAATTTTATTGATATTTTTTTTTTTTTTTTTTAAGGGTCAGAGTATGTTTATTTTTTTAGAGCTTTGAAATTCTGTATTTTGAAAGAAGTATACTTTATTTAGATACTGGTATCTCTTGTTTATTTTGCAGGAATTATCTGGAGTTAATGGTTGAATTGCCATGGTCTAAAAGTAACAAAGACACTCTGGACATTGTGCAAGCAAGGTAAATGTGATTGCATTGCTTTTATTTTGATATATATATATATATATATATATATATATATATATATATATATCTAGTTCTAGAAAGAAGCCCAATATAACTTCTAATACAAACGTGATCATCAGAATTTTGGAGAATTCCGAAAAATTTTCAGGCTTGTACTGAAAACAATTT
Source organism: Acanthosepion lycidas (assembly GCA_963932145.1). NCBI lineage: Eukaryota > Metazoa > Mollusca > Cephalopoda > Sepiida > Sepiidae > Acanthosepion > Acanthosepion lycidas. The sequence goes on along the minus strand of OZ010574.1, from coordinate 20,312,957 downwards.
ATGAATTTTTCTCTTTTCCTTTTTTTTTCTTTTTTTTTCCTTTTTTCTTCTTTTTTTTTCTTTAGGAGCTTAAGGGCAATAACTCTTTCCTTTTTCTCACTATTAATCTAAGGGAGATAACTTCTATAATTTTTTTGTGGGAAAGAAATAACTTTTTAATCCAATTTGAAGCAAATTTGTTAAAAAAAACTAAAGTAAAAAAAACAGTTGAATTTGTTTAATAATGCATTTTTTTGTCACTGTCTATATTTAGTTGATTATTTTTTTTTTAATTTTCCAGACAGAAATTAATTTTCATCAGCATTTACATTTGGCATAAAAAGTCTTATTTAAAGAAAATGATTTCAAAATTACCTATATTGGTAGTAATTTTGTTTAAAGAATACATGTTTAGAATAAAATAATGATAAAAATAGTTTATTTTTGTTTGTAAAAATGTAAATTTTAAAGAGAGTGTATAATGACACTCAAAATGGTTATTTAGTACTGTTATGGTGAACTGGGAAAATCCTTTCAATAATCAGGGTATATGTGACTATTTTCTATATCCTGAAAGTTAGTCCTAGTTGACTTCTAATCCCAAGTTGAGAGAAATGTAATGGCTGACTAAGTGATGTCTATTTTACAATATTTTTGTTATTTCATTTATTAATGTGCAAGGACATTGATCATGTACAGTAATTACATAATAGTAATTAGTAATGTAAAAGAAAAAGTATATTTTATTTTTTTCTTACTAAATTTTCAACAGAAAATATAAAAAAGTACAAAAAATATTTTTATGGAAAAATTATGTAAAATTGTTTCTTCAAACACATTTTTTTATTTGTCCAGATATTAATAATAAAAGAAATTACAATCTGACACCAGTGTTTAAGGTTAGATATTTCCATATAGTAGAAAAGTGATAGAGCAAATTTTCCTCATAATGAGCTGAAAAAATTTACATTAAAGCATTTCGCTGGGTTGAATAATTATGCATAACATATTGGAAGAGAAAGATGAAGAGACTAGTGGTGTCCAGTGTAGGAGTCGGGTACACTTAAATATGCATCTTTTATTAGAATCTCTTTTTTTTTTCCATCTAAATTCTTGTCTGGTGTTTGGTCAATAGTTCCAATAAGGTAAAGATATGGAGAAAAAATCCTTGAAGAATTAAAACTAAGTTTATCGTCTTAATTTCTGGGATTAGGAGTATCATTATTTAGACTATTTATATTCAAACTATTGTCTTCATCTTTGTTGTTGTTATTCCAATGTTCCAGCAGTTTATCCCTTTCCTCAAGTCTATGTAAATCTTTGTAACCTGCAGAGAATTTGGAACTGAACCCTTTGTTTAATTTATAGTGGGTAGAGTGTTTTCAATCCACTTCTCATGGCTAGGGATATTGTCTAGTTGTTATTTTATTTAGTACTGTTCAGTTATTGTTCAGCCGTTTCCACTGAGTGCAAGTACACACTTCCTGATTGAATTTATAACCACTATGTCACTAAACCAATGCCTTTCTCCACTAGGCCATTGCCCTGTAGGAAGGTTAGAGATTTAAAACTGAAATCATTGTGATAAAATAGTATAAGGTCATAAAAGTTAGAACAAATATTTTGATGACTAAATAATGACATGAATTGATATGATTAAAAGATTTGGTCATGTATAATAGAGATTTTGTGACAGTTTGGAATCTTTTTCATCTTTTTTTTTTACTCTTTAAATTTATTCTGTTATTATTTTTCCTCCTTCTCCTCTTTCATTTTATTCTTTTTCATTTCCTTTTTTTCTTCTCTTTCTTTTTTTTCTTTCTTCTCTTTCTTTTTTTTTCTTTCTTCTCTTTCTTTTTTTTTCTTTCTTCTCTTTCTTTTTTTTTCTTTCTTCTCTTTCTTTTTTTTTCTTTCTTCTCTTTCTTTTTTTTTCTTTCTTCTCTTTCTTTTTTTTTCTTTCTTCTCTTTCTTTTTTTTCTTTCTTTTTCTTTTTTTTCTTTCTTTTTCTTTTTTTTCTTTCTTTTTCTTTTTTTTCTTTCTTTTTTTCTTTTTTTTCTTTTTTTTCTTTCTTTTTTTCCTTTCTTTTTTCTTTCTTCTCTTTCTTTTTTCTTCTCTTTCTTTTTTCTTTTTTCTCATTCTTTTTTCTTCTCTTTCTTTTTTTCTTTCTTTTTCTTTTTTCTTCTTTCTTTCTTCTCTTTCTTTTCTTTCTTTCTTCTCTTTCTTTTCTTTCTTTCTTCTCTATCTTTTCTTTCTTTCTTGTCTTTCTTTTCTTTCTTTCTTGTCTTTCTTTTCTTTCTTTCTTGTCTTTCTTTTCTTTCTTTCTTGTCTTTCTTTTCTTTCTTTCTTGTCTTTCTTTTCTTTCTTTCTTGTCTTTCTTTTCTTTCTTTCTTGTCTTTCTTTTCTTTCTTTCTTTCTTGTCTTTCTTTTCTTTCTTTCTTTCTTGTCTTTCTTTCTTGTCTTTCTTTCTTGTCTTTCTTTCTTGTCTTTCTTTCTTGTCTTTCTTTCTTGTCTTTCTTTCTTGTCTTTCTTTCTTGTCTTTCTTTCTTGTCTTTCTTTCTTGTCTTTCTTTCTTGTCTTTCTTTCTTGTCTTTCTTTCTTGTCTTTCTTTCTTGTCTTTCTTTCTTGTCTTTCTTTCTTGTCTTTCTTTCTTGTCTTTCTTTCTTGTCTTTCTTTCTTGTCTTTCTTTCTTGTCTTTCTTTCTTGTCTTTCTTTCTTGTCTTTCTTTCTTGTCTTTCTTTCTTGTCTTTCTTTCTTGTCTTCTTTTCTTTCTTTCTTTCTTGTCTTTCTTCTCTTTCTTTTCTTTCTTCTCTTTCTTTTCTTTCTTCCTTCTCTCCTGTATTTTCCTTCTATTTTTGCAATATCAAAATTTATATAAGCTTTATATATTCACACTTATCCAGATATGGATAAGCAGTTTTAAATATGCTAATAAAAGATATATGTAAAAGATCTAAAAATTGGTGTTCATTCTCCAAAACGACTTCATATTTCTTTACAAGTTTATCTATTTTGTAAAAAATGATGTCATTTCTGAAGTTTAGCTTTTTTAAGATACCTACTATTATGAGAAAGTTTTCAAATGTGAATTTCTTAAGTATATTTTTTCCTCTATATACATGGAGTTCGATGATGTTTACAAAACCAAGAGGTGAAAAATCATCAGTTAATCCTTGCATTGTCACAGCAAGGACGTTGCTACTTGGCGTGGCTAATTCAAGGGAGATAACTCTAGTAAATCAAAAAGTTGCAAACAAGGAGCTATGTAAATACATTTGACATCAGACACACAAACCATTAAAAATAATTGTTTATTCTCCCCTCAACAGGGAAGCCCTTGATGTTGACCATTATGGACTTGAAAAAGTAAAGAACAGAGTGCTTGAATATCTTGCAGTGCGGCAACTAAAAAATAGCCTTAAGGGACCAATTATGTGCTTTGTAGGACCCCCAGGAGTTGGCAAGACTAGTATTGGGCGATCAATTGCTCATATTTTGGGCAGAGAATTCCACAGGTAAATTTTGAATTTCTCTCTTCCTTTTTTTTTTTTTTCTATTTAGACAGGTAAATATTTTCACTAAGTGGTTCTCTTAACAAATTAATGCTCATTGTAAAATACAGATTTAATTATAGAAAATAAAAAAAATAAATACACAATTAACACTTCCACAGCTTGTACATTTATACAAAACTTACATTGCCTGCTGAGATATATATATATATATATATATATATATATATATATATATATATATCAACTGCAGGAAATGTAAGACTTGGAAAGGCATTATATGCCCACAGTAGCAGAAGTGTTAAGGTGTTAAATATAGTTTTTATATATATATATCTCATTTAACATATAATAAATGAATTAAAATGGAATTTGCTGTTTTTTTTTTTTTTTTTTTTTTTTGTTTTTGAACATCTCTCTCATTGCTTACATTTAATAGACATTATACATTTGGATTCATACAGTACTTTGCCATGGCCATTTTTATTATAATTTGAGTAAATATATTTATTCCTGGAAGTGGAAAGTTTTATTCCATCTTGGTATATTCAGTGCTTAATTGATATATATATATATATATATATATATATATATATATATATTTACTCAAATTATATTAAAAATGGCCATGGCCAAAATACTGTATGAATTTACTGAAATTCAAAACAAAGTTACATTAGACAACACTGAAACTTTTATCTCATACCATGAACATATGAAAACTTTCTGTGTTATTTAGTAATCCCTTTATAATTTATTGAAGCCATGGTAAATTCAAATTTATGAGATTCTCATAGTTTGATATGTTGCAAAAATAAATCCTACAAGAATGTTTATGATAGAATAAAAACACATATGAATAATAATCACTATATAACTTGATTATCAAATATTTTGGAACTTCAATGTCATAATGAGTGATGAAAAGTTTTTATATCGTTCATAATATGACCTTTAAAAGAAGAAATTGGCTTTCTCTGAAAATTATTTTCTGCTAAGTTTTTCTTTTGAATTGCAGAATTGCGTTAGGTGGGGTGAGTGATCAGTCAGATATACGAGGCCATAGACGCACATATATTGGCAGTATGCCTGGCCGCATCATACAAGGTTTGAAACTGGTTGGGACAAACAACCCAGTTTTCTTACTTGATGAGATTGATAAAATGGTGAGTAAATTCAGTCCTGCATTTTAAAGCCTTCTAAAATCACTCTGATAAATGAAAAAAAGGCACATTTTATTTTATCACTGAAAGCAAAAACAAAAGAATGGCAACAATAACCCAATGGTTCAGAATTGATTGCTCCTACAAATAGGAAAAACTATCTTTTGAAGGCCCAGAATAGTGAATTGGACTACATCTGAAGGCCCAGAATAGTGAATTGGACTACATCTGAAGGCCCAGAATAGTGAATTGGACTACATCTGAAGGCCCAGAATAGTGAATTGGACTACATCTGAAGGCCCAGAATAGTGAATTGGACTACATCTGAAGGCCCAGAATAGTGAATTGGACTACATCTGAAGGCCCAGAATAGTGAATTGGACTACATCTGAAGGCCCAGAATAGTGAATTGGACTACATCTGAAGGCCCAGAATAGTGAATTGGACTACATCTTTCAAAAGTTACCCAATCTGATAAATCTGTTGACACACATGCTGTCTACAAATTGTGAAATATAAAGAAACAGAAATATGACAGAAAGTAGAGGATCTGTTTATTACTTATTTTGTAAAACAAAAGTGAACCCATTTAATATCCACTTGTTGTTCAGATGGTTTATGTTCCTCTGTTCCACCAGCTCGTAGCTTCACAGATCTGCTATGCCATGTTCACGGTGAAAAAATGTCCTTGTTCACTTTGTGTTCCTTTGATAAGGAGTGAGTTTCACTGTTATTTTATGGAATAAACTCCCTAGAGGATGCTTCCCTGACAACTATAATCATGGTTTCTAGTCCAGGGTCAATAGATATCTATCCTACACTTCCTCATAATATACATTACTTACTTCCTCCTTCCTTAAAATAATCTCACTCAGTAACTCTCTACCTTGAGTGGCTCTCGAGCCTCGATTACCAGCTTGCTCTGCAAGAAATGGATTTTGGATACTTTTGAAAAGAAGTCACTAGTGGATTTTGAATTTATTGTTTTCTTATTAGTAGTCAAAATTAGACCAGAACTAACCCCCCAGGAGGGTACCTTAGCACCTTCTTTGGCTAATGTTTTCCATTGACATGAAGTAGTGATTATATTGACTCAATTACTAGATTTACTGCAAGGAAAGTTGGTTCACTGTGTTGTGCCAGACAATTTTTTTTCTTGTCTTAATCCATCTTGCACATTTATAAATCTACCATTTGACCATGTGTTGCTGCTATATTAGGCCTGATGCCCTTACTATATATCTCAAGATTCTGTAATGTAAACAGCCTTAACCTGGCATTCTGGATTCAGTGACATGGCTTCTATCTGTCTTTTCAAAAGATATTTTCAAGGCAATTGTTCTGATGAGTTTTTCTCTTTTCTGCCTTGACTGCACGAATTGAAGCATGCTACTAGATTGGCAACTAGGTCTCTCCGTTCTACTGTTGAACTATCTAGATGCAATCTTGTTTTATTTTAATAGTTTCTTTTCTTGCGCTTTTTGCCTGTGGAACTCTCTTCCAGATTCTTGCTTCCCTGTCACTTAAAATCTTCAAATGCAATGCCATTTGCTGTCTTCCTGAATCCTGTTCTTTTATTGTCTTTTCTTTTCACTGCAGTCTTTTTCATTGTCTTTCACTTTCAGTAACCCCCTTGCATCCTATTTTAGCATTTATTACCTTGCTGATAGGGAAATGACAAAATAATACAAGTAGTCAATTTCAAAATTAAACAGTGCTGACTTTTTATTTTAACAGTTGGTTTTGCTAAGTATTTTGTCATTATCAACATGGGACCGTCTTATAAATCTCGTTTCTGTATCACGTTGCCATATAATGTTTTGGTTGGACACATAACACAGTGTTACAGATTTCCGTCAGCATTAATGCTCTGTGTCCGAGCCCATTTAAAATTTTGAACACTGATTTTTGAAGCAGGAAGGTTTACGCTACCTGGAAGATTGATGTAGTACAATCCATTGCCATTTCATCCTGAGCAAGGTAATAGAGCCACTAAGACTTACTGAAAAGAGTGAAAGAATATGAGAGAAAGAAAAACATTACTGAGGAGAGAGAACAATAAAAGGACAAGAATTAAGAAGACAGAAGATAATAATTGAAATTGCATTTAAACTTTTGAAGGTCAAAGTTGCCTGGAAAACAAGAAAGCAGAAGAGAGTTCCACAAATAAGAAGTGTGATAACTGTTAGCATAGAACTTATGCTTAATTTAACCATTTCAACTATAAGATGAGATCTTGCTGCCAATCTAGTAGAATGCTCACAGTCTAC